>JAVYIG010000853.1:0-434636 GCA_035222895.1 Strongylocentrotus droebachiensis | reverse complement strand
TAATAAAAACAAACTCATTATTTTGCTCTCCAAGCAATACTAACAAACTATTTCGTTTTCCCTATATCATCTTTTAAGAGAGCGAAAGAGAGAGAAAGAGAGAAGAGAAAGATAGACAGATAGACAGATATATATATATATATATATATATAGGAGAGAGAGAGAGAGAGAGAGAGAGAAAATTGGTTGCATCGTATAGTCTGTACTGTATTATGCTATTTTGTCCTCTCCTTTCACCCCCCCCCCCCGTTCTGGATTCTTCTTTAGTTTCATTTTATCATGTTTATATCTTTTCGATAAAGTATAATGTCCGACATATAATTATAACCGTCAATTTAGGCAGATAAACTATTTCATATTAACTTGATGCAACAGAGATTTAAATACAAATCTTTTACTATTTATATATTGTGTATTTTTCTCATAAAATTGAGTATCTAAATAAAAGAGATGAAGAAGAAGAAGAGGGAGAAGACGAAGAAGGAGAAGAGGGAGAAGACGAAGAAGAACAACAAGAAGAACAAGAAGAACAAGAAGGGGGAATAAGAGTGAGAAGAAGAAAGAAAAGATGCGGAGGAGAAAGAAGAAGAACAAAACAAGAGAGACAGACTGGAGAGAAAGACAGACAGACATACAGAGAGAGAAAGACAGACAGACAGACAGAGAGAAAGAGAGAGAGAGAGAGGGAAAGATGGGCGCATCGGTATATAGTCTGTAGTGTATTTATTTATTATTATGCTATGTTGTCTCTGCTTTCACGGTGAGTATGATAGAGATGGGAGAGAGGGGGGAAGGGGGGGGGGGGGGTCTTGGAACAAAAACTACTGTTTAATGCGCGGAGTTGGGCAAAGACAACGTTGAATGTCCAAGATAAAATCATTAGAAGCCAGAGCAAATAACACTGAGTTCCTATAGGAAATATATTATTCAGATGGTCATATCTCAGCCAATACTTCACATATTCAATCGTAATCACTATTGGGACATTATTTTGATGCTCTTTCGGAAAATAAAGAAAAAAATGAGAAATTCAAAACATGAACAATTAAGGCTGCTGCTGTTGTTGTTGATACTTTTTTTTACGGCGCTTTCATTTAAAAATCTCATATTTTGCGCCATTCATTTATAACTATTAAACAATCTTTTCATGATTAGTCAAGCGTATTGCCAAAGAGTTTATAAATGTGTGATAAATAATTTTTCTTAATAAGTTATCCCTTTGAGGAAGGGAATCTGAATTCTGACCCTAAATAGCAGGGACCGCGGAGCGTTTTGAGAGTCTGGGGGGGGGGGGGGTCTGAGCATTCGAACAATCTATAAACCCCTTTTTCGGAGCTTTTATGAAACGTGTCTACTAAAAAAAAAAAGCCCCAGCCACCCGCTTCCGCGGCCCCTGCATAGTTTGAGAGTTACATGGCCTATAGAGGGCGGTCAACTGGTATCACGTGAAAGCATTATGAGTAGGTCACGCTCCGTTGTGGAATCGTTGGACCGTACGTTCTTTAATGCGGGATTTTCGCATGGCGCCCTTTTCAATAGAGGGGTGCGGACGATTGAAGCTTTCACGCAAACTAGGCCGCGTTGCATAAAGCCGCGTGTTTACTGCCACTCGAATTAATCCAAGGCGCCTTAAGAAGATTGTTAATGGTTCTGTTTACTACCCACATACTTTTTTTTTTAATTCAAGTCGTTTCTAAGACAATTAGTCCATTTTTCAGTGAATTACCCTATAATATATCATGAAGATTGTGTTTCTATTAATTTTAACCCATTCATTCAACGAAATGAACTATCAGAAATATGTGAGAGCAATTTCATATCAATAACTTAAAAACTTCATGTTGAATTGAAAGATTTATAAAATAAGCCACTTTTGCACGAAAACTGTGAATATGTAGGATTTTGCTGTTTGAAGTAGTAAATTTATACCCTTATTGTGCATACCGGAATTAAATATTTCACTAAGGTATTCCTCTGTGTATTACCTTTCAACTGGGCAAGAAAAAAATTGAAAAAAATAAATCACCCAAACTAAGTTTTGGCGCACTTTGGTTCCTACCTGGCCCACTGTGCGATGGCGTCAGTATAAAAGGTCTTTAAAATCTCAATCTTTAAAATTGAGTTCATGTAGTACATGATATATATTATATTATATCTTTCTGACTGTCTTTAAATGGTTTTAAATGTACAGAGTACAGAGTACATAATTGCAATTTGACGAACAAAAACGTTGCCCTCAGGCTGGAATGCGCATGTTTACGAAGGCAAAATAAAATATCAAAGGACTAAACGTATTCCCAATGAGTGCCAAAATATTGTGAATACCTTTTTTTTCTTCCTCCCTATTTAGTACCAAGCACGTTTGGGCGGAAATTCTTTGTAATATTGAAGCATGAGCTGTGGATTCCTAGTTCTGTTCGTCAGCAGTTCTTGCATGCACTGTAGCGTGACTGGATCATAAGAGTAATGAATTTTGTTGACAAATAGGTTGGGCACGCGGGACACATAGGGTAGGTATCCTGTGGATATCACACAGATGCCTCTGACATACTTGCCGACGCATTCTTTACCCGCCTTCTCCCCGCTCCATTTGACGAAGCTGGTGTTGATATCCTTGTGCGTGACGTTAGGATATGATCCGGGTGCATTGTGGTAGCGACGGAGGCTCGCCCAGAAGTGTTCATCGGGGGAACTCGTCATGTTGATCCAGCTCAGGAATTGAACAGCTTCCTTGTCCGTTAAAACGTAGTCGACAAACTCTCTGCTGAGAGTGTTGTAGGCGTTCCCAGAGTGCAGCGTGATGTTTCCTGGTGGCGGGTAGCGATTTAGTCTGTCTTCAGTTTTGTTAAAGGAGGTGTATCTGGAGGAGAGCTTGTGAAACCTAGATAGTTTATGGGGTGGGTCGTTTGATTCAGCATCCACGCGGCCGTGGTAAGCCTTGATCATTTTGACCATTTCTAGATTGGTCTTCAGTGGAAATGCTTCACCGCACTGGTTGATGACATACTTCCACTGCACAGAATGATTGACCAGGTCGTGCATGCAGTTGATATCTGCAAGGAGGCGCGTGAAACCGGCATACTGTATCTTTTCTAATTTGGAACAAACGAACACATTGTCAAAGCAACTTGCCATGTTTCTTATAGCTCTTTGAAATTCTGGTGGCGAGTTGCCATCTGGATGGAAGGCATATACATTATGGGGTTGATAAATAGCACGGAAAAAGCAGTTCCACTTGTGCAGCATTCTTGTGGGTAAGGATAATAAACGCAAGCGGGGAACTCCTCTTCCTCCTTACTTAGTACTTGTGTTGGGTAACCTCGGATTGTCTTATAATGTTCGCACTCTTGGGTAAAGTTTGCGACCAAAGTGTCTGACGCAATGTCGATTTCACCCTTTTTTGACTTCTGCCTCTCCTTCTCTAGCATAGCGTCCACACGTGCAATCTCCTGTACATCTTCCTCAAAGACTGCACTACAGTTTACCGGCCAGTATCGGTTATAGAATTCTGGATGACTCTCCACCTTTTTCCCTTGGGTGTCCGCAGAGGGCGGGCCGTGTGGATCAATGAGGGGATACTGGGGCGATGCCCTTGTGACTGCTTCTTCGCTTTGTTTTCTCAAAGGTATTTTCTCCAGAGTACACCGATGTAGCTTGCTTGTTTTGTCAGCCATGAAGTAGGAACAAGTCCATACGAATATTATGGTCAGCCAAGCCCCCCAAATCATGACCCCTCGAAGGGACCCTTGGAAATGACACCTTCTACCCATCTTCTTAATGTTGTTTTGGTATTTCATTTAATGCCGTTTCTGGTTTTACAATCAACTCACAGCACTGCAGCTCTCACTGATATTACCTGCACAGAGAAAGAAATGGAAGGAGAAGAAAACTGTTATGTATTTCAAACACATTCTTTTCTTTAAACAAATATATATATATATATATGTAATTATGAATTCAAGCAGATTATATTAAGGATGGGATTGTACTGAAAACCACACATTAAGTACGGTGTAACGTGAATTCACAAATTCAACGAAAACTATTGCAGAGACAGTATGACAAACGACAGGGTTTATGCATACAAAATAATATTTTTTAAAGGGACATCCAGGTCTATGTAAAGATTGAAAAAATTTCGCAGATTATCCTTGATATTACGTATTAACTAGAATGTTGGCGTCTCATATATCAAAATGTATTTTACCCCTGTTTTGCGTCATACTTTGTGGGTCTCTTTTTTTCTTTTTTGTTGTTGTTGTATGTCTTATTAAATCGAAACTAATATCAAAATATTTACAGATCATCAATAATGATTGGCAAACAACAAGCAAGATATGTAAATAAAAAAGTGACAAGAAATACAAGATATATTTAAATTATTAACATACTATATACCGCAATACGAAGCCATAGCGGAGAGAAAACAAAAATAGAATACTGTTTCAATGTGGAGTCCCCCTAGCTGCCGAGACCAAATTCGTCCTGTCAAGGGCCACCGAAGCCTGGACACACTCCACCTAACCACACGATCTGCACGAGTTCCATACTTAAATACCACATGATCAGACCATCACTCAATATTGCCTGTATTAAACATATCATGCAGCTACATGTAGCTTCATAATCATAACCTCTTCCTCACTATCTGATCATTCCTCTAGTCTTCACACCCCCATAATTCCAGCTACAGCCCAGTACATTAATCTCTCATTTCCCTTATTCACATTTATGTCCAAACAAACATTCAATTGTGGAGTGCGTCCAGACCTTGTGGATCTCTTTTTGTTCTCAGGTAACCCCCCCCCCCCCCACTCTTTAAAAATGCTCCACTATCCCTGAGATACATGTGTTTCACTAGTGTTTCCATATTAACTGGTTTTCTTTATAGTAAATTAATCGACCTACAGACAGTATGTTTGCTATGCAATTAAATATGTTAAAATATAAAAACCTAGGTAAGCAGAAATACATGTTCACTTGCAAATCGTGTCTTTATGAACTTCATGTGACTTATTAAGATTTTTGAAATTCAAATTTGCAAAGGCCATGATGGTCACATCCACCACCAACGTTATGCCCAAACGAGCAGATTCGTAGCATGGACCTGATCTCGGCGTCATTTAAGACAAAAAAGATAAGCTGGAACATACATGCCGAGAAGGCCAATAATACCACTGCTAATTACACAGTACAGGAAAATACCGTCTTTCCTTCAATGGTATGCATTTATTATTGCAGTCATCTATAAATGTATTTTGCGGATAGAAAGACTGGAGGAAGAAGGACGTTTGAAAAGCACATGCAGTATCTGAAACTAGTCGGTCAAGAATACTCAAGATCATACATAGATAACCCTCTTTAAACCTCGAAAATAAGTCGGTTTAATTCATTCTCGCATCAAACTCGCATCCACTCTTGAAAACAAACGAGCTTTAAAAGTAAACCAAAACAATGGAAATGAAAGTAAGATTCTTATTTATCGTAAACCGATTTGCTCTGTGATAAATCCTTGGTTTTACTCGAAACTCTTCCTATTTCAGTGAAACCTTAAACAAAGGACTGTGAGATGATGTTAATAGGCTTGCATTGTTTTGAAAACAACTTGAAATAAATATTAATATGATTTCAAACTCCTCTTCACTTCCCGGTACCCGGTAGGATGCGGTCGTCATTGTTGGTTAAACAGTTTTGAGCGTCAAGTAACGCCTGGCTGGAATGCTCCCCAGGGAGTGGAGATTGTACACACAGTGTGTGCGGGCAAGCACTGAATCCAATGACCGGGGTAATAGTATATTTATAACGCGCTTATACTCTTTTCACACTGGTTTTGCTTAACCCCGTACTTTGCTTAGCCCCGTACTATCCTTAACCCCGGACTATTTTGTTTGGCTTTTCACACACGCTGTTTTTAGTCCCGTACTAGCGCCTATTCCGGAATAAGAAAATTCACGCTGTTCTCACTGCAATTCGTTAACCCCGGATATCGTGAATGTTATGATTGGACATACTTCGCATCTGGCCAGCTGAGATACGATTCATTGCGTAGTACCGGACTATTTTTGCAATGACGAACCTTCGTCATTGCCTTGTTTTCGTTCACATTCTTCTTATTGCAATGACGACCTTCGTCATTGCCTTGTTTTCGTTCACATTCTTCTTATTAATATTTGCAATGACGAACCTTCGTCATTGCCTTGTTTTCGTTCACGTTATTAATATTCTTACTTCTTCCTCCTCTTCTTGTCGTCCGGAATCACATTCGTTTTGCACGTAGTGTTTGTTATTCCTAGTTAAGTGCTTTCCTCATGTCCTTTTCATTTTAAATTTCATAGGCATAGTCTCTAGCATCTCATCAAGGTCACCTACTTTTTCGATTTTCGAAATCACTCATGCATAACCGTCCAGGCGCCATTTTGTCCGTTTCTTGTCCATTTTAAGGCCTTTCTTTCTTCCTTCCTATCTCAACTATCCTAGATCCTAAAAATTTCTAACAAATTCCTCTAGATAATCTGAGAGATGTTCTTTCATCTGCGACGTATGACTTGACCTTCAAAATGCCATCTTCGTACTCAAAATTTAAGTCTCAAACTGACTCCGTCAAAAATCTCTCAAATTCTTGAAAAATGGACCCCTAAAAATCTAAAACTGCCATAACTTTCTCATTTAAACTTTGTTTTGTATTTAAATCTTACATTATCCTTATCTTATAATTGCACATAGCCATGCCAAATTTCATGCTCCAATAGCTATGCAAAACATAAATAGCGCCCTCTAAAGTTCTGGGAATCGGCTTTCTTTCTGTGGCCGTATCTCCATAATTGGTTGGTAAACCCGTACCCTTTTTTGGATTTAGATACTTGAACATATGCCCTTTCCAGCCATATACAAAATTATATACCCTAACACTGACCAAATTTGAGAAAAATGCCCTCCAAATTCGCCATTTTCGAGAAAATTCAAAAATAACTTCAACTTGCTCTAAAATGGCGATCTTTGTACCTATATCAATGAAACTTGGCAGATATATGTATCCATATAGGTGACAACTGTTTACTAAGTTTGGTAAAATTCGAATATGTCAGCGCAAAGTTATCGCCAAAAATGATGAATTTACTATGGATTACGTAATAGCGCGTTCAATGCGCGCAATACATTGCGCGCAGTTAACAATGGTGTCAAACTGACCGCAATGAAGTGCCCTTTCGGATGATACCAAGTATTATATATGTTCACACAGAAAATTGTGAGTAAATCGCATTTGAACAAAGATCACTACACGAATTCCGCCGAGTTTCCGCCCGAACCTAACATGTTTCGGCTAAGACGTCATTTTTTCAGACTGCTTTTCGCCCCTTAAACGTCCTTTTTTTTCCTTGAAAATTTGCAGTGACATGCCGAGTTCCAATACGCAGGGCACCTCCTGGCCGGATTTTTGAAATTGGTCAAGGGGGCCATTTAAGACGCCATTTTGTCCTATACATCTATTTTACATCACGTGTTTCGATAGGATTATCATAGAAAAAAAGAGAGTAGTTTACAATAACAACCATGAAATTCTCTTTCTAATGATACCAAATACGGCCCATAAAGAGACGTAAAGAGAGAGAGAAAAAACAATTTAACTCCGGCCATAATACAGATCCTGCACGTTTTCCGCCGATGCATTGCACGCATTGTCTATGGGACATATCGGGTTCACGCTTTTGGCTCCCAGAACGATCTTTATTGCAATGACGAACATGCAACTAATCCCATTGGTTTGTGCACGCAGTGCTTGCGAGCCCTTTCTAGGTTCTTTCCCCTATCCCAATTTCTTTCAAACTTCGTAGGCATAATCACTACCATCCCATCAAGGTCACTGTTGAGGCCTTTCTTTCGCCCTATCTATCTCCAATATCACAGAAGCTACAGACTTCGTGCAAATTGCTCTGGATAGTCCGAGAGAAGCTCTTTCGTTTGACACGTAGAAACACGGCGTCATTGCACGCACATCGTTCTGAAACGATTGCATTTCTAGTCTTGTTTTCCTTATCGTCCAAAAATCCCATTCGTTTTGTACATGGTGCTTGTGATTCCTAGTTAGGTACTTTCCTCAAGTCCTTTTCCTTTCAAATTTCGTAGGCATCATCTCTAGCATCTCATCAAGGTCACCTACTTTTTCGATTTTCGAAATCACTCATGCATGACCGTCCAGGCGCCATTTTGTCAGTTTCTGGTCCATTTTAAGGCCTTTCTTTCTTCCTTCCTATCTCCACTATCCTAGATCCTACAAACTTCTAACAAATTCCTTTAGATAGTCTAAGAGATTTTCTTTCATCTGCGACGTATAACCTGACCTTCAAAATGCCATCTTCGTACCCAAAATTCAAATCTGAAATCGACTCCGTCAAAAATCTTTCAAATTCTTGAAAACTGGACCCCTAAAAATCTAAAAACTGCCATAACTTTCTTTTATAAATTCCGTTTTGTATTTAAATCTCACAGTATCCTTATCTCATAATTGCACATAGCCATGCCAAATTTCATGCTCCAATGGCTATGCAAAACATAAATAGCGCCCTCTAAAGTTCTGGAAATTGGTTTTCTTTCTGTGGCCGTATCTCCATTATGGCTTGGCAAACCCGTACCCTTTTCTGGATTTAGATACTTGAAGATATGCCCTTTCCAGCCATATACAAAATTATATACCCTAACACTGACCGACATTGCGAAAAATGCCCTCCAAATTCGCCATTTTGAAGAAAAGTCCAAAATAACTTCAACTTGCTCTAAATTGGCGATCTTTATACCTACATCAATGAAACTTGGCAGACACATGTATCCATAAACGTGACAACTGTCTGCTAAATTTGGTAAATTTTAATAACGTCAGCGCAAAGTTATCGCTAAAAATGATGAATTTGCTATGCATTACGTAATAGCGCCTTTAATGCGTGCAGTACATTGCGTGCAGATGACAATGGTGTCAAACTGACCGCAATGAAGTGCCCTTTCGAATGATACCAAGTATGGTATATGTTCAAACAGAAAATCGTGAGTAAATCGCATTTGAACAAGGGTCACTATACGAATTCCGCCCGATTATAACACTTATCGGCCATGACGTCATTTTTTCAGACTACTTTTCGCCCCCTAAACATCCTTTTTTTTCCTTGAAAATTTGCAATGACATTTCGAGATGCAATACGCAGGGCACCTCGTGGCCTGATTTTTGAAATTGGTCAAGGGGGCTATTTAAGACGCCATTTTGTCCTTTAAATCTATTTTACATCACATGTTTCGATAGGATTATCATAGGAAAAAAGAGAGTAGTTTACAATAACGACCATGAAATTTTCTTTCCAATGATACCATATACGGCCCATAAAGAGACATAAAGAGAGAGAGAAAAAACAATTTAACTCCGGTCATAATACAGATCCTGTACGTTTTCCGCCCATGCATTACACGCATTGTCTATGGGGCAAATCGGGTTCACGCTTTTGACCCCTAGAACGATCTTGATTGCAATGACGAACATGCAACTAATCCCATTTGTTTTTGCACGCAGTGCTTGCGAGCCCTTTCTAGGTTCTTTCCCCTATCCCAATTTCTTTCAAACATCGTAGGCATAGTCACTACCATCCCATCAAGGTCACTATTGAGGCCTTTCTTTCGCCCTATCTGTCTCCAATATTACAGAAGCTAAAGACTTCGTACAAATTGCTCTGGATAGTCCGAGAGAAGCTCTTTCGTTCGACACGTAGAAACACGGCGTCATTGCACGCACATCGTTGTGACACGATTGCATTTCTAGTCTTAGTTCTTCTTGTCGTCCGGAATCCCATTCATTTTGCACGTAGTGCTTGTTATTCCTAGTTAGGTGCTTTTCTCATGTCCATTTCCTTTCAAATTTCATAGGCATAGTCTCTAACATCTTATCAAGGTCACTACATTTTTCGATTCTCGAAATCACTCATGCATAACTGTCCAGGCGCCATTTTGTCCGTTTCTGGTCCATTTTAAGGCCTTTCTTTCTTCCTTCCTATCTGAACTATCCTAGAATCTACAACCTTCTTACAAATTCCTCTAGATAGTCTAAGAGATGTTCTTTCATCTGCGACGTATAACCTGACCTTCAAAATGCCATCTTCGTACTCAAAATTCAAATCTGAAACCGACTCAATCAAAAATCTCTCAAATTCTCGAAAATTTGACCCCTAAATAATCTAAAACTGTTATAACTTTCTCATATAAATTCCGTTTTGTATTTAAATCTCACAGTATCTTTATCACATAATTGCACATAGCCATGCCAAATTTCACGCTCCAATGGCTTTGCAAAACATAAATAAAGTTCTGGGAATTGGCTTTCTCTCTGTGGCCGTATCTCCATAATGGCTTGGCAGACCCGTACCCTTTTTTGGATTTAGATACTTGAGGATATGCCCTTTCTAGCCATAAACAAAATTATATACCCTATCACTGGCCAAATTTGAGAAAATTGCCCTCCAAATTCATCATTTTCACGAAAATTCCGAAATAACTTCAACTTGCTCTAAAATGGCGATCTTTATACCTATATCAATGAAACTTGACAAACGCATGTATCCATATACGTGACAACTGTCTGCCAAGTTAAGTAAATTGTAATGCCCTCGTCGCAAAGTTATCGTCAAAAATGATGAATTTACTATGCATTGTGTAATAGCGCGTTTAATGCGTGCAGTACGTTGCGCGCAAATAACAATGGTGTCAAACTGACCGCAATGAAGTGCCCTTTCGTATGATACCAAGTATGGTATATGTTCACACAGAAAATTGTGAGTAAATCACATTTGAACAAGGGTCTCTTTAAGAATTCCGCCGAGTTTCCGACCGATTATAACACGTATCGGCTATGACGTCATTTTTGAAGACTGTTATTCGGTTGTGTTAGTATGGGCAGCCGTTCGTGCCAAAGCACGCGTCGCAAAATGTTCATCATGCACCGAATCCTTTTGGTTTTGCACGCAGTGCTCGCAAGCCCTTTCTAGATCCCTTCCTCTACTCCAATTCCCTTCAAAATTCGTAGGCGTAGTCTCTAGTATTCCTTCAAGGTCACTGAATTCTTCGTTCTCCGAAAACCCTTATGCGTGACCGTCCAGGCACCATTTTTTCCGTTTCGGGCCGTTTTGGTGACCTTTCTTTCGCCCTAACTATCTCCACTATCACAGAAGCTACAGACTTCTTACATATTGCTCTGGATATTCCGAGAGTAGCTCCTTGGTTTGACACGTAGAAACATGGCGTCATTGCACGCACATCGTTGTGACACGATTGCATTTCTAGTTAATTACAATGACGACCTTCGTCATTGCCTTGTTTTCGTTCACATTCTGCCCCATAAATATTCTTCTTAGTATCGTCAGGAAATCCTATTCGTTTTGCACGTAGTGCTCGTTATTCCTAGTTAGGTGCTTTTCCCATGTCCATTTCCTTTCAAATTTCGTAGGCATCATCTCTAGCATCTCATCCAGGTCACTACTTTCTTCGATTTTCGAAATCACTCATGCATAACCGTCCAGGCGCCATTTTGTCCGTTTCTGGTCCATTTTAAGGCCTTTCTTTCTTCCTTCCTATCTCCACTATCCTAGATCCTACAAACTTCTAACAATTCCTCTAGATAGTCTGAGAGATGTTCTTTGATCTGCGACGTATGACTTGACCTTCAAAATGCCCTCTTCGTACTCAAAATTCAAATCTGAAACCGACTCCGTCAAAAATCTCTCAAATTCTTGAAAAATGGACCCCTAAAAATCTAAAGCTGCCATAACTTTGTCATATAAATTCCTTTTTGTGTCTAAATCTCACAGTATCCTTATCTTATAATTGCACATAGACATGCCAAATTTCATGCTCCAATGGCTATGCAAAACATAAATAGCGCCCTCTAAAGTTCTGGGAATTGGCTTTCTTTCTGTGGCCGTATCTCCATTATGGCTTGGCAAACCCGTACCCTTTTTTGGATTTAGATACTTGAAGATATGCCCTTTCCAGCCATATACAAAATTATATACCCTAACACTGACCGACTTTGCGAAAAATGCCCTCCAAATTCGCCATTTTCAAGAAAATTGAGAAAAACCTTCAACTTGCTCTAAATTAGCGATCGCTATACCTTCGTCAATGAAACTTGGCAGACACATGTATGCATATACGTGACAACTGTCTGCCAAGTTTGGAAAATTTTAGTAACGTCAGCGCAAAGTTATCGCCAAAAATGATGAATTTGCTATGCATTACGTATTAGCGTCTTTAATGCGTGCAGTACATTGCGCGCAGATGACAATGGTGTCAAACTGACCGCAATAAAGTGCCCTTTCGAATGATACCAAGTATGGTATATGTTCACACAATTTCTTTTGAGTAAACCACATTTGAACAAGGGTCATTATACGAATTCCGCCGAGTTTCCGCCCAATATTATAACACGTATCGGCTATGGCGTCATTTTTTCAGACTGCTTTTTGCCCCTTAAACGTCCTTTTTTTCCCTTGAAAATTTGCAGTGACATGCCGAGTTCCAATACGCAGGGCACCTCATGGCCGGATTTTTAAAATTGGTCAAGGGGGCCATTTAAGACGCCATTTTGTCCTATAAATCTTTTTTACATCACGTGTTTCGATAGGATTATCATAGAAAAAAAAAAGAGTGGTTAAACAATAACAACCATGAAATTCTCTTTCTAATGATACCAAATACGGCCCATAAAGAGACATAAAGAGAGAGAGAAAAAACAATTTAACTCCGGTCATGAAACAGATCCTGTACGTTTTCCGCCTATGCATTACATGCATTGTCTATGGGGCATATCGGGTTCACGCTTTTGGCCCCCAGAACGATCTTTATTGCAATGACGAACATGCACCAAATCCTATTTGTTTTTGCACGCAGTGCTTGCGAGCCCTTTCTAGGTTTTTTCCCCAATCCCAATTTCTTTCAAGCTTCGTAGGCATAGTCACTACCATCCCATCAAGGTCACTGTTGAGGCCTTTCTTTCGCCCTACCTATCTCCAATATCACAGAAGCTACAGACTTCGTACAAATTGCTCTGGATAGTCCGAGAGAAGCTCTTTCGTTTGACACGTAGAAACATGGCGTCATTGCACGCACATCGTTGTGACACGATTGCATTTCTAGTATTCTTACTTCTTCTTTGCAATGACGAACCTTCGTCATTGCCTTGTTTTCGTTCACATTCTGCCCCATTAATATTCTTGTTTTCCTCCTGGTTTTCCTTATCGTCCGGAAATCACATTCGTTTTGCACGTAGTGCTTGTTATTCCTAGTTAGGTGCCTTCATCATATCCATTTCCTTTCAAATTTCGTAGGCATCATCTCTAGCATCTCATCAAGGTCACCTACTTTTTCGATTTTCGAAATCACTCATGCATGACCGTCCAGGCGCCATTTTGTCCGTTTCCGGTCCATTTTAAGGCCTTTCTTTCTTCCTTCCTATCTCCACTATCACAGATCCTACAAACTTCTAACAAATTCCTCTAGATAGTCTGAGAGATGTTCTTTCATCTGCGACGTATGATTTGACCTTCAAAATGCCATCTTCATACTCGAAATTCAATTCTAAAACCGACTCCGTCAAAAATCTCTCAAGTTCTTGAAAAATGGACCCCTAAATAATCTAAAACTGCCATAACTTTCTCAAATAAATTTCGTTTTGTATTTAAATCTCACAGTATCTTTATCTCATAATTGCACATAGCCATGCCAAATTTCACGCTCCAATGGCTTTGCACAACATAAATAGCGCCCTCTAAAGTTCTGGGAATTGGCTTTCTCTCTGTGGCCGTATCTCCATAATGGCTTGGCAAACCCGTACCCTTTTTTGGATTTAGATACTTGAAGATATGCCCTTTCCAGCCATATACAAAATTATATACCCTATCACTGACCAAATTTGAGAAAATTGCCCTCCAAATTCGCCATTTTCAAGAAAATTCCGAAATAACTTCAACTTGCTCTAAAATGGCGATCGTTATACCTACATCAATGCAACTTTGCAGACATATGTATCCATATACGTGACAACTGTTTACCCAGTTTGGTAAAATTCGAATATGTCAGCGCAAAGTTATCGCCAAAAATGATGAATTTACTCTGTATTACGTAATAGCGCGTTCAATGCGCGCAATACATTGCGCGCAGTTAACAATGGTGTCAAACTGACCGCAATGAAGTGCCCTTTCGGATGATACCAAGTATTATATATGTTCACACAGAAAATTGTGAGTAAATCGCATTTGAACAAAGATCACTACACAAATTCCGCCGAGTTTCCGCCCGAACCTAACACGTTTCGGCTATGACGTCATTTTTTCAGACTGCTTTTCGCCCCTTAAACGTCCTTTTTTTTCCTTGAAAATTTGCAGTGACATGCCGAGTTCCAATACGCAGGGCACCTCTTGGCCGGATTTTTGAAATTGGTCAAGGGGGCCATTTAAGACGCCATTTTGTTCTATACATCTATTTTACATCACGTGTTTCGATAGGATTATCATAGAAAAAAAGAGAGTGGTTTACAATAACAACCATGAAATTCTCTTTCTAATGATACCAAATACGGCCCATAAAGAGACGTAAAGAGAGAGAGAAAAAACAATTTAACTCCGGCCATAATACAGATCCTGCACGTTTTCCGCCCATTCATTACACGCATTGTCTATGGGGCATATCGGGTTCACGCTTTTGGCCCCCACAACGAACTTGATTGCAATGTCAAACATGCACCAAATCCCATTGGTTTGTACACGCAGTGCTTGCGAGCCCTTTCTAGGTTCTTTCCCCTATCCCAATTTCTTTCAAACTTCGTAGGCATAGTTACTACTATCCCATCAAGGTCACTGTTGAGGCCTTTCTTTCGCCCTACCTATCTCCACTATCACATAATCTACAGACTTCGTACGAATTGCTCTGGATAGTCCGAGAGAAGCTCATTCGTTTGACACGTAGAAACATGGCGTCATTGCACGCACATCGTTGTGACACGATTGCATTTCTAGTTGCAATGACGAACCTTCGTCATTGCCTTGTTTTCGTTCACATTCTGCCCCATTAATATTTTCCTTTTCCTTTTCCTTTTCGTCCTGAAATCCCATTCGTTTTGCACGTAGTGCTTGTTATTCCTAGTTAGGTGCTTTCCTCATGTCCTTTTCCTTTCAAATTTCATGGGCATAGTCTCTAACATTTCATCAAGGTCACTACATTCTTCGATTTTCGAAATTACTCATGCATAACCGTCCAGGCGCCATTTTGTCCGTTTCTGGTCCATTTTAAGGCCTTTCTTTCTTCCTTCCCATCTCCACTATCCTAGATCCTACAAACTTCTAACAAATTCCTCTAGATAGTCTAAGAGATGTTTTTTCATCTGCACCGTATGACTTGACCTTCAAAATGCCATCTTCGTACTCAAAATTCAAATCTGAAACCGACTCCGTCAAAAATCTTTATAATTCTTGAAAAATGGACCCCTACAAATCTAAAAAATGCAATAACTTTCTTTTACTAATTCCATTTCGTCTCATCTTCTCGCAGTATCTTTATCTCATTATTGCACATAGCCATGCCAAATTTCACGCTCTAATGGCTTTGCGAAACATAAATAGCGCCCTCTAAAGTTCTGGGAATTGGCTTTCTTTCTATGGCCGTATCTCCATTATGGCTAGGCAAATCCGTATCCTTTTTTGGATTTAGATACTTGAAGATAAGCCCTTTCCAGCCATATACAAAATTATATACCCTTACACTGACTGACTTTGAGAAAAATGCCCTCCAAATTCGCCATTTTCAAGAAAATTCCAAAATAACTTAAACTTGCTCTAAAATGGCGATCTTTATACCTACATCAATGAAACTTGGCACACATATGTATCCATATACGTGACAACTATCTGCAAAGTTTAATAAATTGTAATGCACTCGTTGCAAAGTTATCGTCAAAAATGATGAATTTACTATGCATTACGTAATAGCGCGTTTAATGCGTGCAATACATTGCGCGGATATAACAATGGTGTCAAACCGACCGCAATGGAGTGCCCTTTCGCATGATACCAAGTATAGTATATGTTCACACAGAAAATTGTGAGTAAATCGCATTTGAACAAAGGTCACTATACGAATTCCGCCGAGTTTCCGCCCGAATCTAACACGTATCGACTATGACGTCATTTTTTCAGACTGCTTTTCGCCCCTTAAACGTCCTTTTTTTTCCTTGAAAATTTGCAGTGACATGCCGAGTTCCAATACGCAGGGCACCTCTTGGCCGGATTTTTGAAATTGGTCAAGGGGGCCATTAAAAACGCCATTTTGTCCTATAAATCTATTTTACATCACGTGTTTTGATAGGATTATCATAGAAAAAAAGAGAGTGGTTTACAATAACAACCATGAAATTCTCTTTCTAATGATACCAAATACGGCCCATAAAGAGACGTGAAGAGAGAGAGAAAAAACAATTTAACTCCGGTCATAATACAGATCCTGTACGTTTTCCGCCCATGCATTACACGCATTGTCTATGGGGCATATCGGGTTCAGGCTTTTGGCCCCCAGAACGATCTTGATTGCAATGACGAACATGCACCAAATCCCATTGGTTTTTGCACGCAGTGCTTGCGAGCTCTTTCTAGGTTCTTTCCCCTATCCCAATTTCTTTCAAACTCCGTAGGCATAGTCACTACCATCCCATCAAGGTCACTGTTGAGGCCTTTCTTTCGCCCTACCTATCTCCAATATCACAGAAGCTACAGACTTCGTACAAATTGCTCTGGATAGTCCGAGAGTAGCTCTTTCGTTTGACACGTAGAAACATGGCGTCATTGCACGCACATCGTTGTGACACGATTGCATTTCTAGTTGCAATGACGAACCTTCGTCATTGCCTTGTTTTCGTTCACATTCTGCCCCATTAATATTCTTATCGTCCAAAAATCCTATTCGTTTTGCACGTAGTGTTTGTTATTCCTAGTTAGGTGCTTTCCTCATGTCCTTTTCATTTCAAATTTCATAGGCATAGTCTGTAGCATCTCATCAAGGTCACCTACTTTTTCGATTTTTGAAATCACTCATGCATAACCGTCCAGGCGCCATTTTGTCCGTTTCTGGTCCATTTTAAGGCCTTTCTTCATTCCTTCCTATCTCCACTATCTTAGATCCTACAAACTTTTAACAAATTCCTTTAGATAGTCTAAGAAATGTTCTTTCATCTGCGACGCATAACTTGACCTTCAAAATGCCATCTTCATACTCAAAATTCAAATCTGAAACCGTCTTCGTCAACAATCTCTCAAATTCTTGAAAAATTGACCCCTAAATAATCTAAAACTGCCGTAACTTTCTCATATAAATTCTGTTTTGTACTTAAATCTAACAGTATCTTTATCTCATAATTGCACATAGCCATGCCAAATTTCACGCTCCACTGGGTATGCAAAACATAAATAGCGCCCTCTAAAGTTCTGGGAATGGGCTTTCTTTCTGTGGCCGTATCTCCATAATGGCTTGGCAAACCCGTACCCTTTTTTGGATTTAGATACTTGAAGATATGCCCTTTCCAGCCATATACAAAATTATATACCCTAACACTGACCAAATTTGAGAAAAATGCCCTCCAAATTCGCCATTTTCGAGAAAATTCCAAAATAACTTCAACTTGCTCTAAAATGGCGATCTTTATACCTATATCAATGCAACTTGGCAGATATATGTATCTATATAGGTGACAACTGTCTGCCAAGTTTAATAAAATTTAAATATGTCAGCGCAAAGTTATCGCCAAAAATGATGAATTTGCTATGCATTACGTAATAGCGCCTTTAATGCGTGCAGTACATTGCGCGCAGATGACAATGGTGTTAAACTGACCGCAATGAAGTGCCCTTTCGAATGATACCAAGTATGGTATATGTTCACACAGAAAATTTTGAGTAAATCACATTTGAATAAGGGTCACTATACGATTTCCGCCGAGTTTCCGACCAATATTATAACACGTTTCGGCTATGACGTCATTTCTCAGACTTTCTTTCGCCCCCTTAACATCCTTTTTTTTCCTTGAAATTTTGCAGTGACATTTCGAGTTGCAGTACGCAGGGCACCTCGTGGCCGGATTTTTTAAATTGGTCAAGGGGTCCATTAAAAACGCCATTTTGTACTATAAATCTATTTTACATCACGTGTTTCGATAGGATTATCATAGAAAAAAAAGCCTAGTTTAGAATAACAACCATGAAATTTTCTTTCTAATGATACCAAATACGGCCCATAAAGAGACATCAAGTGAGAGAGAAAAAACAATTTAACCCCGGTCATAATACAGATCCTGTAGGTTTTCCGCCCATGCATTACACGCATTGTCTATGGGACATATCGGGTTCACGCTTTTGGCTCCCAGAACGATCTTTATTGCAATGACGAACATTCACCAAATCCCGCTAGTTTTTGCACGCAGTGCTTGCGAGCCCTTTCTACGTTATCTCCCTATCCCAATTTCTTTCAAACTTTGTAGGCATAGTCACTACCATCCAATCAAGGTCACTGTTAAGGCCTTTCTTTCGCCCTACCTATCTCCAATATCAAAGAAGCTACAGACTTCGTACGAATTGCTCTGGATAGTCCGAGAGAAGCTCTTTCGTTTGACACGTAGAAACATGGCGTCATTGCACGCACATCGTTGTGACACGATTGCATTTCTAGTTGCAATGACGAACCTTCGTCATTGCCTTGTTTTCGTTCACGTTATTAATATTCTTCGTTCTTCCTCTTCTTCTTCTTGTCGTCCGGAATCCCATTCGCTTTGCACGTAGTGCTTGTTATTCCTATCCAGGTCCTTTCCTCAAGTCCTTTTCCTTTCAAATTTCGTAGGCATCATTTCGAGCATCTCATCAAGGTCACCTACTTTTTCGATTTTCGAAATCACTCATGCATGACCGTCCAGGCGCCATTTTGTCCGTTTCTGGTCCATTTTAAGGCCTTTATATCTTCCTTCCTATCTCCACTATCCTAGATCCTACAAACTTCTAACAAATTCCTCTAGATAGTCTGAGAGATGTTCTTTCATCTGCGACAAACGACTTGACCTTCAAAATGCCATCTTCATACTCAAAATTCAAATCTAAAACCGACTCCGTCAAAAATCTCTCAAGTTCTTGAAAAATGGACCCCTAAATAATCTAAAACTGCCATAACTTTCTCATATAAATTCCGTTTTGTATTTAAATCTCACAGTATCTTTATCTCATAATTGCACATAGCCATGCCAAATTTCACGCTCCAATGGCTTTGTACAACATAAATAGCGCCCTCTAAAGTTCTGGGAATTGGCTTTCTGTCTGTGGCCGTATCTCCATAATGGCTTGGCAAACCCGTACCCTTTTTTGGATTTAGATACTTGAAGATATGCCCTTTCCAGCCATATACAAAATTATATACCCTATCACTGACCAAATTTGAGAAAATTGCCCTCCAAATTCGCCATTTTCAAGAAAATTGAGAAATAACTTCAACTTGCTCTAAAATGGCGATCGTTATACCTACATCAATGAAACTTTGCAGCCATATGTATCCATATACGTGACAACTGTTTACCAAGTTTGGTTAAATTCGAATATGTCAGCGCAAAGTTATCGCCAAAAATGATGAATTTACTATGGATTACGTAATAGCGCGTTCAATGCGCACAATACATTGCGTGCAGATGACAATGGTGTCAAACTGACCGCAATGAAGTGCCCTTTCGAATGATACCAAGTATGGTATATGTTTACACAGAAAATTGTGAGTAAATCGCATTTGAACAAGGGTCACTATACGAATTCCGCCCGATTATAACACTTATCGGCCATGACGTCATTTTTTCAGACTACTTTTCGCCCCCTAAACATCCTTTTTTTTCCTTGAAAATTTGCAATGACATTCCGAGATGCAATACGCAGGGCACCTCTTGGCCGGATTTTTTAAATTGGTCAAGGGTGCCATTTAAGACGCCATTTTGTCCTTTAAATCTACTTTACATCACATGTTTCGATAGGATTATCATATAATAAAAGAGAGTGGTTTACAATAACGACCATGAAATTCTCTTTCCAATGATACCATATACGGCCCATAAAGAGACATAAAGAGAGAGAGAAAAAACAATTTAACTCCGGTCATAATACAGATCCTGTACGTTTTCCGCCCATGCATTACACGCATTGTCTATGGGGGCAAATCGGGTTCACGCTTTTGACCCCTAGAACGATCTTGATTGCAATGACGAACGTGCAACTAATCCCATTTGTTTTTGCACGCAGTGCTTGCGAGCCCTTTCTAGGTTCTTTCCCCTATCCCAATTTCTTTCAAACATCGTACGCATAGTCACTACCATCCCATCAAGGTCACTATCGAGGCCTTTCTTTCGCCCTACCTGTCTCCAATATTACAGAAGCTAAAGACTTCGTACAAATTGCTCTGGATAGTCCGAGAGAAGCTCTTTCGTTCGACACGTAGAAACACGGCGTCATTGCACGCACATCGTTGTGACACGATTGCATTTCTAGTTGCAATGACGAACCTTCGTCATTGCCTTGTTTTCGTTCACATTCTGCCCCATTAATATACTTATCCTCCTCCTTATCGTCCGGAATCCCATTCGTTTTGCACGTAGTGTTTGTTATTCCTAGTTAGGTGCTTTCCTCATGTCCTTTTCCTTTCAAATTTCGTAGGCATCATCTCTAGCATCTCACCAAGGTCACCTACTTTTTCGATTTTCGAAATCACTCATGCATAACCGTCCAGGCGCCATTTTGTCCGTTTCTGGTCCATTTTAAGCCCTTTCTATCTTCCTTCCTATCTCCACTATCCTAGATCCTACAAACTTTTAACAAATTCCTCTAGATAGTCTGAGAGATGTTCTTTCATCTGCGACGTATGACTTGACCTTCAAAATGCCATCTTCATACTCGAAATTCAAATCTAAAACCGACTCCGTCAAAAATCTCTCAAGTTCTTGAAAAATGGACCCCTAAATAATCTAAAACTGCCATAACTTTCTCATATAAATTCCGTTTTGTATTTAAATCTCACAGGATCTTTATCTCATAATTGCACATAGCCATGCCAAATTTCACGCTCCAATGGCTTTGCACAACATAAATAGCGCCCTCTAAAGTTCTGGGAATTGGCTTTCTCTCTGTGGCCGTATCTCCATAATGGCTTGGCAAACCCGTACCCTTTTTTGGATTTAGATACTTGAAGATATGCCCTTTCCAGCCATATACAAAATTATATACCCTATCACTGACCAAATTTGAGAAAATTGCCCTCCAAATTCGCCATTTTCAAGAAAATTGAGAAATAACTTCAACTTGCTCTAAAATGGCGATCGTTATACCTACATCAATGAAACTTTGCAGACATATGTATCCATATACGTGACAACTGTTTACCAAGTTTGGTAAAATTCGAATATGTCAGCGCAAAGTTATCGCCAAAAATGATGAATTTACTATGGATTACGTAATAGCGCGTTCAATGCGCGCAATACATTGCGCGCAGTAAACAATGGTGTCAAACTGACCGCAATGAAGTGCCCTTTCGGATGATACCAAGTATTATATATGTTCACACAGAAAATTGTGAGTAAATCGCATTTGAACAAAGATCACTACACGAATTCCGCCGAGTTTCCGCCCGAAACCTAACACGTTTCGGCTATGACGTCATTTTTTCAGACTGCTTTTCGCCCCTTAAACGTCCTTTTTTTTCCTTGAAAATTTGCAGTGACATGCCGAGTTCCAATACGCAGGGCACCTCATGGCCGGATTTTCGAAATTGGTCAAGGGGGCCATTTAAGACGCCATTTTGTCCTATACATCTATTTTACATCACGTGTTTCGATAGGATTATCATAGAAAAAAAGAGAGTGGTTTACAATAACAACCATGAAATTTTCTTTCTAATGATACCAAATACGGCCCATAAAGAGACGTAAAGAGAGAGAGAAAAAACAATTTAACTCCGGCCATAATACAGATCCTGCACGTTTTCCGCCCATTCATTACACGCATTGTCTATGGGGCATATCGGGTTCACGCTTTTGGCCCCCAGAACGAACTTGATTGCAATGTCAAACATGCACCAAATCCCATTGGTTTGTGCACGCAGTGCTTGCGAGCCCTTTCTAGGTTCTTTCCCCTATCCCAATTTCTTTCAAACTTCGTAGGCATAGTACCATCCCATCAAGGTCACTGTTGATGCCTTTCTTTCGCCCTACCTATCTCCAATATCACAGAAGCTACAGACTTCGTGCAAATTGCTCTGGATAGTCCGAGAGAAGCTCTTTCGTTTGACACGTAGAAACACGCCGTCATTGCACGCACATCGTTCTGACACGATTGCATTTCTAGTTGCAATGACGAACCTTCGTCATTGCCTTGTTTTCGTTCACATTCTGCCCCATTAATATTCTTAACGTCCAAAAATCACATTCGTTTTGCACGTAGTGTTTGTTATTCCTAGTTAGGTGCTTTCCTCATGTCCTTTTCATTTCAAATTTCATAGGCATAGTCTCTAGCATCTCTTCAAGGTCACCTACTTTTTCGATTTTGGAAATCACTCATGCATAACCATCCAGGCGCCATTTTGTCCGTTTCTGGTCCATTTTAAGGCCTTTCTTCCTTCCTTCCTATCTCCACTATCCTAGATCCTACACACTTCTAACAATTTTCTCTAGATAGTCTAAGAGATGTTCTTTAATCTGCGACGTATAACCTGCCCTTCAAAATGCCATCTTCATACTCAAAATTCAAATCTGAAACCGTCTCCGTCAACAATCTCTCAAATTCTTGAAAAAATGACCCCTAAATAATCTAAAACTGCCATAACTTTCTCATATAAATTCCGTTTTGTATTTAAATCTCACAGTATCTTTATCTCATAATTGCACATAGCCATGCCAAATTTCACGCTCTAATGGCTTTGCAAAACGTCGATAGCGCCCTCTAAAGTTCTGGGAGTTGGCTTTCTTTCTATGGCCGTATCTCCATTATGGCTTGGTAAATCCGTACCCTTTTTTGGATTTAGATACTTGAAGATATGCCCTTTCCAGCCATATACAAAATTATATACCCTTACACTGACTGACTTTGAGAAAAATGCCCTCCAAATTCGCCATTTTCAAGAAAATTCCAAAATAACTTAAACTTGCTCTAAAATGGCGATCTTTATACCTACATCAATGAAACTTGGCACACATATGTATCCATATACGTGACAACTGTTTTCCAAGTTTAATAAATTGTAATGCCCTCGTTGCAAAGTTATCGCCAAAAATGATGAATTTGCTATGCATTACGTAATAGCGCCTTTAATGCGTGCAGTACATTGCGTGCAGATGACAATGGTGTCAAACTGACCGCAATGAAGTGTCCTTTCGAATGATACCAAGTATAGTATATGTTTACACAGAAAATTGTGAGTAAATCGCATTTGAACAAGGGTCACTATACGAATTCCGCCCGATTATAACACTTATCGGCCATGACGTCATTTTTTCAGACTACTTTTCGCCCCCTAAACATCCTTTTTTTTCCTTGAAAATTTGCAATGACATTTCGAGATGCAATACGCAGGGCACCTCGTGGCCGGATTTTTGAAATTGGTCAAGGGGGCCATTTAAGACGCCATTTTGTCCTTTAAATCTATTTTACATCACATGTTTCGATAGGATTATCATAGAAAAAAAGAGAGTAGTTTACAATAACGATCATGAAATTTTCTTTCCAATGATACCATATACGGCCCATAAAGAGACATAAAGAGAGAGAGAAAAAACAATTTAACTCTGGTCATAATACAGATCCTGTATGTTTTCCGCCCATGCATTACACGCATTGTCTATGGGGCAAATCGGGTTCACGCTTTTGACCCCTAGAACGATCTTGATTGCAATGACGAACGTGCAACTAATCCCATTTGTTTTTGCACGCAGTGCTTGCGAGCCCTTTCTAGGTTCTTTCCCCTATCCCAATTTCTTTCAAACATCGTAGGCATAGTCACTACCATCCCATCAAGGTAACTAACTATTGAGGCCTTTCTTTCGCCCTACCTGTCTCCAATATTACAGAAGCTAAAGACTTCGTATAAATTGCTCTGGATAGTCCGAGAGAAGCTCTTTCGTTCGACACGTAGTAACACGGCGTCATTGCACGCACATCGTTGTGACACGATTGCATTTCTAGTTGCAATGACGAACCTTCGTCATTGCCTTGTTTTCGTCGTTCACATTCTTCTTATTAATATTCTTACTTCTTCTTCCTCTTTGCAATGACGAACCTTCGTCATTGCCTTGTTTTCGTTCACATTCTTCTTATTAATATTCTTACTTCTTCTTCCTCTTCCTCTTTGCAATGACGACCTTCGTCATTGACTTGTTTTCGTTCACATTCTTCTTATTAATATTCTTAGTTCTTCTTGTCGTCCGGAATCCCATTCATTTTGCACGTAGTGCTTGTTATTCCTAGTTAGGTGCTTTCCTCATGTCCTTTTCCTTTCAAATTTCATAGGCATAGTCTCTAACATCTTATCAAGGTCACTACATTTTTCGATTCTCGAAATCAATCATGCATAACCGTCCAGGCGCCATTTTGTCCGTTTCTGGTCCATTTTAAGGCCTTTCTTTCTTCCTTCCTATCTCAACTATCTTAGATCCTGCAACCTTCTAACAAATTCCTCTAGATAGTCTAAGAGATGTTCTTTCATCTGAGACGTATAACCTGACCATCAAAATGCCATCTTCGTACTCAAAATTCAAATCTGAAACCGACTCCATCAAAAATCTCTAAACTTCTCGAAAATTTGACCCCTAAATAATCTAAAACTGCCATAACTTTCTCATATAAATTCCGTTTTGTATTTAAATCTCACAGTATCTTTATCTCATAATTGCGCATAGCCATGCCAAATTTCACGCTCCAATGGCTTTGCACAAGTTAAATAGCGCCCTCTAAAGTTCTGGGAATTGGCTTTCTCTCTGTGGCCGTATCTCCATAATGGCTTGGCAAATCCGTACCCTTTTTTGGATTTAGATACTTGAAGATATGCCCTTTCCAGCCGTATACAAAATTATATACCCTATCACTGACCAAATTTGAGAAAATTGCCCTCCAAATTCGCCATTTTCAAGAAAATTGAGAAATAACTTCAACTTGCTCTAAACCGGCGATCTTTATACCTAAATCAATGAAACTTGGCAGACACATGTATCCATATACGTGACAACTGTCTGCTAAGTTTAGTAAATTGTAATGCCCTCTTCGCCAAGTTATCACCAAAAATGATGAATTTACTATGCTTTACGTAATAGCGCGTTTGATGCGTGCAGTACGTTTTGCGCAGATGACAATGGTTTCAAACTGACCGCATTGAAGTGCCCTTTCGAATGATACCAAGTATGGTATATGTTCACGCAGAAAATTGTGAGTAAATCGCATTTGAACAAGGGTCACTATACGAATTCCGCCAAGTTTCCGCCCTATTATAACACGTTTCGGCCATGACGTAATTTTTTAAGACTGTAATATTCGGTTGTGTTAGTATGGGCGGCCGTTCGTGCCAAGGCACGCGTCGCAACATGTTCATCATGCACCAAGTCCTATTGGTTTTGCACGCAGTGCTTGCGAGTCCTTTCTAGATCTCTTCCCATACTCCAATTCCCTTCAAAATTCGTAGGCGTAGTCTCTAGCATTCCTTCAAGGTCACTAAATTCTTCGTTCTCCGGAAACCCTTGCGTGACCGTCCAGGCACCATTTTTTCCGTTTCGGGCCGTTTTGGTGACCTTTCTTTCGCCCTAACTATCTCCACTTTCACAGAAGCTACAGACTTCTTACATATTGCTCTGGATAGTCCGAGAGTAGCTCCTTCGTTTGACACGTAGAAACATGGCGTCATTGCACGCACATCGTTGTGACACGATTGCATTTCTAGTCCTCTTCTTCTTCTTGTCGTCCGGAATCCCATTCGCTTTGCACGTAGTGCTTGTTATTCCTATCCAGGTCCTTTCCTCAAGTCCTTTTCCTTTCAAATTTCGTAGGCATCATCTCTAGCATCTCATCAAGGTCACCTATTTTTTCGATTTTCGAGATCACTCATGCATGACCGTCCAGGCGCCATTTTGTCCGTTTCTGGTCCATTTTAAGGCCTTTATATCTTCCTTCCTATCTCCACTATCCTAGATCCTACAAACTTCTAACAAATTCCTCTAGATAGTCTGAGAGATGTTCTTTCATCTGCGACGTATGACTTGACCTTCAAAATGCCATCTTCATACTCGAAATTCAAATCTAAAACCGACTCCGTCAAAAATCTCTCAAGTTCTTGAAAAATGGACCCCTAAATAATCTAAAACTGCCATAACTTTCTCATATAAATTCCGTTTTGTATTTAAATCTCACAGTATCTTTATCTCATAATTGCACATAGCCATGCCAAATTTCACGCTCCAATGGCTTTGCACAACATAAATAGCGCCCTCTAAATTTCTGGGAATCGGCTTTCTGTCTGTTGCCGTATCTCCATAATGGCTTGTCAAACCCGTACCCTTTTTTGGATTTAGATACTTGAAGATATGCCCTTTCCAGCCATATACAAAATTATATACCCTATCACTGACTAAATTTGAGAAAATTGCCCTCCAAATTCGCCATTTTCAAGAAAATTGAGAAATAACTTCAACTTGCTCTAAAATTACGATCGTTATACCTACATCAATGAAACTTTGCAGACATATGTATCCATATACGTGACAACTGTTTACCAAGTTTGCTAAAATTCGAATATGTCAGCGCAAAGTTATCGCCCAAAATGATGAATTTACTATGTATTACGTAATAGCGCGTTCAATGCGCGCAATACATTGCGCGCAGTTAACAATGGTGTCAAACTGACCGCAATGAAGTGCCCTTTCGGATGATACCAAGTATTATATATGTTCACACAGAAAATTGTGAGTAAATTGCATTTGAACAAAGATCACTACACGAATTCCGCCGAGTTTCCGCCCGAACCTAACACGTTTCGGCTATGACGTCATTTTTTCAGACTGCTTTTCGCCCCTTAAACGTCCTTTTTTTTCCTTGAAAATTTGCAGTGACATGCCGAGTTCTAATACGCAGGGCACCTCTTGGCCGGATTTTTGAAATTGGTCAAGGGGGCCATTTAAGACGCCATTTTGTCCTATACATCTATTTTACATCACGTGTTTCGATAGGATTATCATAGAAAAAGAGAGAGTGGTTTACAATAACAACCATGAAATTCTCTTTCTAATGATAACAAATACGGTCCATAAAGAGACGTAAAGAGAGAGAGAAAAAACAATTGAACTCCGGCCATAATACAGATCCTGCACGTTTTCCGCCCATTCATTACACGCATTGTCTATGGGGCATATCGGGTTCACGCTTTTGGCCCCCAGAACGAACTTGATTGCAATGTCAAACATGCACCAAATCCCATTGGTTTGTGCACGCAGTGCTTGCGAGCCCTTTCTAGGTTCTTTCCCCTATCCCAATTTCTTTCAAACTTCGTAGGCAAAGTACCATCCCATCAAGGTCACTGTTGATGCCTTTCTTTCGCCCTACCTATTTCCAATATCACAGAAGCTACAGACTTCGTGCAAATTGCTCTGGATAGTCCGAGAGAAGCTCTTTAGTTTGACACGTAGAAACACGGCGTCATTGCACGCACATCGTTTTGACACGATTGCATTTCTAGTTGCAATGACGACCTTCGTCATTGCCTTGTTTTCGTTCACATTCTGCCCCATAAATATTCTTCTTAGTATCGTCAGAAAATCCCATTCGTTTTGCACGTAGTGCTTGTTATTCCTAGTTAGGTGCTTTCCTCATGTCCATTTCCTTTCAAATTTCGTAGGCATCATCCCTAGCATCTCATCCAGGTCACTACTTTCTTCGATTTTCAAAATCACTCATGCATAACCGTCCAGGCGCCATTTTGTCCGTTTCTGGTCCATTTTAAGGCCTTTCTTTCTTCCTTCCTCTCTCCACTTTCCTAGATCCTACAAATTTCTAACAAATTCCTCTAGATAGTCTGAGAGATGTTCTTTCATCTGCGACGATAACTTGACCTTCAAAATGCCATCTTCGTACTCAAAATTCAAATCTGAAACCGACTCCGTCAAAAATCTTTAAAATTCTTGAGAAATGGACCCCTAAATAATCTAAAACTGCCATAACTTTCTCATATAATGTCCGTTTTGTATTAAAATCTCTCAGCATGTTTGTCTCATAATTGCTGATAGCCATGCCCAATTTCACGCTCCAATGGCTTTGCAAAACATAAATAGCGCCCTCTAAAGTTCTGGAAATTGGCTTTCTCTCTGTGGCCGTATCTCCATAATGGCTTGGCAAACCCGTACCTTTTTTTGGATTTAGATACTTGAAGATATGCCCTTTCCAGCCATATACAAAATTATATACCCTATCACTGACCAAATTTGAGAAAATTGCCCTCCAAATTCGCCATTTTCAAGAAAATTCCGAAATAACTTCAACTTGCTCTAAAATGGCGATCTTTATACCTACGTCATTGAAACTTAACAGACACATGTATCCACATACGTGACAACTGTCTGCTAAGTTTGGTAAATTTTAATAACGTCAGCGCAAAGTAATCGCCAAAAATGATGAATTTGCTATGCATTACGTAATAGCGCCTTAAATGCGTGCAGTACATTGCGTGCAGATGACAATGGTGTCAAACTGACCGCAATGAAGTGCCCTTTCGAATGATACCAAGTATGGTATATGTTTACACAGAAAATTGTGAGTAAATCGCATTGAACAAGGGTCACTATACGAATTCCGCCCGATTATAACACTTATCGGCCATGACGTCATTTTTTCAGACTACTTTTCGCCCCCTAAACATCCTTGTTTTTCCTTGAAAATTTGCAATGACATTCCGAGATGCAATACGCAGGGCACCTCGTGGCCGGATTTGTTAAAGTAGTCAAGGGGGCCATTTAAGACGCCATTTTGTCCTTTAAATCTATTCTACATCACATGTTTCGATAGGATTATCATAGAAAAAAAGAGAGTAGTTTACAATAACAACCCTGAAATTCTCTTTCCAATGATACCATATACGGCCAATAAAGAGACATAAAGAGAGAGAGAAGAAACAATTTAACTCCGGTCATAATACAGATCCTGTACGTTTTCCGCCCATGCATTACACGCATTGTCTATGGGGCAAATCGGGTTCACGCTTTTGACCCCTAGAACGATCTTGATTGCAATGACGAACATGCAACTAATCCCATTGGTTTTTGCACGCAGTGCTTGCGAGCCCTTTCCAGGTTCTTTCCCCTATCCCAATTTCTTTCAAACATCGCAGGCATAGTCACTACCATCCCATCAAGGTCACTATTGAGGCCTTTCTTTCGCCCTACCTGTCTCCAATATCACAGAAGCTAAATACTTCGTACAAATTGCTCTGGATAGTCCGAGAGAAGCTCTTTCGTTTGACATGTAGAAACATGGCGTCATTGCACGCACATCGTTGTGACACGATTGCATTTCTAGTTGCAATGACGAACCTTCGTCATTGCCTTGTTTTCGTTCACGTTATTAATATTCTTACTTCTTCCTAGCGTCCGAAATCCCATTCGTTTTGCACGTAGTGCTTGTGGACCCTATCTAGGTCCTTTACTCTTGCTCGATTCCTTTCAAACTTCGTAGGCGTAATCTCTGATATCCAATCTAGGTCACCTACTTTTTCGTTTTCTGAAATCACTCATGCGTAAACGTCCAGGCGCCATTTTGTCCGTTTCTGGTCCATTTTAAGGCCTTTCTATCTTCCTTACTATCTCCACTATCCTAGATCCTACAAACTTCTAACAAATTCCTCTAGATAGTCTTAGAGATGTCCTTTCATCTGCGACGTATAACCTGCCCTTCAAAATGCCATCTTCATACTCAAAATTCAAATCTGAAACCGTCTACGTCAACAATCTCTCAAATTCTTGAAAAATTGACCCCTACATAATCTAAAACTGCCATAACTTTCTCATATAAATTCCATTTTGTATTTAAATCACACAGTATCTTTATCTTATAATTGCACATAGCCATGCCAAATTTCACGCTCCAATGGTTTTGCACTACATAAATAGCGCCCTCTAAAGTTCTGGGAATTGGCTTTCTTTCTGTGGCCGTATCTCCATTATGGCTTGGCAGATCCGTACCCTTTTTTGGATTTAGATACTTGAGGATATGCCCTTTCCAGCCATATACAAAATTATATACCCTAACACTGACCGACTTTGAGAAAAATGCCCTCAAAATACGCCATTTTCAAGAAAATTCCAAAAAACCTTCAACTTGCTCTAAAATGGCGATCTTTGTACCAACGTCAATGAAATTTGGCAGACATATGTATCCATATACGTGACAACTGTCTGCCAAGTTTGGCAAAATTCAAATATGTCAGCGCAAAGTTATCTTCAAAAATGATGAATTTACTATGCATTACGTATTAGCACGTTTAATGCGTGCAATACATTGCGCGCAGATGACATTGGTGTCAAACTGACCGCAATGAAGTGCCCTTTCGAATGATACCAAGTATGGTATATGTTCACACAGAAAATGGTGAGTAAATCGCATTTGAACAAGGGTCACTATACGAATTCCGCCGAGTTTCCGCCCGATTATAACACTTATCGGCCATGATGTCATTTTTTCAGACTACTTTTCGCCCCCTTAACATCCTTTTTTTTCCTTGAGAATTTGCAATGACATTCCGAGATGCAATACGCAGGGCACCTCGTGGCCAGATTTTTGAAATTAGTCAAGGGGGCCATTTAAGACGCCATTTTGTCCTTTAAATCTATTTTACATCACATGTTTCGATAGGATTATCATAGAAAAAATGAGAGTGGTTTACAATAACAACCATGAAATTCTCTTTCCAATGATACCATATACGGCCCATAAAGAGACATAAAGAGAGAGAGAAAAAACAATTTAACTCCGGTCATAATACAGATCCTGTACGTTTTCCGCCCATGCATTACACGCATTGTCTATGGGGCAAATCGGGTTCACGCTTTTGACCCTTAGAACGATCTTGATTGCAATGACGAACATGCAACTAATCCCATTGGTTTTTGCACGCAGTGCTTGCGAGCCCTTTCTAGGTTCTTTCCCCTATCCCAATTTTTTTCAAACTTCGTAGGCATAGTCACTACCATCCCATCAAGGTCACTATTGAGGCCTTTCTTTCGCCCTACCTGTCTCCAATATTACAGAAGCTCAAGACTACGTACAAAAAATTGCTCTGGATAGTCCGAGAAAAGCTCTTTCGTTCCACACGTAGAAACACGGCGTCATTGCACGCACATCGTTGTGACACGATTGCATTTCTAGTTGCAATGACGACCTTCGTCATTGCCTTGTTTTCGTTCACATTCTGCCCCATTAATATTCTCCTTTTCCTCCTTTTCCTCCTTATCGTCAGGAAATCGCATTCGTTTTGCACGTAGTGTTTGTGACTCCTAGTTAGGTGCTTTCCTCATGTCCTTTTCCTTTCAAATTTCATAGGCATAGTCTCTAACATCTCATCAAGGTCACTACATTCTTCGATTTTGAAAATCACTCATGCATGACCGTCCAGGCGCCATTTTGTCCGTTTCTGGTCCATTTTAAGGCCTTTATATCTTCCTTCCTATCTCCACTATCCTTCATCCTACAAACTTCTAACAAATTCCTCTAGATAGTCTGAGAGATGTTCTTTCATCTGCGACACATGACTTGACCTTCAAAATGCCATCTTCATACTCGAAATTCAAATCTAAAACCGACTCCGTCAAAAATCTCTCAAGTTCTTGAAAAATGGACCCCTAAATAATCTAAAACTGCCATAACTTTCTCATATAAATTCCGTTTTGTATTTAAATCTCACAGTATCTTCATCTCATAATTGCACATAGCCATGCCAAATTTCACGCTCCAATGGCTTTGCACAACATAAATAGCGCCCTCTAAAGTTCTGGGAATTGGCTTTCTCTCTGTGGCCGTATCTCCATAATGGCTTGGCAAACCCGTACCCTTTTTTGGATTTAGATACTTGAGGATATGCCCTTTCCAGCCATATACAAAATTATATACCCTATCACTGACCAAATTTGAGAAAATTGCCCTCCAAATTCGCCATTTTCACGAAAATTCCGAAATAACTTCAACTTGCTCTAAAATGGCGATCTTTAAACCTAACTCGATGAAACTTAGCAGACACATGTATCCATATACGTGTCAACTGTCTGCCAAGTTTGGTAAATTTTAATAACGTCAGCGCAAAGTTATCGCCAAAAATGATGAATTTGCTATGCATTACGTAATAGCGCCTTTAATGCGTGCAGTACATTGCGTGCAGATGACAATAGTGTCAAACTGACCGCAATGAAGTGCCCTTTCGAATGATACCAAGTATGGTATATGTTTACACAGAAAATTGTGAGTAAATCGCATTTGAACAAGGGTCACTATACGAATTCCGCCCGATTATAACACTTATCGGCCATGACGTCATTTTTTTCAGACTACTTTTCGCCCCCTAAACATCCTTTTTTTTCCTTGAAAATTTGCAATGACATTCCGAGATGCAATACGCAGGGCACCTCGTGACCGGATTTTTGGAATTAGTCAAGGGGGCCATTTAAGACGCCATTTTGTCCTTTAAATCTATTTTACATCACATGTTTCGATTGGATTATCATAGAAATAAAGAGAGTAGTTTACAATAACAACCATGAAATTTTCTTTCCAATGATACCATATACGGCCCATAAAGAGACATAAATAGAGAGAGAAAAAACAATTTAACTCCGGTCATAATACAGATCCTGTACGTTTTCCGCCCATGCATTACACGCATTGTCTATGGGGCAAATCGGGTTCACGCTTTTGACCCCTAGAACGATCTTGATTGCAATGACGAACATGCAACTAATCCCATTTGTTTTTTGCACGCAGTGCTTGCGAGCCCTTTCTAGGTTCTTTCCCCTATCCCAATTTCTTTCAAACATCGTAGGCATAGTCACTACCATCCCATCAAGGTCACTATTGAGGCCTTTCGTTCGCCCTACTTGTCTCCAATATTACAGAAGCTAAAGACTTAGTACAAATTGCTCTGGATAGTCCGAGAGAAGCTCTTTCGTTCGACACGTAGAAACACGGCGTCATTGCACGCACATCGTTGTGACACGATTGCATTTCTAGTCTTCCTCTTCTTCTTGTCGTCCGGAATCCCATTCGTTTTGCACGTAGTGCTTGTTATTCCTAGTTAGGTGCTTTCCTCATGTCCTTTTCCTTTCAAATTTCATAGGCATAGTCTCTAACATCTCATCAAGGTCACTACCGTCTTTGATTTTCGAAATCACTCATGCATGACCGTCCACGCGCCATTTTGTCCGTTTCTGGTCCATTTTAAGGCCTTTATATCTTCCTTCCTATCTCCACTATCCTAGATCCTACAAACTTCTAACAAATTCCTCTAGATAGTCTGAGAGATGTTCTTTCATCTGCGACGTATGACTTGACCTTCAAAATGCCATCTTCATACTCGAAATTCAAATCTAAAACCGACTCCGTCAAAAATCTCTCAAGTTCTTGAAAAATGGACCCCTAAATAATCTAAAACTGCCATAACTTTCTCATATAAATTCCGTTTTGTATTTAAATCTCACAGTATCTTTATCTCATAATTGCTCATAGCCATGCCAAATTTCACGCTCCAATGGCTTTGCACAACATAAATAGCGCCCTCTTAAGTTCTGGGAATTGGCTTTCTGTCTGTGGCCGTATCTCCATAATGGCTTGGCAAACCCGTACCCTTTTTTGGATTTAGATACTTGAAGATATGCCCTTTCCAGCCATATACAAAATTATATACCCTATCACTGACCAAATTTGAGAAAATTGCCCTCCAAATTCGCCATTTTCAAGAAAATTGAGAAATAACTTCAACTTGCTCTAAAATGGCGATCGTTATACCTACATCATTGAAACTTTGCAGACATATGTATCCATATACGTGACAACTGTTTACCAAGTTTGGTAAAATTCGAATATGTCAGCGCAAAGTTATCGCCAAAAATGATGAATTTGCTATGCATTACGTAATAGCGCGTTTAATGCGTGCAATACATTGCGCGGAGATAACAATGGTGTCAAACTGACCGCAATGAAGTGCCCTTTCGAATGATACCAAGTATGATATATGTTTACACAGAAAATTGTGAGTAAATCGCATTTGAACAAGGGTCCACTATACGAATTCCGCCCGATTATAACACTTATCGGCCATGACGTCATTTTTTCAGACTACTTTTCGCCCCCTAAACATCCTTTTTTTTCCTTGAAAATTTGCAATGACATTCCGAGATGCAATACGCAGGGCACCTCTTGGCCGGATTTTTAAAATTGGTCAAGGGGGCCATTTAAGACGCCATTTTGTCCTTTAAATCTATTTTACATCACATATTTCGATAGGATTATCATATAAAAAAAGAGAGTAGTTTACAATAACGACCATGAAATTCTCTTTCCAATGATACCATATACGGCCCATAAAGAGACATAAAGAGAGAGAGAAAAAACAATTTAACTCCGGTCATAATACAGATCCTGTACGTTTTCCGCCCATGCATTACACGCATTGTCTATGGGGCAAATCGGGTTCACGCTTTTGACCCCTAGAACGATCTTGATTGCAATGACGAACATGCAACTAATCCCATTTGTTTTTGCACGCAGTGCTTGCGAGCCCTTTCTAGGTTCTTTCCCCTATCCCAATTTCTTTCAAACATCGTAGGCATAGTCACTACCATCCCATCAAGGTCACTATTGAGGCCTTTCTTTCGCCCTACCTGTCTCCAATATTACAGAAGCTAAAGACTTCGTACAAATTGCTCTGGATAGTCCGAGAGAAGCTCTTTCGTTCGACACGTAGAAACACGGCGTCATTGCACGCACATCGTTGTGACACGATTGCATTTCTAGTCTTCTTCCTCTTCTTCTTGTCGTCCGGAATCCCATTCGTTTTGCACGTAGTGCTTGTTATTCCTAGTAAGGTACTTTCCTCAAGTCCTTTTCCTTTCAAATTTCGTAGGCATCATCTCTAGCATCTCATCAAGGTCACCTATTTTTTAGATTTTCGAAATCACTCATGCATAACCGTCCAGGCGCCATTTTGTCCGTTTCTGGTCCATTTTAAGGCCTTTCTATCTTCCTTCCTATCTCCACTATCCTAGATCCTACAAACTTCTAACAAATTCCTCTAGATAGTCTAAGAGATGTTCTTTCAACCCTATAATCTGACCTTCAAAATGCCATCTTGGTACTCAAAATTCAAATCTGAAACCGACTCCGTCAAAAGTCTCTCAAATTCTTGAAAAATTGACCCCTAAATAATCTAAAACTGCCATAACTTTCTCATATAAATTCATTTTTATATAAATCTCACAGTATCTTTATCTCATAATTGCACATAGCCATGCCAAATTTCACGCTCCAATGGCTTTGCAAAACATAAATAGCGCCCTCTAAAGTTCTGGGAATTGGCTTTTTCTCTTTGGCCGTATCTCCATAATGGCTTGGCAAACCCGTACCTTTTTTTGGATTTAGATACTTGAAGATATGCCCTTTCCAGCCATATACAAAATTATATACCCTATCACTGACCAAATTTGAGAAAATTGCCCTCCAAATTCGCCATTTTCAAGAAAATTGAGAAATAACTTCAACTTGCTCTAAAATTGCGATCATTACACCTACAACAATGAAACTTGGCAGACACATGTATCCATATACGTGACAACTGTCTGCTAAGTTTAGTAAATTGTAATGCCCTCTTCGCAAAGTTATCGCCAAAAATGATGAATTTACTATGCTTTACGTAATAGCGCGTTTGATGCGTGCAGTACGTTTTGCGCAGATGACAATGGTATCATACTGACCGCACTGAAGTGCCCTTTCGAATGATACCAAGTATGGTATATGTTCACGCAGAAAATTGTGAGTAAATCGCATTTAAACAAGGGTCACTATACGAATTCCGCCAAGTTTCCGCCCTATTATAACACGTTTCGGCCATGACGTCATTTTTTGGTGTTAGTATGGGCGGCCGTTCGTGCCAAAGCACGCGTCGTATAACATGTTCATCATGCACCAAGTCCTATTGGTTTTGCACGCAGTGCTTGCGAGCCCTTTCTAGATCCCTTCCTCTACTCCAATTCCCTTCAAAATTTGTAGGCGTAGTCTCTAGCATTCCTTCAAGGTCACTAAATTCTTCGTTCTCCGGAAACCCTCATGCGTGACCTTTCAGGCACCATTTTTTCCTTTTCGAGCCGTTTTGGTGACCTTTCTTTCGCCCTAACTATCTCCACTACCAAGGAAGCTACATACTTCTTACATATTGCTCTGGATAGTCCGAGAGTAGCTCCTTCGTTTGACACGTAGAAACATGGCGTCATTGCACGCACATCGTTGTGACACGATTGCATTTCTAGTCTTCCTCTTCTTGTCGTCCGGAATCCCATTCGCTTTGCACGTAGTGCTTGTTATTCCTATCCAGGTCCTTTCCTCAAGTCCTTTTCCTTTCAAATTTCGTAGGCATCATCTCTAGCATCTCATCAAGGTCACCTACTTTTTCGATTTTCGAAATCACTCATGCATGACCGTCCAGGGGCCATTTTGTCCGTTTCTGGTCCATTTTAAGGCCTTTATATCTTCCTTCCTATCTCCACTATCCTAGATCCTACAAACTTCTAACAAATTCCTCTAGATAGTCTGAGAGATGTTCTTTCATCTGCGACACATGACTTGACCTTCAAAATGCCATCTTCATACTCGAAATTCAAATCTAAGACCGACTCCGTCAAAAATCTCTCAAGTTCTTGAAAATGGACCCCTAAATAATCTAAAACTGCCATAACTTTCTCATATAAATTCCGTTTTGTATTTAAATCTCACAGTATCTTTATCTCATAATTGCACATAGCCATACCAAATTTCACGCTCCAATGGCTTTGCACAACATAAATAGCGCCCTCTAAAGTTCTGGGAATTGGCTTTCTCTCTGTGGCCGTATCTCCATAATGGCTTGGCAAACCCGTACCCTTTTTTGGATTTAGATACTTGAGGATATGCCCTTTCCAGCCATATACAAAATTATATACCCTATCACTGACCAAATGTGAGAAAATTGCCCTCCAAATTCGCCATTTTCAAGAAAATTGAGAAATAACTTCAACTTGCTCTAAACCGGCGATCTTTATACCTACATCAATGAAACTTAGCAGACACATGTATCCATATACGTGACAACTGTCTGCTAAGTTAAGTAAATTGTAATGCCCTCTTCGCCAAGTTATCGCCCAAAATAATGAATTTACTATGCTTTACGTAATAGCGCGTTTGATGCGTGCAGTACGTTTTGCGTAGATGACAATGGTGTCAAACGTACCGCACTGAAGTGCCCTTTCGAATGATACCAAGTATGGTATATGTTCACGCAGAAAATGGTGAGTAAATCGCATTTGAACAAGGGTCACTATACGAATTCCGCCGAGTTTCCGCCCTATTATAACACGTTTCGGCCATGACGTCATTTTTTAAGACTGTTATTCGGTTGGGTTAGTATGGGCGGCCGTTCGTGCCAAAGCACGCGTCGCAACATGTTCATCATGCACCAAGTCCTATTGGTTTTGCACGCAGTGCTTCCGAGCCCTTTCTAGATCCCTTCATCTACTCCAATTCCCTTCAAAATTCGTAGGTGTAGTCTCTAGCATTCCTTCAAGGTCACTAAATTCTTCGTTCTCCGGAAACTTTCATGCATGACCGTCCAGGCACCATTTTTCCCGTTTCGGGCCGTTTTGGTGACCTTTCTTTCGCCCTAACTATCTCCACTATCACAGAAGCTACAGACTTCTTACATATTGCTCTGGATAGTCCGAGAGTAGCTCCTTCGTTTGACACGTAGAAACATGGCGTCATTGCACGCACATCGTTGTGACACGATTGCATTTCTAGTATTCTCCTTTTCCTTATCCTTATCCTTATCGTCCAAAAATCCCATTCGTTTTGCACGTAGTGCTTGTTATTCCTGGTTAGGTACTTTCCTCAAGTCCTTTTCCTTTCAAATTTCGAAGGCATCATCTCTAGCATCTCATCAAGGTCACCTACTTTTTCGATTTTCGAAATCACTCATGCATGACCGTCCAGGCGCCATTTTGTCCGTTTCTGGTCCATTTGAAGGCCTTTCTTTCTTCCTTCCTATCTCCACTATCCTAGATCCTACAAACTTCTAACAAATTCCTCTAGATAGTCTAAGAGATGTTCTTTAATCTGCGATGCATAACTTGCCTTTCAAAATGCCATCTTCATACTCGAAATTCAAATCTGAAACCGTCTCCGTCAACAATCTCTCAAATTCTTGAAAAATTGACCCCTAAATAATCTAAAACTGCCTTAACTTTCTCATAAAAATTTCGTTTTGTATCTAAATCTCACAGTATCCTTATCTCATAATTGCACATAGCCATGCCAAATTTCACGCTCCAATGGCTATGCAAAACATAAATAGCGCCCTCTAAAGTTCTGGGAATTGGCTTTCTCTTTGTGGCCGTATCTCCATAATGGCTTGGCAAACCCGTACCCTTTTTTGGATTTAGATACTTGAAGATATGCCCTTTCCAGCCATATACAAAATTATATACCCTATCACTGACCAAATTTGAGAAAATTGCCCTCCAAATTCGCCATTTTCAAGAAAATTCTGAAATAACTTCAACTTGCTCTAAAATGGCGATCTTTATACGTACGTCGTTGAAACTTAGCAGACACATGTATCCATATACGTGACAACTGTCTGCCAAGTTTGGTAAATTTTAATAACGTCAGCGCAAAGTTATCGCCAAAAATGATGAATTTGCTATGCATTACGTAATAGCGCCTTTAATGCGTGCAGTACATTGCGTGCAGATGACAATGGTGTCAAACTGACCGCAATGAAGTGCCCTTTCGAATGATACCAAGTATGGTATATGTTTACACAGAAAATTGTGAGTAAATCGCATTTGAACAAGGGTCACTATACGAATTCCGCCCGATTATAACACTTATCGGCCATGACGTCATTTTTTCAGACTACTTTTCGCCCCCTAAACATCCTTTTTTTTCCTTGAAAATTTGCAATGATATTCCGAGATGCAATACGCAGGGCACCTCGTGGCCGGATTTTTGAAATTAGTCAAGGGGGCCATTTAAGACGCCATTTTGTCCTTTAAATCTATTTTACATTACATGTTTCGATAGGATTATCATAGAAAAAAAAGATTAGTTTACAATAACATCCATGAAATTCTCTTTCTAATGATACCATATACGGCTCATAAAGAGACATAAAGAGAGAGAAAAAAAAACAATTTTAACTCCGGTCATAATACAGATCCTGTACGTTTTCCGCCCATGCATTACACGCATTGTCTATGGGGCAAATCGGGTTCACGCTTTTGACCCCTAGAACGATCTTGATTGCAATGACGAACGTGGAACTAATCCCATTTGTTTTTGCACGCAGTGCTTGCGAGCCCTTTCTAGGTTTTTTCCTCTATCCCAATTTCTTTCAAACTTCGTAGGCATAGTCACTACCATCCCATCAAGGTCACTATCGAGGCCTTTCTTTCGCCCTACCTGTCTCCACTATCACAGAAGCTACAGACTTCGTACAAATTGTTCTGGATAGTCCGAGAGAAGCTTTTTCGTTCGACACGTAGAAACACGGCGTCATTGCACGCACATCGTTGTGACACGATTGCATTTCTAGTATTTGCAATGACGAACCTTCGTCATTGCCTTGTTTTCGTTCACATTCTGCCCCATTAATTGCAATGACGAACCTTCGTCATTGCCTTGTTTTCGTTCATATTATTAATTGCAATGACGAACCTTCGTCATTGCCTTGTTTTCGTTCACATTCTTCTTATTAATTGCAATGACGAACCTTCGTCATTGCCTTGTTTTCGTTCACATTCTGCCCAATTAATATTCTCCTTTTCCTTATCGTCCGGAAATCGCATTCGTTTTGCACGTAGTGCTTGTGATTCCTAGTAAGGTGCTTTCCTCATGTCCTTTTCCTTTCAAATTTCATAGGCATAGTCTCTAACATCTCATCAAGGTCACTACATTCTTCGATTTTGGAAATCACTCATGCATGACCGTCCAGGTGCCATTTTGTCCGTTTCTGGTCCATTTTAAGGTCTTTATATCTTCCTTCCTATCTCCACTATCCTAGATCCTACAAACTTCTAACAAATTCCTCTAGATAGTCTGAGAGATGTTCTTTCATCTGCGACGTATGACTTGACCTTCAAAATGCCATCTTCATACTCGAAATTCAAATCTAAAACCGACTCCGTCAAAAATCTCTCAAGTTCTTGAAAAATGGACCCCTAAATAATCTAAAACTGCCATAACTTTCTCATATAAATTCCGTTTTGTATTTAAATCTCACAGGATCTTTATCTCATAATTGCACATAGCCATGCCAAATTTCACGCTCCAATGGCTTTGCTCAACATAAATAGCGCCCTCTAAAGTTCTGGGAATTGGCTTTCTCTTTGTGGCCGTATCTCCATAATGGCTTGGCAAACCCGTACCCTTTTTTGGATTTAGATACTTGAAGATATGCCCTTTCCAGCCATATACAAAATTATATACCCTATCACTGACCAAATTTGAGAAAATTGCCCTCCAAATTCGCCATTTTCAAGAAAATTGAGAAATAACTTCAACTTGCTCTAAAATGGCGATCGTTATACCTACATCAATGAAACTTTGCAGACATATGTATCCATATACGTGACAACTGTTTATCAAGTTTGGTAAAATTCGAATATGTCAGCGCAAAGTTATCGCCAAAAATGATGAATTTACTATGGATTACGCAATAGCGCGTTCAATGCGCGCAATACATTGCGCGCAGTTAACAATGGTGTCAAACTGACCGCAATGAAGTGCCCTTTCGGATGATACCAAGTATTATATATGTTCACACAGAAAATTGTGAGTAAATCGCATTTGAACAAAGATCACTACACGAATTCCGCCGAGTTTCCGCCCGAACCTAACACGTTTCGGCTATGACGTCATTTTTTCAGACTGCTTTTCGCCCCTTAAACGTCCTTTTTTTTCCTTGAAAATTTGCAGTGACATGCCGAGTTCCAATACGCAGGGCACCTCTTGGCCGTATTTTTGAAATTGGTCAAGGGGGCCATTTAAGACGCCATTTTGTCCTATACATCTATTTTACATCACGTGTTTCGATAGGATTATCATAGAAAAAAAGAGAGTGGTTTACAATAACAACCATGAAATTCTCTTTCTAATGATACCAAATACGGCCCATAAAGAGACGTAAAGAGAGAGAGAAAAAACAATTTAACTCCGGCCATAATACAGATCCTGCACGTTTTCCGCCCATTCATTACACGCATTGTCTATAGGGCATATCGGGTTCACGCTTTTGGCCCCCAGAACGAACTTGATTGCAATGTCAAACATGCACCAAATCCCATTGGTTTGTGCACGCAGTGCTTGCGAGCCCTTTCTAGGTTCTTTTTCCTATCCCAATTTCTTTCAAACTTCGTAGGCATAGTATATCATCCCATCAAGGTCACTGTTGATGCCTTTCTTTCGCCCTACCTATCTCCAATATCACAGAAGCTACAGACTTCGTGCAAATTGCTCTGGATAGTCCGAGAGAAGCTCTTTCGTTTGACACGTAGAAACACGGCGTCATTGCACGCACATCGTTCTGACACGATTGCATTTCTAGTATTCTTGGTTCTTTGCAATGACGACCTTCGTCATTGCCTTGTTTTCGTTCACATTCTGCCCCATTAATATACTTATCCTCCTTATCCTTATCGTCCGGAATCACATTCGTTTTGTACATAGTGCTTGTTATTCCTAGTTAGGTGCCTTCATCATATCCATTTCCTTTCAAATTTCGTAGACATCATCTCTAGCATCTCATCAAGGTCACCTACTTTTTCGATTTTCGAAATCAGTCATGCATGACCGTCCATGCGCCATTTTGTCCGTTTCTGGTCCATTTTAAGGCCTTTCTATCTTCCTTCCTATCTCCACTATCCTAGATCCTACAAACTTCTAACAAATTCCTCTAGATAGTCTAAGAGGTGTTCTTTCATCTGCGACGGGTAACCTGACCTTCAAAATGACATCTTCGTACTCAAAATTCAAATCTGAAACCGACTCCGTCAAAAATCTTTAAAATTCTTGAGAAATGTACCCCTAAATAATCTAAAACTGCCATAACTTTCTCATATAATGTCCGTTTTGTATTAGAATCTCACAGTATGTTTGTCTCATAATTGCTGATAGCCATGCCCAATTTCACGCTCCAATGGCTTTGCAAAACATAAATAGCGCCCTCTAAAGTTCTGGAAATTGGCTTTCTCTCAGTGGCCGTATCTCCATTATGGCTTGGCAGACCCGTACCCTTTTTTGGATTTAGATACTTGAGGATATGCCCTTTCCAGCCATATACAAAATTATATACCCTATCACTGACCAAATTTGCGAAAATTGCCCTCCAAATTCGCCATTTTCAAGAAAATTCCGAAATAACTTCAACTTGCTCTAAAATGGCGATCTTTATACCTACGTCGTTAAAACTTGGCAGAGACATGTTTCCATGAACGTGACAACTGTCTGCCAAATTTGGTACATTTTAATAACGTCAGCGCAAAGTTATCGCTAAAAATGATGAATTTGCTATGCATTACGTAATAGCGCCTTTAATGCGTGCAGTACATTGCGTGCAGATGACAATGGTGTCAAACTGACCGCAATGAAGTGCCCTTTCGAATGATACCAAGTATGGTATATGTTTACACAGAAAATCGTGAGTAAATCGCATTTGAACAAGGGTCACTATACGAATTCCGCCCGATTATAACACTTATCGGCCATGACGTCATTTTTTCAGACTACTTTTCGCCCCCTAAACATCGTTTTTTTTCCTTGAAAATTTGCACTGACATTCCGAGATGCAATACGCAGGGCACCTCGTGGCCGGATTTTTGGAATTAGTCAAGGGGGCCATTTAAGACGCCATTTTGTCCTTTACATCTATTTTACATCACGTGTTTCGATAGGATTATCATAGAAAAAAAGAGAGTGGTTAACAATAACAACCATGAAATTCTCTTTCTAATGATACCAAATACGGCCCATAAAGAGACGTAAAGAGAGAGAGAAAAAACTATTTAACTCCGGCCATAATACAGATCCTGCACGTTTTCCGCCCATTCATTACACGCATTGTCTATGGGGCATATCGGGTTCACGCTTTTGGCCCCCAGAACGAACTTGATTGCAATGTCAAACATGCACCAAATCCCATTGGTTTGTGCACGCAGTGCTTGCGAGCCCTTTCTAGGTTCTTTCCCCTATCCCAATTTCTTTCAAACTTCGTAGGCATAGTACCATCCCATCAAGGTCACTGTTGATGCCTTTCTTTCGCCCTACCTATCTCCAATATCACAGAAGCTACAGACTTCGTGCAAATTGCTCTGGATAGTCCGAGAGAAGCTCTTTCGTTTGACACGTAGAAACACGGCGTCATTGCACGCACATCGTTGTGACACGATTGCATTTCTAGTCCTTTTCCTTATCCTTATCCTTATCGTCCGGAAATCCCATTCGTTTTGCACGTAGTGTTTGTTATTCCTAGTAAGGTGCTTTCCTCATGTCCTTTTCATTTCAAATTTCATAGGCATAGTCTCTAGCATCCCATCAAGGTCACCTACTTTTTCGATTTTCGAAATCACTCATGCATAACCGTCCAGGCGCCATTTTGTCCGTTTCTGGTCCATTTTAAGGCCTTTCTTTCTTCTTTCCTATCTCCACTATCCTAGATCCTACAAACTTCTAACAAATTCCTCTAGATAGTCTAAGAGATGTTCTTTTATCTGCGACGTTTAACCTGACCTTCAAAATGCCATCTTCGTACTCAAAATTCAAATCTGAAACCGACTTCGTCAAAAATTTATCAAGTTCTTGAAAAATTGACCCCTAAATAATCTAAAACTGCCATAACTTTCTTATATACATTTCGTTTTGTATTTAAATCTCACAGTATCGTTATCTCATAATTACACATAGCCATGCCAAATTTCACGCTCCAATGGCTTTGCAAAACATAAATAGCGCCCTCTAAAGTTCTGGGAATTGGCTGTCTTTCTGTGGCCGTATCTCCATAATGGCTTGGCAATTCCGTACCCTTTTTTGGATTTAGATACTTGAAGATATGTCCTTTCCAGCCATATACAAAATTATATACCCTAACACTGAATGACTTTGAGAAAAATGCCCTCCAAATTCGCCATTTTCAAGAAAATTCCAAAATAACTTAAACTTGCTCTTAAATAGCGATCTTTATACGTACGTCGTTGAAACTTAGCAGACACATGTATCCAGATACGTGACAACTGTCTGCTAAGTTTGGTAAATTTTAATAACGTCAGCGCAAAGTTATCGCCAAAAATGATGAATTTGCTATGCATTACGTAATAGCGCCTTTAATGCGTGCAGTACATTGCGTGCAGATGACAATAGTGTCAAACTGACCGCAATGAAGTGCCCTTTCGAATGATACCAATTATGGTATATGTTTACACAGAAAATTGTGAGTAAATCGCATTTGAACAAGGGTCACTATACGAATTCCGCCCGATTATAATACTTATCGGCCATGACGTCATTTTTTCAGACTACTTTTCGCCCCCTAAACATCTTTTTTTTTCCTTGAAAATTTGCAATGACATTCCGAGATGCAATACGCAGGGCACCTCGTGGCCGGATTTTTGAAATTAGTCAAGGGGGCCATTTAAGACGCCATTTTGTCTATAAATCTATTTTACATCACGTGTTTCGATAAAATTATCATAGAAAAAAAAAAGTGGTTTACAATAACAACCATGAAATTTTCTTTCTAATGATACCAAATAAGGCTCATTAAGAGACATAAAGAGAGAGAGAAAAAACAATTTAACTCCTGTCATAATACAGATCCTGTACGTTTTCCGCCCATGCATTACACGCATTGTCTATGGGGCATATCGGGTTCACGCTTTTGACCCACAGAACGATCTTGATTTCAATGACGAACATGCACCAAATCCCATTGGTTTTTGCACGCAGTGCTTGCGAGCCCTTTCTAGGTTCTTTCCCCTATCCCAATTTCTTTCAAACTTCGTAGGCATAGTCACTACCAGTACCATCCCATCAAGCTCACTGTTGAGGCCTTTCTTTCGCCCTACCTATCTCCAATATCACAGAAGCTACAGACTTCGTACAAATTGCTCTAGATAGTGCGAGAGAAGCTTTTGGGTTTGACACGTAGAAACATGGCGTCATTGCACGCACATCGTTGTGACACGATTGCATTTCTAGTTGCAATGACGACCTTCGTCATTGCCTTGTTTTCGTTCACGTTATTAATATTCTTGGTTCTTCCTCTTCTTCTTGTCGTCCGGAATCCCATTCGCTTTGCACGTAGTGTTTGTTATTCCTATCCAGGTCCTTTCCTCAAGTCCTTTTCCTTTCAAATTTCGTAGGCATCATCTCTAGCATCACATCAAGGTCACCTACTTTTTCGATTTTCGAAATCACTCATGCATGACCGTCCAGGCGCCATTTTGTCCGTTTCTGGTCCATTTTAAGGCCTTTATATCTTCCTTCCAGTCTCCACTATCCTAGATCCTACAAACTTCTAACAAATTCCTCTAGATAGTCTGAGAGATGTTCTTTCATCTGCGACACATGATTTGACCTTCAAAATGCCATCTTTATACTCGAAACTCAAATCTTAAACCGACTCCGTCAAAAATCTCTCAAGTTCTTGAAAAATGGACCCCTAAATAATCTAAAACTGCCATAACTTTCTCATATAAATTCCGTTTTGTATTTAAATCTCACAGTATCTTTATCTCATAATTGCACATAGCCATGCCAAATTTCACGCTCCAATGGCTTTGCACAACATAAATAGCGCCCTCTAAAGTTCTGGGAATTGGCTTTCTGTCTGTGGCCGTATCTCCATAATGGCTTGGCAAACCCGTACCCTTTTTTGGATTTAGATACTTGAAGATATGCCCTTTCCAGCCATATACAAAATTATATACCCTATCACTGACCAAATTTGAGAAAATTGCCCTCCAAATTCGCTATTTTCAAGAAAATTGAGAAATAACTTCAACTTGCTCTAAAATAGCGATCGTTATACCTACATCAATGAAACTTTGCAGACATATGTATCCATATACGTGACAACTGTTTACCAAGTTTGGTAAAATTCGAATATGTCAGCGCAAAGTTATCGCCAAAAATGATGAATTTACTATGGATTACGTAATAGCGCGTTTAATGCGTGCAATACATTGCGCGCAGTTAACAATGGTGTCAAACTCACCGCAATGAAGTGCCCTTTCGGATGATACCAAGTATTATATATGTTCACACAGAAAATTGTGAGTAAATCGCGTTTGAACAAAGATCACTACGCGAATTCCGCCGAGTTTCCGCCCGAACCTAACACGTTTCGGCTATGACGTCATTTTTTCAGACTGCTTTTCGCCCCTTAAACGTCCTTTTTTTTCCTTCAAAATTTGCAGTGACATGCCGAGTTCCAATACGCAGGGCACCTTTTGGCCGGATTTTTGAAATTGGTCAAGGGGGCCATTTAAGACGCCATTTTGTCCTATACATCTATTTTACATCACGTGTTTCGATAGGATTATCATAGAAAAAAAGAGAGTGGTTTACAATAACAACCATGAAATTCTCTTTCTAATGATACCAAATACGGCCCATAAAGAGACGTAAAGAGAGAGAGAAAAAACAATTTAACTCCGGCCATAATACAGATCCTGCACGTTTTCCGCCCATTCATTACACGCATTGTCTATGGGGCATATCGGGTTCACGCTTTTGGCCCCCAGAACGAACTTGATTGCAATGTCAAACATGCACCAAATCCCATTGGTTTGTGCACGCAGTGCTTGCGAGCCCTTTCTAGGTTCTTTCCCCTATCCCAATTTCTTTTAAACTGCGTAGGCATAGTACCATCCCATCAAGGTCACTGTTGATGCCTTTCTTTCGCCCTACCTATCTCCAATATCACAGAAGCTACAGACTTCGTGCAAATTGCTCTGGATAGTCCGAGAGAAGCTCTTTCGTTTGACACGTAGAAACACGGCGTCATTGCACGCACATCGTTCTGACACGATTGCATTTCTAGTCTTCTTCTTCTTGTCGTCCGGAATCCCATTCGCTTTGCACGTAGTGCTTGTTATTCCTATCCAGGTCCTTTCCTCAAGTCCTTTTCCTTTCAAATTTCGTAGGCATCATCTCTAGCATCTCATCAAGGTCACCTACTTTTTCGATTTTCGAAATCACTCATGCATGACCGTCCAGGCGCCATTTTGTCCGTTTCTGGTCCATTTTAAGGCCTTTATATCTTTCTTCCTATCTCCACTATCCTAGATCCTACAAACTTCTAACAAATTCCTCTAGATAGTCTGAGAGATGTTCTTTCATCTGCGACGTATGACTTGACCTTCATAATGCCATGTTCGTACTCAAAATTCAAATCTGAAACCGACTCCGTCAAAAATCTCTCAAATTCTTGAAAAATGGACCCCTAAATAATCTAAAACTGCCAAAACTTTCTCATATAAATTCTGTTTTGTATTTAAATCTCACAGTATCTTTATCTCATAATTGCACATAGCCATGCCAAATTTCACGCTCCAATGGCTTTGCACAACATAAATAGCGCCCTCTAAAGTTCTGGGAATTGGCTTTCTGTCTGTGGCCGTATCTCCATAATGGCTTGGCAAACCCGTACCCTTTTTTGGATTTAGATACTTGAAGATATGCCCTTTCCAGCCATATACAAAATTATATACCCTATCACTGACCAAATTTGAGAAAATTGCCCTCCAAATTCGCCATTTTCAAGAAAATTGAGAAATAACTTCAACTTGCTCTAAAATGGCGATCGTTATACCTACATCAATGAAACTTTGCAGACATATGTATCCATATACGTGACAACTGTTTATCAAGTTTGGTAAAATTCGAATATGTCAGCGCAAAGTTATCGCCAAAAATGATGAATTTACTATGCTGTGCGTAATAGCGCGTTTGATGCGTGCAGTACGTTTTGCGCAAATGACAATGGTTTCAAACTGACCGCACTGAAGTGCCCTTTCGAATGATACCAAGTATGGTATATGTTCACGCAGAAAATTGTGAGTAAATCGCATTTGAACAAGGGTCACTATACGAATTCCGCCGAGTTTCCGCCCTATTATAACACGTTTCGGCCATGACGTCATTTTGTAAGACTGTTATTCGGTTGTGTTAGTATGGGCGGCCGTTCGTGCCAAAGCACGCGTCGCAACATGTTCATCATGCACCAAGTCCTATTGGTTTTGCACGCAGTGCTTGCGAGCCCTTTCTAGATCCCTTCCTCTACTCCAATTCCCTTCAAAATTCGTAGGCGTAGTCTCTAGCATTCCTTCAAGGTCACTAAATTATTCGTTCTCCGGAAACCCTCATGCGTGACCGTCCAGGCACCATTTTTCCGTTTCGGGCCGTTTTGGTGACCTTTCTTTCGCCCTAACTATCTCCACTATCACAGAAGCTACAGACTTCTTACATATTGCTCTGGATAGTCCGAGAGTAGCTCCTTCGTTTGACTTGTAGAAACATGGCGTCATTGCACGCACATCGTTGTGACACGATTGCATTTCTAGTATTCTTACTTCTTCTTCCTCTTCTTGTCGTCCGGAATCCCATTCGCTTTGCACGTAGTGCTTGTTATTCCTATCCAGGTCCTTTTCTCAAGTCCTTTTCCTTTCAAATTTCGTAGGCATCATCTCTAGCATCTCATCAAGGTCACCTACTTTTTCGATTTTCGAAATCACTCATGCATGACCGTCCAGGGGCCATTTTGTCCGTTTCTGGTCCATTTTAAGGCCTTTATATCTTCCTTCCTATCTCCACTATCCTAGATCCTACAAACTTCTAACAAATTCCTCTAGATAGTCTGAGAGATGTTCTTTCATCTGCGACACATGACTTGACCTTCAAAATGCCATCTTCATACTCGAAATTCAAATCTAAGACCGACTCCGTCAAAAATCTCTCAAGTTCTTGAAAATGGACCCCTAAATAATCTAAAACTGCCATAACTTTCTCATATAAATTCCGTTTTGTATTTAAATCTCACAGTATCTTTATCTCATAATTGCACATAGCCATGCCAAATTTCACGCTCCAATGGCTTTGCACAACATAAATAGCGCCCTCTAAAGTTCTGGGAATTGGCTTTCTCTCTGTGGCCGTATCTCCATAATGGCTTGGCAAACCCGTACCCTTTTTTGGATTTAGATACTTGAGGATATGCCCTTTCCAGCCATATACAAAATTATATACCCTATCACTGACCAAATGTGAGAAAATTGCCCTCCAAATTCGCCATTTTCAAGAAAATTGAGAAATAACTTCAACTTGCTCTAAACCGGCGATCTTTATACCTACATCAATGAAACTTGGCAGACACATGTATCCATATACGTGACAACTGTCTGCTAAGTTAAGTAAATTGTAATGCCCTCTTCGCCAAGTTATCGCCCAAAATAATGAATTTACTATGCTTTACGTAATAGCGCGTTTGATGCGTGCAGTACGTTTTGCGTAGATGACAATGGTGTCAAACTGACCGCACTGAAGTGCCCTTTCGAATGATACCAAGTATGGTATATGTTCACGCAGAAAATTGTGAGTAAATCGCATTTGAACAAGGGTCACTATACGAATTCCGCCGAGTTTCCGCCCTATTATAACACGTTTCGGCCATGACGTCATTTTTTAAGACTGTTATTCGGTTGGGTTAGTATGGGCGGCCGTTCGTGCCAAAGCACGCGTCGCAACATGTTCATCATGCACCAAGTCCTATTGGTTTTGCACGCAGTGCTTGCGAGCCCTTTCTAGATCCCTTCATCTACTCCAATTCCCTTCAAAATTCGTAGGCGTAGTCTCTAGCATTCCTTCAAGGTCACTAAATTCTTCGTTCTCCGGAAACCCTCATGCATGACCGTCCAGGCACCATTTTTCCCGTTTCGGGCCGTTTTGGTGACCTTTCTTTCGCCCTAACTATCTCCACTATCACAGAAGCTACAGACTTCTTACATATTGCTCTGGATAGTCCGAGAGTAGCTCCTTCGTTTGACACGTAGAAACATGGCGTCATTGCACGCACATCGTTGTGACACGATTGCATTGCTAGTATTCTCCTTTTCCTTATCCTTATCCTTATCGTCCAAAAATCCCATTCGTTTTGCACGTAGTGCTTGTTATTCCTAGTTAGGTACTTTCCTCAAGTCCTTTTCCTTTCAAATTTCGTAGGCATCATCTCTAGCATCTCATCAAGGTCACCTACTTTTTCGATTTTCGAAATCACTCATGCATGACCGTCCAGGCGCCATTTTGTCCGTTTTTGGTCCATTTTAAGGCCTTTCTTTCTTCCTTCCTATCTCCACTATCCTAGATCCTACAAACTTCTAACAAATTCCTTTAGATAGTCTAAGAGATGTTCTTTAATCTGCGATGTATAACTTGCCCTTCAAAATGCCATCTTCATACTCAAAATTCAAATCTGAAACCGTCTCCGTCAACAATCTCTCAAATTCTTGAAAAATTGACCCCTAAATAATCTGAAACTGCCATAACTTTCTCATATAAATTCTGTTTTGTACTTAAATCACACAGTATCTTTATCTCATAATTGCACATAGCCATGACAAATTTCACGCTCCAATGGCTTTGCAAAACATAAATAGCGCCCTCTAAAGTTCTGGAAATTGGCTTTCTCTCTGTGGCCATATCTCCATTATGGCTTGGCAGACCCGTACCCTTTTTTGGATTTAGATACTTGAGGATATGCCCTTTCCAGCCATATACAAAATTATATACCCTATCACTGACCAAATTTGCGAAAATTGCCCTCCAAATTCGCCATTTTCAAGAAAAATCAAAATCATACCATGTTACTGCATTATAAGTACCCATTTTACCATATGCTTTTAATGAAAACAAATATAACTACGACCATTCAAAAAGATATCTGAAGTTAGACAAGCAACTGCAGTTTCAAACTACAAAGTTTTATGACACACTTAAAATATGTTTAGAAAAGTAATACATTTTTTCCAAATGAATTAAGCAGGCATACAAACATCAATCAATATTAATCGAAGGGGAATCGAAATGATATTTGTAAATTAAACATGCCCCCCCTCCCCACTTCCTCTCAACAAAAGATACATTTGTTTTTAAATAGCTAGGTAAAGTTACCGAAATATATGAAATACGGGCTTTCCTATATTTCAGCATCTGTGGACATGAAATTAAAATTCGCCTAGGTGTAACCAACGGAAAATAATAAACATTTGAATGTTTCCATGTTATTGCCAATATTTTTTGTTGTTGAAAATAAATGCTCACTATAAAAGAAAAACTCTACAGTTCGTTCGTAAAGCTATATTCTTTGTTAACCCGAAGATTGGGGCTAAATATACCAACACTTCTTAGGAAAGTGCAAAAAAAAATAATGTTACTGAATGACACGTACCCATTCACCATATGCTTTTATTAAAACTAATATACTGATTTTAAAATGAATTAACCTTAGCTATTCACAAAAATTATTTGAAGTTAGACAAGTTACTGGAATGTTTAATTCATATGTGCGAAGTTGATAGAAACACTTAAAAATGTCCTGAGAAAAGTAATAAAACCATTTTTATAATCAAGTAAGTCTAACAATGAAATAATAGAAATTGAAAAAAATAAATCAAATTAGAGCTTTAAATTCAAGCTTGCAAACTTGTATGCAATTATATAAGAAAAGATAAATAAGTAATGGACGACTTTAAATGAATTAATCATATCCATTGTCCAAGAACAATTGAAACTGAATAATTAGATGATAAACTAGATTTCTATGCCAAATCGCCAATAACCACAAAAGAAAGGACAATATTTTTTCAATGAAATAAGCAATAACGAAGATCGTTTTTAAATGGAGCTCCTGGATTCTTTAATTTAATTTATACCAAGTCGTCGATAATCAATAAACAATAACTTAATTTCAGGAAAAGTAAGTTAACGAGTTTCTAATGAATTGACCAGAAGCAAGCCAAGATCATTTCATAATCTTTTTAAATCATGCATGTTAAATAATGAAAAAAAATCACGAGGAGTATAAAGAAATGTAATAACACGATAAATTAATTTTCAATTAATTAAACTTACCAACTCTCATATATAATTCGCCATCTTTAGTTCATTAATACTCACTATGGAAACCGTCAAAAGATATTTTGAAAATCTTCACCATAATCGTTTTTTGAATAAATGGTGTCGAAGAATTATGTAAAATAAGTAACACGATCGCAGCTACTTTCGAAAAAACATTAAGCAATTTAAATAGCCTTGTGTGTCACCTATTGAAATTGCAAACATGACAATGACGCATTGTGTATAATACGAACATGATTCCAATGGGATATGCAATAGGGTATTAAAACTGCTCTTGAGATGATTTTTCAAAAGTAGTTCCAATCATGTTAAAGATAAAGGTGAGTTCTGGTAAAAAAAAGAAAATGAATTCTCACAGAAATAAACAAAACTTACACTGAATGTTCAAGATTACAAATAAATGTCATTTACCAAACAATTTTGGTAGAAAATGTATACTGGCTGAGCAATGGGCATAGAAAGATTAGGAAATCAAGGTTAGTACCCCCGACACCATTTGTGTAGTCCCATATACATCTTTCTGTGTACATTGTTTGTTACTTTACCAAGACTTGGCCAAATTTCTTATCATTTTAATGATTCCAGGAACCTTGCAATACACACAAATTCTTACATGCTACATGATCAATTTTTTTTCTGATCCATTCCACACCTTTTCTTTCACAATGCAATCGGATGACCAGAACTCATCTTTATCTTTAAACTTAAACTGAAAAAAAAAAGAAAAAAGAACAAAGCAAAGCGAAGCAAAACAAAACAAAGCAAAAATAAAACACAACTTAAACTCGGCCAACAGCATGGCTAACGGGGGTTGCTTTCACGAGCAGTTCGCTCCACCACTGTATTGGTCGAGAATTCGGTCAAACCACCCTTGTGGTAGTAGCAGTAGATCAGATTCACGCCCTTGTTATACACACCGTCGCTAGGATGATCTCCAGATTGTGTGGACTCGTCATCAGTCGCCCAGAAGTGCCATTCCTTCTTCACCGACATATCGTGAACCTACACCAAAAAATCATATATTTTCTTATAGCACTTTATACAAATGTTTCTAAGCGCTTTACATCAATTTGTAAAAAATAAATCTATTAAAGGTACTATGTCCCATTTGCAGGCCAAAAGAAATGAAAAGGTTAAATTCCAACGGCATTTGAAAGATAATACTAATCAAGAACTTCCCTAAAAAAAGGGGGACTTGAAAATGTCTTTAAGTGGGAAAATAACGACTATTAGTTGTCGAATCGACTTAGGAGCTATAGAGCCAGTATTAAGTAATAGTCTGATTTTCAGACAATTGTACCGAATGGTCGTACGTTTTATGCTGCCCAAAGATTCAATCAGTTGAATTTTGGTCATTACAAGAAGTGGGTTATTGATGTAGACAAAGGCTCATGTACCCTTTACAGCCCATTGTATGTATGTTATTACCAAAGAAGAAGAAAGGCCAGTCAGTCACTCAATAGTGTCTGACAGTGAAGTCTAGCAAGTAAACGGGTTTCCTTGCATAATTTGAATATTAGGACACTGCTAACGTTTAAATTTCACAGATAGGACATACATGACATATTCATAATTCCTGCAAAGTTCTACAGAATTTTATGTTGGCTGCAAAAGGGACTTAGTATCTTTAAGGTATCTTATATAATAATAAAAAAAGATTTATAAAGTAAGTTCACAAAGAAAGTAGTAAGCAATATAAAACAAAATATAAGGAATGGACAATAAGGAGGATTATATAAAAGTTACAAGTTAACATAATTCTACATGTAATGCATTAGGAAAGCTACCACATAAAGACAAAACATAATAAAAAAGGAACGAAGAAGTTAACAATATATAAATCACACAAGTTTAACAGACGTCTACAAGGTAATTACATAGGGCAGTTAATATATAGATAATGACAAAAACAAACAAACATCGTTATACAGATTATAAGAATAAAATGATTGCGTCGACTCGAAATCGGACTTTTCGGATTGACCTACTTTTATTTCAACGGACAGATGGATGAAGAAATTACCCTGCTATAATTTATTTAAAATTGATAAAAGATGTCCAGATCTCAGGCTAATAGAAGGGAAGCAACGACACTCCAAAGCCCATAACTTATGTACCAAGTCCAACAAATCAGAATGGCTCTTTATCTCTAAAACGGAACTGATACTTTTGTTTGCACCTAAAATTGCTGACCTGCTCTAGTGTACAAGACCAACGGTCCCCTTTCCCTGTCCTTGGGATTTCGAAATGAGGATTAATGCTAAAAGGGGATAAATCTTCGACTTGGTTTTGAACCAGGGACCTCTGGAATACAAGATAATGGCTCTACCACCGAGCCATCACGCCTCTTTAAAGTAAAGCAATTGAACAATAATTTTTGCCTCACTTTATAGTTTTGATTAAGTTTTAGGTCAGGTTGAATGGTTATAATACATCATGAGCTATTAATTTCTATGTTTTCAGATTTTATTCAAGGCATGATACCGTTGTTCAAACCCGCTATTTTGGGTTTAACACTTCACCTCGATTCTCCCTTTGCTTGGTCGCATTGTGATTGAGTGATAATTGTTTTTCCTTATATGAAATCCATACTTTTTGAGGTTCAGCAATATGATTATAATTGATTTTGGAATGATGTCTTCATAGTGATCGAAAAGTCATGTCCAATTGTTATTCTTGGTTGAAAATATGTCGGGTGGGGGCTTGTACCCTCCCCCAAAATGGATGTCGGTGTGAAGAAAAAACGTGCCACTAAACATTGCCAGCAAACTACTACTCACCAGTTGACAATTACCAAAGCGTGCTAAAAGCATGAAGCTGGCATCAGTGGGGAGGTATATTGCCTGCGAAGCAACGCCATCATTCCGGCAGCAGAAGTTGATTTGAGTGTCTGTCCCAGAAGGCAGAACGCCTTTATTTATCAATGGTTCGTCGTAATTATCTGGGTAACCCCAATCTACGTAACCAGATGTGAAGCCTGAGAAAAGAGCAGGGTAAAAAAAACAAAAACACGTGAGAAAGAAGGTGAATATCCCATAGCCCATGTCATTCCTAGTCCTTGCACCATAGAGGGATATATGGGCACAACACACACCCATATTATTATGTTCATTTCATCAGATGCCCTACAAGGCGGACTGCTGTAAAGGAAAATATTATCCCAAAGCTTGAGAGATTATAATTAAGCATTTCTTATTATTTACCAGACAAAAGTTTCTATATAAATGAAACAGCTTATTGAGGGTTCTGTGGGTAATTAGTCACAAATGATACGAGTATTTATTTTTATTTATTTATTTATATTTCACCAGGGTAGCCCATTCAACAACAAGTTGGTCTTCCATGAGGCCCTGTAAAACATGTATATACAATTAAAAAGATAAAACAAACAATTAGGTATGAATACATTAATAGAACAGTATTACATATTGAAAATAAATATACAATATCAAACATATTAATCAGTGTCAATTATGATGAATGCTATTATAAATAGACCACTTGCTAAGAGAGTAAAGGATTAAGTAAAAGAAGCGAGAGAGAGAGCTTAAAGAAAAATAGAGGCAGACTTGCAGTCAAAAATAATTTTAAAAAGGTGTTCCTCAAAACCTATCCTGATTCAACAGCAAGGTGGAAAAAATATTTCTTAAGTGCCAATTTGAAGGTCTTTACATTACTTATCTGCTTAATATTAGAAGGTAATTTATTCCATAGAGAAGCACCATCATAACTTATTGCATTCTTAAGGTATTCAGTATGACATTTATCAATAATCAGGTCATGACGAGTACATTGCCGTGTGTAAAAATTATGTTGAGTTGATACTTCTTGAAAAACATCTTTGTGAAAGTCTGAAGATAAATCGTTAAGACATTTAAAAACAAATATACATCTAAAATATTTAACCCTCTCTTGAAATGGTATCCATTTCATGCGAGTAAATAATTCCTTTGATGGGGTATACATATTACAGTTTAAAATCATTCTTGCAGCCCTCTTTTGTAGTTTAGTTATCTTATCTATATGACTTAAAAACCTGTTTCCCCAAATTTCACAACAATAATCATTTTGTGATTGTATGAGACATGTGTATAATAATTTCAGTGAAATGTCATCTACATATGGTTTAACTCTTCTAAGCATGGCAAGTCCGGCAAAGACTTTTCTACATAAATAATCTACATGATCAGACCATAATATGTTTTCATCGATCATAATACCTAGACATTTAAAGATCCTACATTGTTCAACACATATATCTTCATACTTTAATGTAATACTGTCATTTTTAAAATGGTTTAATCTTTGTTTACTTCCGATGATCATAAATTTGGTTTTATCAACATTCAAATAGAGTTTATTACATTTTATCCATCTACATATAACATTAAAATCACTTTGCAATTTAATTTGTACATCCGAAAAGGTGGGTCCACTTACATAAAGTGTCGTGTCGTCGGCATACATTACAATTTTTCCATGTTTCAAAACATCTGACATATCATCTATATAAATCAAAAATAGGAGCGGGCCCAAAATAGATCCCTGTGGAACTCCAACAGAAAAACAGCGATCAGTTGATTTAGAATCTTTTATAGCAACATATTGTTTTCTATTATTTAAATACGAGCCAAACCAAGCTAATGATAACTTACTCAAACCTATTTTCTTTAACTTATTTAACAAAATATCTGGATTAACCGTATCAAAAGCTCGTCTTAAATCAATAAAAAGAGCCCCTACAATGAGGCCTTTATCTATGCAGTGTAACCAACTGTCTGTTAAAGCCCCAAGAGCCGAGGCTGTAGAATGACCTGGCCGGAACCCGAACTGCGTCTTACTGAGGATATTATGTTCTATTAAATAATCATACAATTGCTGATGAACAGTCCTTTCAATGAGTTTACTTATTGCAGGTAAGATGGAAATTGGACGAAAATTACAAATATTGTTAATGTCGCCTTTTTTGAATAACGGAAAAACCTTTGCATACTTCCAATCATTGGGAAAGACTCCTGTTGAAAAAGACAAATTAATCAATTGAGTAATGGTTGGTACAATAAAAGCTTTAGACTTTTTTAGGAAGATAATATTTATATCATCAGACCCTGTTGCTTTGTTAGAATCCAAGTTTGAAATCAATTTTTCAACATAGCTTTCATTGGTGGAAACAAAGTTAAAAACATAATTGGAAGGATAGCAATTAAAAACATCCCCAATATCATGTTCGTCGGCTTGTATGACATTCATCTCTTGCGCGAGCTTAGCATTTATTCGAATAAAATAATCATTAAATGCATTGGCAATAGCGTCATCGTTATTAAACACCATATCATTGTCGTAAAGAATGGAAGGAAATGATGAGGATTTTGTTGGTAATAATAACTTTAAACATTTCCACATCTTTGAAACATCGTTTACATTTTTCTTGATTTCTTTCTTTAAATATTCAGTTTTACTTTTAAACATAGATATATTGACCTCATTCCTTAGATTGGTGTACTTTGACCATAATTCTTCACAAATTGTATTTAATTGGGAATCTTTTTGCAATAAAATCTTTTTCTTTACTTTCAAAAATTTTCTATGAATATTATCTCTTTTCTTCATCAGTGTTCTAATATATGACGTTATCCACGAAAGCGATTGATCTTTAACACGAAATGATTTTATTGGTGCAACTTTATTTACAATAGAGGTAAAAATTAATTTCCAGGTTCTCCAGAAAACATTAACGTCGTCAATGTCACATAAATTTGACAAAGATGCAGATTCTAAAAGATCATAAAATTCCTGATCGTCAAAATCTTTTAAAGAGCGAAAGGAAACAGTTTTCGGTAGAGACTTTTTCTGTCTTGAATTCAAATTTCGAATAACATACACCATGTAATGATCACTAAGAGAAGTCATTATACATCCATGTTCGACAATTTTTGAAGTACGAGTTGTAAAAGCGAGATCAATAATGGAAGCCGAGTTTTTCGTAACGCGCGTAAAAATATCGATTAATTGAATAAAGTTGTACGAACTCGTCAAATAATCTAGTTTGTGAAATAAACGTGTATCTTTTAATTTACTATAATCACAGTTAAAATCTCCAAAAACGAGTATTTCATCTATTGAAGAACTTGACGAACATATTGATTCCAACCTTGCTTCAAGTTTTTCAAAAAATGAAACATCACATGACGGAGATCTGTATATACTAATAACATACATGCTTTTCTGAAAAGGTAAAGTAATTTGAATACATATCATTTCTAAATCCTGACTTTCCAAATCGTATCTTCTGGTATAAAAAATCTTATCTGATATATAAATAGCTATTCCTCCACCGTGGCGTGTTCTATCTTTACGTTCAACTCTTAAATTGTCGATCGATATTTCATTATCGGATATAGAAGAATCACAAAAAGTTTCGTTAAAACAAAGAACATCAATATTATTATTAGACAAAAGGTATCGTATTAAATCAATCTTATTTACCAAACCTCTGATATTCAAATGCAAAAATAGACTTCCTTTCGATAGTTTAGGGATTTTACCATTTATAAGATTGAGTTGTTGTGAAAAATGGTTCGTAGACTTTTTCTTGAAGGAAGAAATATCTGGTATAATATTGACATTAGTATCCTGGTTTGACATATGACATTTATTAGAGGCGCTCTCTTCTTGGCCACCATACTAGTAGTAGGGGCAATATCTTTGTTTATGACCAATCTGCAGACACTGGCGGCACTGGAGTGGAGCCCCATGTCGGCAGGAATGAGCGCGGTGGTTCGGTTCTCCACAGAATTCACATCCTTGAAATGCGCGACTTAGATTACGTGATGTTGGTGCACTGACTACTGAAGCATAAGTCGAGCGATGATTCATTGGCATGTTGTATTGTTGTCTTGGTGGGAGTGACTGGGGGTGTGTGCGTTCACGTGACTGGGTGTATTGAAATGGTGGCGTCTGTTGATATGGAAACGATGTACGTTGCGTTGACTGAAGAGGGACTGGCTGGGTGGAGCGAATTGATGGGAAGCTATCCATTTCTTCTGGTGGGAGTGGCTGGGGGTGTGTGCGATTACGTGACTGGATGTACTGAAGTGGTGGCGTTGGTTGGTATGGCAACGGTGGCTGTAGAGAGGCTGTCTGTGTGGAGCGAATTGGTGGGAAGCTATCCAATGGAGGGCGATAGGTTTGTTGCCATGGTTGCAGTGGTGGTTGAGAAGGGATAGGCTGAGTAGATGGATGACGAAGAGGACGGCTAGAAGTGCCAGGTGGCGAAGGTTGTGAGATTTGAGGGGGGTGGACCGATGTCGATGTCGAATATTGTGGAGGTCGTATCGATGATGATGATGTGGTGACATTTGGAGAGCGATGATTTGATGGGATTGACTTTTCCTTTAGACGCGGGCCATCAAGAAGTGCTTCAATAGCATGCTTCACTTCTTTCATGTCACTTGATAATTGGTCGATTCTCTGATGCACACATTTACATTTCATGCAAATTCGTTCTTTTACGTTACATTTTAAGTCACACATCAAGCAGCGCCCATCTCTTGAAATTCCATGGTGAGACGACGTAACGCTGACAATAGAGCTATTGTCATGATTGTCTTCGTTGTTTGATAGTGACACACTTGAGCGGTTACCACGTTCTGTTTCCTTGACAAGGACAAAATGGCGGCAAATTTCGACATTCAATTCGGGGTAGATTTGAGTTAGTTCCCCTAAATAAAAGTCTGTAGTGACAAGCCCCTCAGGAACTGATTCGTGGGCCTTGAAAATAACTTCCAGAGCAAAATATATGCTGTCACATGTAATTCCTTTCGGGAGTTTATACTTAAATGAAGAAGTTCCAGGTATACCGTGGTAACGGTTCGTCCGTATCTTAATTGTCATAGCTGGGACTATGGGTAACACAACGGGCGAAGTAACGAAAAGAAGTACAGTTGTAACTTACGAATTGCTGCCAAGGGATGAAGTAAAATAACACGATATCACATCAGCAAATGATCACTTTTTAGGGCTTGATGTAAAAGACCACACTGAGTTGAATACACAAGTTGATAATCTAATGTGGGATGATTAAAGTCTATTTCCGCGAATAGTAATGAGAGCTTCCATTGAGATGTAGTGGCCTATCAACTTTATTCGAGTTCGAGTAGGTACGGTCTAGCGCTTAGAGACTTCGGTGGTAAGCGCTTTATAAGTAACGTTTTTATTATTATTATTATTATTAATAAAAACTAATATATATACAACAGCCTCCTGATCACACAAATATAAATGTAGGTCAACAAGAATGCAGGATTCAGACCGTGTTGTGCTTAAGGATTATTTGAATTAAATAGAAACAAGTTGGCCAGTATTTTTTCAGGAAAAACAAAATTACAAATTTGTGGCCATGTGGACCAATGAATACACCGTCGTTGACCTCTAACTGGAAATCACGCGGAGCTACGTATACGCGTTCAATTGCCGGAACCCCCCCCCCCCCCCACCCCCCATCCCCGCCGAGGTTCGTTTATGTTCAAGTTTCAAAGGTTCTACGCTTATAACTCATTTTTATAAGATAGGAAATGTGAACCTTATGTATGCACTGTACGACATCATTTAAAACAATAAAAATGATTAAAAACAAATAAAAAATCAAGACACTGCGCCGGCATTGCCTCTTTATATCCGAACAAGGTTGTAAAGTTGATTTGATGCGTGCGGTCCAGTATAACTAATAGGGACTTTTAGATTCTGCAAGACGAGAACGTGGACTGCCCTTTTAAGGCAATGTGACGTCCTTTTAAGGCACTGGCAGTGACGTCACATTGCCTTAAAAGGGCAGTCCACGTTCTCGTCGTGCAGAATCTAAAAGTCCCTAATACATATTCAAGTAAATACTCACCTTGTGGGCATGCCGAACCGTATTGGTAGATGCAATAAGATCCAGGTTGCCATTGCCAGCTAGAACCAGGAATGGTAGTTGCGGTTTTCATGCAAAACTCTTGTCTCGAAAAAACCTCCTCCATCCATCCCGCAAAGAGCATATTGTTGCTCCATGAGTTATCTTGGCCATCTCCGTCATAGTATTGAAGGCGAGATCCTTCATCCCAATCTTGAGTAGGGCATCCGTTGTAAGGCTTGGGAAGACCGTAGACCCCTTCCGGCCACGTTAGAGGTACTTGGATGGCTGGATCTTACCGATAAAACGACAACAAGTTATCGACAAATCACATCCTGAAATTTGCTGCTACTTTTGTAATCAAATTATGTTTTCCTCTCCGCATCACTCCATTTTTGTTCGTAATGATGTTTGTTTTAAACAGTATGGGCAGGTTTTGCTTTATTTTAGTTTCATTTGTTGTTGTTTTTCTAGCTGTAATTTTGTCCTTTTTCTTTTCACTTTTTTGTAATTGTCAACGGAAATCTTTGAGTTCGCCTTCTTTCTGACAAATTACTCTTTGCCTTAAAATCATTATTTGGTACAATATAGAACTAGGCAATAATCTTTTCCCTGTAATTTCAGTCTTGAATCACATTGTATCTATACTTTATCTAGGCCAACAGGGCCGTTGTGGAAAGCAGTTTGGTAATTGACAGTGCTACCCTGAAAAAACAAAACTATGTTAGATACAAAACAAGTAGACATCATATCTGAGTGGGAAATTATGTTGAACCTTTCATTGGGTCACCAGTGTCAATGTGCACCATCGCCCGTTTGCCTCATGACCGAATTTCAAAGTTATTCTCACTCAATATTCCTGAATTTAGCCATGAAAACAGCATCACTACAAATCCATTATTTGACTATGTCCATACTTTCTTATATATAAATAACCATATTTTTTGTTATTAATATTATTATTTATCACAAGACAAATTAAATTTGTTAAATGTTCTTTTTGTCATACCTGTGCTCTTTTCTACTGCACGCCATTCGCCGTATTTCTTTAGAGCACTGTCCATATTTTGTTTCACACTCTCCCTATCAAAAGAAGCAGAGCAGTGGCCATCAGATATATATGTATCTAATCCCGTCCAGTATTCGTCTCCGAAGATCTCTGGCATTCCAATCAGTTTTACGCTGATGGGCTCTATAGGAATAAAGACGAGAGAAGACAAAAAGTAGAATTATAATTTATGTTTTGCTCATGTCTGGAATTAAAAATAAAAAAATACATAAATGGATAGGTCTGTCCCAAAACATGCTGCATCTATGTACTAACGTTTTAGGAAAACAAGCATTTTCAATTCTTATTTACAGTTTATTCTTAATATAATTAGATAAAATCGCTCTGAAATACTACTATATTTTAAAGTGATTAGTTAGCATTGTTGAAGGTTGATGAAAAAACGGCGTATTTTTGGTATGAAATTTTACTAAGCATATTCCTTCTACTGTAACCTCTAACATGCAAACAATCCCGAAAAAATCTCAAACCGCAAAGATCGTTATGGTTTTCTTTGAAGGCATCACTGTGCGACACCCCATAACAGTAAATTCTCCGTACTAATTTTTGAATTTCCCAACCGTTTTTTCATGAAAATAGGACATAAAACAGGCTTTTAAAAATCTTTCAACACTTCAATGTTTGAAATGGTATATAGAGCTAATTCATTGCTTTTGACGATTTATATTCACCTAGAATTTAATTAAATTGAAAAAAATATAGAAGGGAGAAATCTGGAATCGAACAGATAAGTTTTCCCCAATTGTCATCATTAATAATGTTTTTTTTAACTCAAACTTTCAGATTATCTTTAATTGTACATCTAGCATTGAAGTCACTGCCTTAGCACCATTTTCTCTCATCTGAACAGTGTTACCAAGTCCCTTTAAGCTAACGTGCTTAATCACTTGATCAAATTATTTGCCTCTTTGATATTCATTTTCTTTAATAACTAAAAAATCAATAATTATAACAAAAATAATAATAATAAAATATTGCAAACGCACAAGTGCAAACGGTTTTAACAACATATATACATAAAACCAAATAAGATACAAGATAAGAAAAGGAAAGAAAAAAAAACAAGAAGAAAAGATACTATACAAGACTATAATTGTTAAATCAAACAGATAAAGTTCACCCCTCCCCACTATGTATTTAGCTCAGGAAGAACGAGAAATCCAGAGTTTGGGAAACGTACAGATTCTAGACGGCATGTTATTATTTGTCAAAGTCATTTTGTACTGCGGAGCAGAAACCATGGACACGAGGAAAAAAAAGCAAAATAATTAAAAAAAACAATGCGTTCACTCAAAGGAAGCCAACGGTGTGCTTTAAAGATACAATGTCCCTTTTGCAGCCAACATCGAACTCTGTAGAACTTTGCAGGAATTATGAATATGTCATGTATGTCCTATCTGTGAAATATGAACGTTAGCAGTGTCCTAGAAGTCAAGTTATGCAAGGAAACCCGTTTACTTTCTAGACTTTCCTGTAAAACACTATGAGTGACTGACTGACAACCTTTTTTCTTTGGTAATAACATACATAAAATAAGCTGTAACAGGTACATGAGCATGTGTCTGCATCAATAACCCACTACTTGTAATTGTAAAAATTAAACTGATTGAATCGTCGTGCAGTACAAAACGTACGACCATTCGGTACAAAGGTCTGAAAATCAGACTATTATTTAGGTGATTGCAATCACTCAAGCCGATTCGACAACTCATGGTCGTTATTTTGCCACAAAAAGCCACTTTAAAACCTTTTCGTTTTGAGGGAAGTTCTAAATAAGTATCGTCTTTCAAATGCCGTTGGAATTTAACCTTTTCATTTTTTAAACTTGCAAATGGGACATAGTATACCTTTAAGAACTCTTGTGATGTGGCTGTGCCACTACACAAGCAGTAGCATTCTGTAGCCTAATTTGTGTAAATCGTACATGTTGATTGTGAAATATACAATAATGCTGCATTAAATTACTTTTAAAAATGTGGACAAAGCATGTTTACGATATAATATTTGATCAACTACGACAACAAAGTCGTTAAATACCCTACCGTTTAAATCCTGGGATCCGATTGCATACTTTGAGTAACTGCTGCCGAACTTGGTTCCACTGTCCATTGCGCTATTGAATGATTCCATATCAACCGATAATGAAGCACTGAAGCCATCATAGACACCTGAAGCCTGGATGCTTCCTTCAACCTATACGATGATAATAATATTGGCAATAATGATAATGATAATAACAACAATATTAATAATAATACTGATAATAAAAATTTTCTTCTTCCGGCTAACTTTATAAACTGGCTGCAGTAGAGACAATCAGACCGCTATTAAAGGTGACAAAACAGCAATTTAGCTGAATGAATTCACGTCATTTAAATTCAAGAGCACTGTCAGCTATCTACTAGCTTTAAAAATAAAGTGAATGTATCGCCACCATTCCAAACAGCTTCCTTCACTATTTGTTATGTTTTTGGCCTGATGTTTTTTTTTATTTCACTTTTCATCTAAAAAAAGAAGATGCCCGTATTAATGTAGAATGTAACCTGTGATGGTCGGGCAACAACATGGAGGGGAAAACAAAATCAAGTGACGTATTAGTTTTTTGGATGGACCCTCGATTTCTTTTGTTTGCGCCCTTTGATTGTAGTGTAAAATTCCCCGTAATCCTAACCAAATCTGATTATCTTTTCTTAGAATTAACAGCTACAGTTTTGCTGTTTGTGAAAGAAATTGCTCTATGTGGGATAAGCCATATTTGTCCATGAAACTGTATGATTTGATTTATGGGTCAGAATAAGATGCCTTTTGGGGTCAAAACACAAATTACAAAAACCCGACTATCGTTCAAAACAGTTCGAAGCAAGTGTAGTTGGCTGAGTCACATACAAAATGTTCAAAACACAAAACAATTTAAAGACAGTTTCATGGAATTAACCATTACCACAAACACATACACACGCACACACCACACACGCGCGCACACGCGATTACTTACCTACACCTACACGCATACATATACATACAAATACAAATTCCGCTGAACATTCTTACATTTTGAGCTGCGTAATTGACGAAGGATGATCGTTTTTCTTCGAAGTTTTCACCTTCCCTGATTCCCAAAGTAACCTCTATAACAGTATGCTATTAAAGAAACAAATATTTGTCATTATTATTATAATTTTAACTATTAATACTACTCATTCGTGTATTTACTCATTTACTTACTGTTTTTGCTACTACTATTTATAATAATTATAATAATAATAATAATGATGATAATAATACTACTGCTAAAAATGATTTTTTTTTCTCCTTATTTTTCCCTCCACAGGGATTTTATTGATTTTCATTTGAAACAAATTAACAAATATATATGCAAGGTAATTTACATTTATAACATCAACAAAATTGGCTTCTCAAGGTACAAGTATTGTTGAACTAAATAATAATGATAATAATAATAATAATTAGATTTATACAGCGCATTTTCTAGAAGATATTATCTCATGTATTCATTATTCATCTATTTTGCATTTATGTATTTGTTTGACCATGAAAAATTAGAGAATAAAACATTAGGTAGAAAGATACAGAGTAAAATAAAAATTGCTGGGCCTAAGAAAGAACAGCATTAATGCTGATGAGATCAGTTTTAGATGTGTATTTTTACCGTTCCCCAGTCTTCCATGAATTGCATATATTTCGTCTTATCTGCTTCCGTGTAGGTCGCTGGAAGGAGGCAGCTGGCGGATACGAAGTCGGGTGTGAGTAGGCTCCCCGTGCGCGCAAGATCCATCAGGTAACGTACTCGCCCAAGGTTTGTGATTGTCTCGTTGCTAAGGAACACAGATCCTTTGCTAGACGTTTTGTCGGCCACTTGTTGGTAACCTACAATAAGTTTTACCATTATATTTCCAAAAGGACGAAACGATAACAATTAAGAAATTGAAACAACAAAAGAGAAAAAAACTGTTTTAAAGAGTGACGCAGGCTAAGTTACGGTGAAAATACTCGTTCCCTCGGATAGGACGTTTCACTTATTTAAACATTCTTGCTACACACATATAGTTAGAGGTGATTAGTACACACTAATAATAATATCAATTGCTATGATCTAATTCTGAAAAAAAGAAATACAGTTTTAGACACTTCACTGTCACACCATCTCACACCATCCCAAAGGTCATCAAATAATGACATAATATATCTGTCTATTGAAAACTAAACTAAACTCTCCAAAGGTCAGTCCCTAGAATAGAGGTCGAAAATGGGGACAGAAAAGGCCCGATTAACTTTGTTTTGTCCTTGTTTTTTTGCCTATCACATAATTTTAAAGGGTCTGTAGCATGGGAATTACTGGTTGACGCCATCTACGTCTTCTTTTGGACAACTACACGTAAACAAAATGACTTGGTATACTGGGTCAGCACGCGCAAGCGTCCGCGAAACAGACCGAAGTTCTCCTCACGCTTCAGAGGAATGTAATTTATTTTTCGGTATGCTGTCGGTGTGGGGTCGGACTCGTTAAGGTTACTGAGGTATTAAAGGCAAATCGTTTAAAGATAAACTCGAGTTCTGGTAAAATAAGAAAAAGAATTCTCGCAGAATCAAACGAAACTTACACTGAATGTTCAAGATTACAAATAAATGTCATTTGCCAAACAATTTTGGTAGAAAATGTATACTGGCTGAGTAATGAGCATAGAAATATAAGAGAATCAAGGTAAGTAGGCCCGACACCATATGTGTAGTCCGGCCCATTATACACCTTTCTGTGTACAGTGCTTGTTACTTTACCAAGACTGGGCCAAATTTATTATAATTTTGATGACTCCAGACCCTTGCTGTACACACCAATACTTACATGCTACATGATCATTTTTTCTGATCCATTCCACACCTTTTCTTTCACAATGCAATTGCATGACCAGAACTCAACTTTATCTTTAACAATATTAAATCTGAGATGCATGGCCCTACGTGTTATCAGTGTCTGTGATATGGTGTCATATTGAAGCCCTACAAAAAATCACGCTTCAAAATTATCACGAAGTGCCTTAAAAAAGTAAAAATCTTTGAGTGACCGGTTTTACCATACTCATTTTCTCCAATTGACTGTAGTTCTATAAAAATCGTTAGGAAAACGAATTTTTAAATTTCGATTTCCAATCATAAATATCTTGATAATCAGACAGGCGATCGGCTTGTAAAAGTCATGGGGTTCCTGACTGACCTAAAGGTTTATAATTATCATTGCAGCATGAGCTAAATCCAGAATTTTTTTTCAGAATCTGAGACAAAGTTACCCGATCCCTATAAGTGGAAGCGGTCGACTTACGGGCACTTGCAGCGAATTGGACATCGGCCGCGACACCTACGTATCCACCTGAAAATAAATAGATCGAACGAGATTGGCATGACTGGTGTTGTTGGCTGTTTCCTCGGGTACAAGGACCAATTGGTTTTGGACTGAAGGTCATGGAGAGGTGGACGGGCAGGATTTAAAATAAAATCCAACTACTCTGTAAGAAATTAGAAAACAATCATAAAATGACCCCTAAAATTAGATTTGTATTAAATGTATGACTCAGGAGATTATTGTTCTTATTAGAAGACCTATAATAATATGCTATATCCATAATAAAGCTTGATAAGCGCCCGAGGGAGACGGCGAGAAAAAACATGATTAATAATATTTTGTACACGACGAACAGGAGAGTTGTCCGTGACTACGTCACAATACACTGACCAAATTGGCTATTTAGGATTCACATGGATGTATTGATCTTATATCTTAAACATTAATAACTCTCTTATTATGAGTCCGATGTATTTCCAAACTTTTCTATTCTGTTTCTCTTATTTTTTCTGCTTTCATAAAGATGAATGATTGCCCTTTAATATGGCTAAATAGACCGATCCTCGAAAGACGGACTTCCCCGGGCTACGGCAGCTAAATACTGTCTTCTTCTATCTACGCTCATTGATTTGTGCATGCCTAAACAAAAAATGCAATATTCGATATTTTGAAAAACTGAAGTCAGTTAAATCCAATAAATAGTGCCTAGTTCATCCCTCATTACAATCTTTAAAAGAATGAAGTTACACGTTATTTTCTCGTGCAATTTGTGGTTCGTAAGGCCTTATACAATATCGTTTCACTTTGCAAACATAAACAGCTAAGTTTGCTTTCATCGCCTCTCTACACGGTCCGTTAGCGTTCTTCTAATTATTTCATCTTCATCTTTTATATCTCTCATCTCACATACCTCCCATATTTCCGTTTGCATTTATCCGTCTTTTTTTTCTTAGCTTATTTTTCTTTCAATCTCTCTTTTTCTTTTCTTCTCCCTTTGTTCTTCCCCCTTTTCATTTATTTCCTCTTTTCCCCTTTCCTCCTTTCCTTTTTGGCCGACAAAGGCGGCGCATTACCGACATAAATTTAGGGTGTGGGGTGTCACACCTCCAACTCCCTCCAAGCAACGCCCCTGTCTGCAAAGGTCCATTTTTGTATGGAAATTGTAAAATTGTACAACTTTCCCTTCTTCTGTCAGAACTGATTTCCCAAGTTTAGATGACACTCACCTGATACTTCAACTTGCGCGGCGAGTTTGGCAGCGTAGCTTTTCGTACCAAAAAACGTTGAGAGTGATGATTTCGAATAGGGGCTTTGTTGCTTTACGTACGACACCTCATCAGGAATTCGACTCGACTGGTCAAACGTTTTTTTCCCTTCGTCATAAGTGAGCTTGAAGATTTTTCGACTGAGCAGTAGACCAGGATCTACGCCTCCGGTATTTAAGTCACCACCTTCAGGGTTACCATCTATAATGTTGTAGCCGACGCCGACATACTTGACGCCGTGCACGATCGGAAGTTCATCTGCCGCAACCAAACAGCCTTGAAAATCTTGAATTATTACCAGGAAAGAGATAATAAGAAGAACAACAGGTTTTCCGCCAAACATTCTGGATGATCCGCGAATGCTACAAGAGATATCAAGAAAATATGAAAATAATGAACGCTCAGAGAAAGCTACCGATTTGGCGGTCGCCTTATGAGACGCAGGGAGGCGGTGACGGTCTGATTATTTACATCTTATCTAGAATGTTCTCTATAACATGGTGTAATTTGTATAACATTCTAGCAAAAATAGCAGATGTTTCACTAATTTGAATAGTTAACAATGTATTTATTCATTTATTTATTGGGGGGGGGGGGATTTTTTCTTCTTCGTTATAATTAATCTGGGATAAGCTCTCAAGATAAATCTTCAATGTAATTCTAATTTTGCTGCCTTAATATTCTGCTAATTTGATATCAGTATCGATTACCCCTTTAACATTAAGTCTCATCTTGAAAGAGTAGATTTTTAGATATAAAATGATCTATAACCCATCAAAATAGGATGTTCCCAGCTAAATAAAAAAGGAGATAAAAGCCAAGTCTTTAAAACGTGCGTAATTATATTTAAACGTCTTTGGTTTCACGCATCACGCATCACACACACACACATACACGCGCGTGCGCCAAACGCACCCACCCACCCTCACACACAAGTATTTTTGTGGTGATGGGACCCAGGATCGAAACTGAGTAACGTCTTAATAATTAGCGTTTCTTAAAAAGCGCTTTACCAGATACAACTTAAAAATGAAGTTGAGTTCTGGTCATGCGATTGCATTGTGAAAGAAACGTAGTGGAAACATTCAGAAAAGGTTGATCATCTAGTAAAATAAGTATGGGTGTGTACTGCAAGGTTCTGGAATCATTAAAATGATAAGAAATTTGGCACAGTCTTGGTAATGTTACACGCACTGTACACAGAAAGATGTATATGGGACTACACGAACTTGTGGCGTAAAAATGTCATATTTAAAATATTAAGGAAATTGAAGAGCCATGCTTTTCAGAGAACTTTTTTTATCTGATGTTCTTCCACACTTGCATAATACAATGAGAACGCTCACAAAATTATTTCTCCCCTCTTCCCAGAACTCAACCTTCTCTTTAACCGCCCCAAACGCTTAAATTAAACCCCGGTCACTGAATTCTGTTTACGATTCTGCACACTCCAGTGCTCCCTTCTCTTGGGGGGGGGGGGGGGGGGGCATTCCAGTCAGTCGCCCTTTTACGGGCGCGCACATGCTTATCCAGCACATTGACGTTTGCAACATATCGGGTACCTACTTAACACCCGGGTAGAGAGGAGAAATGTAGATAAAAATGTCTTGCTTAAGGACAAAATACCCGTGGCAGGGATCGAACCCACGACCTTTGCATTTCCAGTCGAGTGATTAGACCACTCTACGCCTCTCGTCTTTCGGTCGATGACGTTAAAGGTCAGCCTCACACATGAATAATTGGTAAGGTAACCCTTTCATATCACATAACAAACCCTTCCGCCCCCACCCCGCACCTCAGTGTTATTTAGGGTACGCATATGCGTGTTCCCAGCACCCCCCCCCCCCCCTTTTCAGCATAAGTCCGGTGAGTAAAGTCAATACGGGTAGACCTTTTTCTTTTGTTATACGAGCCTTTTCAGCACCCCCACCCCCTTGTCAGCATAAGTCCGGTGTGTGAAGTCAATACGGGTAGACCTTTTTCTTTTGTTACGAGCCGTAGATTTCGGGAACACGCATGCGGTCCCTCCATTCGCGGAGTGGGGGGGGGGGCCCTATAGTGTCTTCAGGTATAAACTGGGTAAACGGTGCCAGGTAAAATTGCAAGAGGTTTAAATGCAAATACTGGATAATCCAGTGCCCATCACCGTCACAACCATGGCAGGTGAAGCCTTTACCGCACATATCATTTGCATCATTACCTTTGGCGGTCCCGAAAATGTTACATACGCACCCTACCAAACAATGTCTGTAAAATATTTAGAGGGGCTATACAAACTGAGAGTACAAGTTAACGCTTAAAAAGAAACTAAAATACATGATTCTGTGCATACTTGTTATTTTCTGTACCGTTATAGAAAATGTTCATTAGTCAACACCACACGATTTAGATTACACTGAGCATTTAATAGATGTTATAGTTTGCTTACCAAATACTTTGGAGAAATCTTGGCGGCTGATTCTTTCTTCTAAGGCGCGGCACGAAAGACGCATCTGTCTCGACGTATTAAACGACGTTACAGCTATTGTTGTAAAGTGATTTTACACCTATATTCTTCGGTATTTATTGAGGTGTTTGGACTGCCAGATCGCGTTGATCGCGAATGCCACGCCCATACGTTTTATGTTGACCAATCAAGGGTCGATGAGATCAAACGTGTTGGCACAGGTTCACGGCCACCATATCAAATCGGAAAAATCAAACCGGACCATATGGTCTTTTGGTTGAATAATGCACTCTCCGTAATAAAATCCTTGGCATTGTTTTAATTAGATAAAAATAGATAACATAATTAATTATTTTTATTTATTCATTTACTCAAGGTAAAAATATAAAATATGATGACTAATCCCACGCCCATAAGTTTTATGTTGACCAATCAAGGGTCGATGAGATCAAACATGTAGGCACAGGTTCACGGCCACCATATCAAATCGGAAAAATCAAACCGGACCATATGGTTTTGGGTTGAATAATGCATTCTCCGTAATAAAGACCTTGGCATTGCTTTGAATAGATGAATTTAGATTAAACAATTAATATTGTTATGCTAGTTTCTCTCGTCTTTCATTGAGAGTGGGTAGTCGCGATTCTTTGAGAGCATGTTGGTAAGTACAGTAGTGTGACCCAAGCTCGTTTTGGATTCTTTCAATCTGATTAATTTGGTTTTCGATTAGCCCAAGTGCTAAACAGGGGCACAATACCATGGGCCGAATGTACGAACAGTAGACTCATAATAAATCATTTGCTGGAAGTTTGAATCGGTTCAATATTTTTGAGCATGTGTAGTCTTTTGCTTGCTCGCTTGACAATATCAATTACATGACCTGACCTTTTCAGGTCATTTTGAACCAGCACTCTAATTTTACAACCGACACTTCACTCAATTCATGATTATCGATGCGTATTGGGGGTGCACTTATCTCTGAACGCATGAAGTGGACATTCATTACAACACATTAGATTAATTTCATGTGAATTTGCGAGTATGATTGATAACTATTCAATATATATTTTTCCATATTTATTCAAAATTGGTCTCGCAGCTTTAGCTGAATCGTACATATAAACAAAAATGAATATAACTGTACTATACCAAAATATCATAAGGGTTAAAATGATACGCGATTGGGCATAGTAGATGTGACCCATATATTATATCATGTCTATCCATCCTGGTATTCTCCCAGTTTGGAGGTTGATAATAAAAAATTGCACTCATTTCTGTCATCTGCCATTCTAGTATGCTCCTGCATTGTCACCCCCTCCAGGGACCCGTTTCACAAAGCCTTTTTTCAATGAAAAATGACAGAAATCAGTGACAAATCTGTTGATAACCAATCAGAAGCAAGGATTTCAGTAGCTTATAACAAAAACTGTCATTTGTCACGGATGACAAGTTTGTGAAACGCCCCCCAGGTATTTATGTTCTCCTCCCAGTAGGTTTCTCGGCTTCCCTCTCGGTTTTCTATTTCACCTTCTAACAAATCTTTCTTTAGACCCTCAACTCTTTTAATATGACCAATTTTGCTCGCCTTTCTTTCTTGATCTATTTCATTGAGGATATTTTGTTTAAGCCATACTATGTGAAATATCTTAGTCTTCAAATCTAGTATTATATTCTCATCATTTCCAGTAAAACCAAATGTTAAATGATGTGATTTTCGTTTATGTAACCTTGAATACTGTTCATGTATCTGCTCCATACAATAGAACAGACCAGTCAGCGATTCATCATCCTCATCCCAAGTTCAAATTTCACTTTTCTTGCTGTGAAATTGTTTCATTGCCAGGAATGTTTTCCGTGGGATTTCAATCCTATATTTTGTAGGGTAATAGTTAGACTTCATTATTTTCGGGAAAATGGCAAATGAAAAAGGATAAGGGGGTAACTGATAATTGAATGAAATAATCATTTCCCAAGGGTAGCCTATTAATACTGCTCGACCTGTGTTCCCTGCAATTATTATTACTGAATATGTAAACATGCTGAAAGCACGTACTCCGGAGTATCAACGTATTGAGGTGATTGGACTGCATGCCAGGTCGCGTTGATCGCTATTGCCACGCCCATAATTGCTCTGCGAACCAATCACGGGTGGGTGAGATTACGCAAGCACAAGATCACGGTCACCATAATTTGCAATCGGACAAATAACAGCGGACCATATGTTTTTTTAATTGAAACATCGCAATTAATCCTTGGCATCGTTATAATTTAATCAATTTGATATCAGAAGTACAAGGACATTTCTCACAGCTAATTGAATTATCTAACTTTATGTAAATTTGCCAGTATGCTTGATAACTAGTTCGATTTCAAAGTTAAAGTTCAAGTTTAAGTTCAATGTTTGTCCACTGTCTCATATTACGTATATATATATATAATAAAACATAAACTAAATAAAGCAGAGGATTACCAGAATCGGTACAATAATTTTGCAATTATTAAATGATGTACATTCTCCTTTAGTGATCATATACATTGCATCATTATCACAGAATTGCAGAAAATATAATCGTTCTTAATTATATCTTAATTTGAGAATAAGTGAAGGAACTTATAAAAAAAAAGCAGAGCTTGAGAAGCTATAGGTCCCCTTTTAGGAAGAAAAAAAAAATCAATATTGTATTCAAGAATGAAAACAGGGATAAAATGATTAGTTTAGTGCAAGGATAGAGAGGGGAAATGGAAGAAAATAGGATAGACAAGGAAGAAGGAGAATGAGAAAAGGTGAAAGAACAGGAAGGAGGAGGGGGAAGAGAAAGAACGAAAGGGAGAGAGAGAGAGAGAGAGGGTGCAGCATCATAAATTCACAGGAGTTCAAGCAAGTACATTTTAACACAAGGGTAGTACGCGGCTGTAACAATAAAGAGCTGTCAGGGTTATGAGGAGAAGCCTATTGAAATTTACAAAGGGAGAAACCTGTTGAAGGCATGTGCATGGTATCTTATGATATATACATCTGAATGGAGTCGGGCTAACTCGGACCACGGGACAACTCGGCCCAGATGCAAAAACGGTCATTTTGTGCATGTTTAGGTTTAGGGTTAGGTTTAGGGTTAGGGTTAGGGTTAGGGTTAGGGTTAGAGTTAGGGTTAGAGTTAGGGTAAAATGACAAAAAAATGACCGTTTTTGCAGCTGGGCCGAGTTGTCCCCTGGTCCGAGTTAGCCCGGATCCATCTGAATACATTAGGGTTAGGGTTGTCAAGGCCTGCATCCACAAATAATCGTAACCATGAGTACCCTGCTTTATTGGAGAGTACAACACATTAAAGGGATAGTTGAGTTCTGTTGCAGAGGGCGCTACACAAAATAATTGTTTGTGAGATAATGAAAAACTGAGTGTCAAATTTGAAAGAACATAATATTTAAATGACAAAGTCATCTTTGTTTGATCAAAATCGGTTCAGAGACGGCTGAAATATAACGATTTCTAATACTTGTGTACCACCACAAAAATTAGATATTTTGAAAAATTTGAAAAAAACCGTTGAAAAAAACAACGAAATAACGCCTTTTACGTCGTATTTCAGCCAATGCCGATGTTGGATTTTTTGTTGGCATTTTCGTGTTGCTTATATTAACCACAATTAGCCGGCTCATGTATTGTTATTTTTAATTAAATGATTATTAACGGTCAGCGTGTTTTTTTGAAAGTGGAGCTGAATTGGTATGATCGCGCGTATTGGCTAAATTTTACACATTTTGGGGTCTAAAACTACCTTCATAGCAATTTTAGGTTCTAATAGGGCACTTTAAATGTCATAGATAAGAATAAGAGCAATAATCATGCACTTTGAAGGCATTTGCGGTCTGAAAACAGAACTCAACTATCCCTTTAATGAAGAAGATACGTTCATGTAATGACACCTTTGATTCATTTAACAAGTCATTTTGCAAAAAATAAATCTTTTCAGGTACCGTAATAAATGGCTCATGCCGAAAGGGTGGGTAGCGTCGCTTCGTGGCGCGTTGACTTGAACGCGACCATTCGTCCAAAGCACCCCCCCCTCCCCGGTTTGGCCGAAAGGGTGCGTTGACTAGTCTTCCACATCAGTCGTTTATAATAGAATTTAAGGAATAGTAATTTAAGTCGTTTAAATTCAAACAATCAAGATAGAAATCAGATTAAAAATTAAATAAAACTAGTTTTTACGTAGTTTTTACGTAGGGGGGGGGGGGGGGGGGGGAGGGGGTAAGAGGACATATTTATTTATTTTTGGTCCCAAAATTTGACCGTTCAACATTTCGTTCTGTAGGGGGGGGGGGGGGGGGGGGTAAAGGTCACCTTTTTTTAGGACACCCATTATTATTATTATTATTTATTTATTTTAATGAAAAAAAAAAAAAAAAAAATCAAGGGGGGAGGGGGGGGGGGTTCCTCCAAAATACACACATACAACAAATGAAGGGGGGGGGGGGGGGGTTAACACCAAAACACCAAAAGGAATAGTAATTTAAGTCGTTTAAATTCAAACAATCAAGAAAGAAATCAGATTAAAAATTAAATAAAACTAGTTTTTACGTAGTTTTTACGTAGGGGGGGGGGGGGGGAGGGGGTAAGAGGACATATTTATTTATTTTTGGTCCCAAAATTTGACCGTTCAACATTTCGTTCTGTAGTGGGGGGGGGGGGGGGGGTAAAGGTCACCTTTTTTTAGGACACCCATTATTATTATTATTATTTATTTATTTTAATGAAAAAAAAAAAAAAAAAAAATCAAGGGGGGAGGGGGGGGGGGGGGTTCCTCCAAAATACACACATACAACAAATGAAGGGGGGGGGGGGGGTTAACACCAAAATCAATGAAGTATATACGTAATACGTACATGTAATGCCACCTAATTCATTTAACAAGTCATTTTGCAAAAAAGATATCTTTTCAGGTACCGTTATAAATGGCTTATGCCGAAAGGGTGGGTAGCGTCGCGTCGCGGCGCGTTGACTTGAACGCGACCATTTGTCCAAAGCCCCCCCCCCCCGGTTTGGCCGAAAGGGTGCGTTGGGAGTGTCGTGTCGCGTCGAACGCGACTATTCGTCCAAAGCCCCCCCCCCCCCCCGGTTTGGCCGAAAGGGTGGGTTGACTAGTCTTCCACATCAGTCGTTTATAGAGAGGGGAAAGGGAAGAGAATAGAATAGACAAGGAAGAAGGAGAATGAGAAAAGGTGAAAGAACAGGATGGAGGAGGGGGAAGAGAAAGAAAGAAAGGGAGAGAGAGAGAGAGAGAGAGGGTGCAGCATCCTAAATTCATAAGAGTTCAAGCAAGTACATTGCAACAAAAGGGTAGTACGCGGTTGTAACAAGAGGGACTTTTAGATTTGCGTGGACTGATACGTTTGACGTCCATCGTAGCAATCCACGTTGTCGTTGTGCAAATCTAAAAGTCCCTATTAAACAACTGTCAGGGTTATGAGGAGAAGCCTATTGAAATTTACAAAGGGAGAAACCTGTTGAAGGTATGTGTATGGTATCTTATGATATATACATCTGAATACATTTTAAATAGGGTTAGGGTTGTCAAGGCCTGCATCCACAAATACTCGTAACCAAGAGTACCCTGCTTTATTGCAGAGTACAACACATCAATGAAGTATATACGTACATGTAATGCCACCTAATTCATTTAACAAGTCATTTTGCAAAAAAGATATCTTTTCAGGTACCGTTATAAATGGCTTATGCCGAAAGGGTGGGTACCGTCGCGTCGCGGCGCGTTGACTTGAACGCGACCATTTGTCCAAAGCCCCCCCCCCCCGGTTTGGCCGAAAGGGTGCGTTGGGAGTGTCGTGTCGCGTCGAACGCGACTATTCGTCCAAAGCCCCCCCCCCCCCCCCCGGTTTGGCCGAAAGGGTGGGTTGACTAGTCTTCCACATCAGTCGTTTATAATTGAATTTAAGGAATGGAAATTTAAGTCGTTTAAATTCAAATAATCAAAATAGAAACAGATTAACAAAAAAAAAAAAAATGCTTTACCCCCCCCCCCCCCTTAACACACCCGCTTATTTGCCGGCTTGCTGAGTCGCCGATAAATATTTTCTCACCGCTCCTGGTCCTACAAGTCAAAGATTATATCACCTGGAAGAACGTTAATGGAGTTACTGAAAAGCATGTTATTATTTATTTCTAAGTTCAATGAGAGTTTGTTCGCTTTGATCCAATTAGTCACTTTTATTAATGCATTATTTTCAAGTGAACGAAAGAATGAGTGACCTGCCAGTGTCACAAAATTAGATATCAAATATGCTCATCTGACGTAATTAAATACCTAAAACCCCTGAGCTTACGTGTGCTCAGCCCCCTGAACCCCACTAAGGGCCCTAAGGCGGGCCCGTGGATGCTCATCTGACCGTAATTAAATGCCTAAAACCCCTGAGCTTTAGGGGCTCAGCTCCCTGGACCCCCGCCAAATAGTGTCAAAAAAGGGTATCTAAAATAGGCTTATCTGACCGTAATTAAATGCCTAACAACCCTAAGCTTGTGGGGGTTCCGCCCCTTGACCCCCGCCGATGCTCCGCCCCTGGACCCCACGCCAATTTACGTTCGCTACGCAATACTGTTCCGCGGGGCCTGCATGTAACATGTAAGAGTAGTGGTATTGCAGATTTTTCTTCTGCCCCCAAAACAGTTTTGCTCATTACGCCACTGCCCCTGAAAGGGGAGCCCCCTGGAATGTTTGCCCACCCCCAAACTGCTTCCGGCGCGCCTGACTGGCATCAATACTATACAAAGTTATCTCGTACCACGGATACAAGTACGATCCTGGAAAATGTTAAAGGCTTAAGGCATGCTCAACCACGTGATATTACTTCTATTACTCGAGAAAGTTCAGAGTCTCCCATTATAAATGTGCTTGACAAAGCAAACACCTTTCTGGAAGTATTTTGTAATGTCGGCTTATCTTTGAGTGGAAATGATTGTGAAAGAAGGAACGAACTTGAACAGGAGGTTATTGATTAGCTTGATTCAAGTCAAGACAGTGAAAATGTATTAAACAAATATTTTACAGTAACTGAGCTAGCTGGACAAGAGTATAACTGAGATTTTTAAATGGGTCGAAGCGATTTTCAGCCGGAGAACTGCTCAAGTTAGAGTAAACGGGACACTGTTAAACAGAAAGGCAGTATAGTGACGTGTAATCAGTTCACTGCTATTTACATTTATTTTCAAGAATCCTGATTTTTTTTTTTAACAAAACGGCCAACGTTTCATTTTTTGCAGATTATATTTGTATCTGGTTTTCTAACCGAAACTTAAAGGGGTCGTTTAACAATGTTACATCTGAGACACATGGCCCTACATGTTATCAGTGTCTGTGATATGGTGTAATATTGAAGCCCTAAAACAATTGCGGTTTAAAATTATCAAGAAGTGCCTCCAAAAAGTAAACATCTTTGAGTGACCGGTTTTACCATATTCTTTTTCCCCAATAGACTGTAGTGTTATGAAAACCGTTTGGTAAACGGTTTTCAAAATTTGTAATTCCAATCATAAATATCTTGATAATCAGACAGGCGATCGGCTTGTAAAAATCCGGGTTCCTGACTGACCTAAAGGTTTATAATTATAATTGCAGCATGAGCTAAATCCAGAATTTTGTTTCAGAATCTGAGACAAAGTTACCGGATCCCTTTAAAATTCGCACTAAATAGTTTAATCGGCTTTGAAAGAGATGGAAAATTGGTGTAAAAGAAAGATGGGAAGTGTATGTCTCCTATACAAAGTCAAGAATGGTCCTATTTCACAATTTGCTTATCATGATAAATGTATTTTTCTGTGAACACGTGTAAAGTAATCAAGCGCGCGTACACTTTGTGAAAACTTATTCGACCAATCAACCGCCTTAAACGAAATCACGTGATGATACTTTCAACACCGAGCATAAAACTACACCATGTTACTTAACACCCAGTAATTATTAATGCATGTTTAAATCTGACCGGTGTTAAAAATAACACCACTGGTGTCAAAATAACACCAATGGTGTCAAAAATTCAACACCATACTGGTGTAAGAATTTCTACACCCTGGTTTTTACAGTGTACTCTCTCCTCAATGTGTGTGTATGTATGCCTTTCCGTCTATCTATATGTCATCTCTCTCTTTATCATAGTCCCTCCCTCTGTGTATGTCTCTCTCAGTCCTTCTCCCTCTCTATATTTCTGACTCTTTTCCCTCTTTCTCTTCCTCTTTAAATATATATATCTATCTCTCCATCTCCTTACAATCTTTTTGGAATCCGTTAATATCAGGACTCTTAAACAATTTTTTTAAAGGATCTTGATGGGTTGCACTAGTCTGATTAAAGGGATAGTTGAGTTCTGTTTTCAGACCGCAAATGCCTTCAAAGTGCATGCTTATTGCTCTTATTCTTATCTATGACATTTCTAGTGCCCTTTTGGGACCTAAAATTGCTATGAAGGTAATTTTAGACCCCAAAATGTGTAAAATTCAGCCAATACGATCCTACCAATTCAGCTCCCCTTTTCCAAAAATACGGTGACCGTTAATTAATTAATAATAACAATACATGGGCCGGCTGGTTGTGCGTAATATAACCAACACGATAAAGCCATTGGCTGAAATACAACGTTTACGGCGCTATTTCGTTTTTTCAACGGCTTTTTCCAATTATCGAATATTTGTGGTGGTACACAAAAATTTGAAATCGTTATATTTATGGATATTTCAGCCGTCTCTGAACCAATTTTTAAATTGTATGTTCTTTCAAATTTGTCTCTCAGTTTTTCATTATCTCACAAAAAAATTATTTTGTGTAGCGCCCTCTGCAACAGAACTCAACTATCTATTTAACTCAGAGCAAGAAACGAAAAACAAAGAAACATATATATGCTAACCAACAATATCAATTGTTTATTATCATCATTTCAGATTTTAAATTTAATATTTAGAATACACAGTAAAGAAAATGGGACAGAATGTTGAGCAATCTTGATAACACTGAATAATGAACACAATACAATATCTTAATCTAACTTGTACTTGATGGGATAGGGCGTACTATGATGGCTTATATTCTCTGAGTGGTAAAAGCGAGCTCCAAGTGAATGCTCTAACTGAATCCAATTGATATCTGTATTTAAAAAAAAAGATATAGATAATATTAATAATAATAGTGTATTTATACAGTGCATTTTCCATATATAAGTTCAAATGTGCTTTAAATTTATGTAATTTAACAGAAGAGGTGAGTTTTTAATTTGTTTTTGAAGGAATTGAGGGATTGTTGGTTGCGAAGAAAGAAATGGCTAATAAGAAATGCAAACTCCATTCTAGAAATGAAGATACTTTGAAATAATCCTGTGAATACAGAAATGCTCAAGGCTTACCGGACGAGGCCGCCCTGGGACCGAATGAAAAATGAATATGATACAGATTTTTTTTAAATGTAAGAATTTGTGATATCATGACTAACTTAACCCTTTCCTTGCCTTGGTGGTCTAAAGGAACAAACAATGCATTGCTACAGTCGACTTTTATCACACCTGTATTGTATATATACCATATACTAAAAACGTTATGGCATTTTACAATTTCCATGCACGTTGGTTAAAGAATTAATAGCATAAGGTGGACATGAGAAGAAAGATTAGTTTACAAAAGTCCTGGCAAGTAGGGAAAACTAACCACCAATAATGTCGAGAAAAACGAAATCTTGATCTAAATAGAATATAGAAACGTTTGATATCGTCACTAATATTACTTCATCAATGTTGTAATCAACGATAAATCAATTCAAATGTTATGTTGTCTTTCACGAGTGTTCCAATGATAAGGTCAATGACAAAGACAATGATAATGACAATTACAATCATGACTGTATGTTGACAATGACAATGTCAATGACAAATACAATGATAATGACAATAACAATTACAATCATCACTATATGTTGACAATGACAATGTCAGCGGAAATGACAATAATATTGACAATGTCAATCACCACGTTACATTATCATTAACAATTACGCCCACCGGGGTTTATGCGTAGTAAGTATCACTGGCAACGTTTAGAAGGCGGTTATGGGAAGGTAAAGTCGCGGCGTTGCTCGCTGGAAGATGCGTCAGCTTGTCCTTGGAACTTGTCGCAACAAGGATGTCCAGGACGAGATCAGTCATTGACTTCGACCCAGTAGGTGTCAGGCTAGTGGTGGACAGAATCATGGCCGCAGCACCTAGGTACACCAACCGTTAAAGATATGATGATAATAATAATTATAATTATACTAATAGTAATAGTTGTATTATGCGTTTTATAGCACACATGTCAACCACGCAAGGTGCTCAAGGCACTCCAATATTACCCCGGCTCTGCTATGGGCTACGGTTCTCGATGCTCACAGCATTCGAGGAATTCCTTCCTACCGGTACCCATTTAACCCCTGGAAGGCCAGTGGCGAATGTAGAGCTGCGAACCATGTGAGCTATTGCCCGACAACGTAAACACTAGACCACGACACCTCTACTTGCAATCATTTACTTACACCTATACTATAAGCATTACAATTAGATTCATTCTGTGACAAAAATCATTTGTTGCTGTACTAATCTGAGGACATTGCTTTACCCTCAATTCCCCACACTAACCGAATTCATAACTTCAACCCTGGACCAAACATTTGAAGGTTTTTAGGATTAGGTTTAATCACAACTCTAACCCAACACCCAACTGCAACCCTCTCCCCCTTGCTATTTTTATTTTACTCTTTATTAATATTATTATTCGTATTTTTATTATTATTATTATTATTATTATTATTATTATTATTATTATCGTTATCATTATTATTGATATTATTATTATTATTATAATTATTATTATAATTTTTCTTACCTGCCACCGCAGGTGTTGCAAAGGAGGTGCCGGATGATTTCAGGTAGTCGGAATTACTGCTACCGGAAGGGGCAGCGAGATCGATATTTCTTGCTGGGGCGTAGATGTCGACACAAGGACCGTAATTGGAGATTCCGATACGACTGTCGGACATGCCATTTTGACGGGTTCTCGACCCTCCGACCGTGATAACCTAAGAGCAAAAAGCAATGTGCAAAAAAAAAAGTATTGCACAGGGGTGTCGAAGGCGCGAAGCGTCTTTCAAAGGAGGAGAGGTAGCAGAAACTCTGGAGAAAGATGGGGGTACTGACAAAGCGTAACCGCTATATAGGCGCAAAAAATACAATTTTGAGGCATTTGTATACATGTGTATTCCTAAATTCTAGTTGATATATTTTCAAGGATCATCAATATGTTATTGCTTTTCTCCTTTTAGCGTCATACTTTGCAGTTGTTTGTAATGAACGTAATACTTTATTTGCGAGGGAGCGAATCAAGTGAACGGGAAATTTAAGATTAATTCCATAATTACATGAACTATAATGTGAGCGAGTGTAGCCAATCGGCTTTGGGGGTAATTTCACAAAATAGGGCTCTCACTTGCTTTAAATTAGGGATACATATTGCTTTGGGGGAAGGGGAGGGGTAGACAAATGTCTGATCATAGCACCTATTGTGATAATGCCTCTTTGCAACATGATTGATTTTTAAATGTGCTTTGTAGTTCCTGTGAGTTTACCAGATTCGAAAATGAGATCTTATCACATTTGAAAAGGGACACTAAGCCCAATTTAATTTGATTTAAAGGAGAAAGGAAAAGGGTGACTTAACAGAGAAGTGCACTTCTCATATTTGAATAGCGGCTTATCAGAGAAGGAGCACTCTTTTGAAAGGGAAACTGAAGGGGTACTCTTCATTTTAAAAAAGGGGAACTTCTCTTTTTTGAATAGCTACTTATGAGAGACGAAGGGGGGGAGGGGCACTTATTTGCAGGGGGAAAGGCCACTCATCGTTAAAGAAAAGGAGCATTCTAAATGGTTTTTTTAACAAATATTTAAAAAAAACATCGACTATAGGACTTGTATAGAGCGATTCTCTTCCCATGGTTTTTAGGAGCACTGTAATTCTTCGTCCAACAGAGCTGGGGGCCATCAAAGAGCATAACAACAGATGATTCGTTGTCTTATTAAATCAGACTGGTGCCAGGTAGTCCGGGAACTAAAGCAGGAACACGTTTTTAACATAATAGTTAAAACTAGTATTAAGCGTACTCGATGCCCCTCGAAGGCTCTCCCCTCCCCATTATCGACAGGAGGGGGGGGGGGGGCTTACACGTACAGCTTTAATGGAAGCTTAAATAATGTGCAGCGAGAAGGTGACTTGTTGAACTCGCCATTGCTCCTTCTCAATGCCAAGAAGTCGAGAGGGCGACTTGTTAAAACTCGGCAAGGGGCCTCGTTTCAGTTGAGAAGGAGAGAAGATAACTGAACTAGGCAGAGCGCCTTGTTTAAGTAAAGACGGTGAGAAGGTGAATTGTTAAAACTCGCCAAGAAGCCTTGTTAATAACGAGGAGATGAGGAGATGACCTGTTAAAACTCTTTATCGTATTCTCGACCTAAACAAAAGGCAAAAAGTCAAACAAGTCGCATTCTCGCTGCACGCTCAACCGCTCGTACGCCCTTCCACGTTGAGCTCTCCGAATCGGTGAATATTTACATGAGGTGATCCAGACGGAGAGTAGTTACAGGCATTAGCCTGGGTGACCTCTGAACCTTGGTTTCCGGCTGCCACGACGACCACGCAATCAGTGTTTTTGCTGATGTTCCCGAAAGCATAGTTGAGTGTCGTACTATATGACGTGGCAATCAGTGAGTAGGAGACGACACACTTAGAGCCCGGGTTTTTGTTCCACCACCGTTGAACATTGTCAAGCCCTGTATGAATAGGATGTAAGAAAAAAAATAAAAAAATATAGGTGAAAAGACATGCGTTCCTGCCACAATATTGCTGCTTGATTTATTTCGTGATTGGTATAGAGTCAGGCGCGGATCCAGGATTTCTTAGGGGAGGGGGACTTTTGTTTTTTTGCTCCCCCCAAAAAAAATCGAAAATCGCGCCGGCCGAAAAGTCGTTCAGTGGGGGGGGGGGGGGGGGGGGGGGGGGGGTAGTGAGCACATTTTCTTTTTTTTGGTCCTCGAAAATTTTGAAATTTGCACCCCCCCTTGAGCGTCAGGGGGGGGCGGGCAATCCCCCCAAAAGGTAAATGGTAATGGTTAAGGTTGCGATTGGATTGAAGGTTAGGTTTGGGGGTTAGGGGGAGGTGTTAGGGTTATGGGTTGGGTATGCCTATATAATAATTACTGGCCTAGTTTGGGCTCCAAATTTGCAATTAATAATTCGGTTATTGACTTTTGTAGCAAAATTACGTGAATCAATATGTCAAGCCACTTACCGGAAACATCACAGATTTACCAGTGGATCGTTTTTCTTCTAAATATAATACATACCACTTAATACAATTCTTACACAGCTACTATGTGGATCAAATTGCGATTAAAAGGACTAATCACTCAGAAGTCTAATAACCGGAATAAACAACGTTTCTATATCGAGGCCTTTATATGTTTTGTTTGTTTGTTTGTTTGTTTACTTTGTGTTTAGTCTTATTTATTCATTTAATTTATTTTTTCTTTGATTTCTTCTTGTTTTTTCCCTCCTGTTTATAAATTCATGTACTCATAGAATCGAACAATACGATCACTAATACTTTCAAGAAATCGATAAGACCAAATTCTATTCCCTATGGTATCGGCCCTATAAAAGTGTTTTGGGGGGGATTATTTAATATGTTCGCTCGAATGTTACATATTCCAAAGGTGATGACGAGTAGGGTGATTTTTGTCTTCAGTTTTGCTATTGTTTTAAGGATAAAGTTGAGTTCTTGTCATGCGATTCAATAGTAAAAGAAATTGCGTGGAAAAGGTTAATCATATTGCAGATAAGTATTTCTGGAAATTGTGAGGTTTGGGAATCATCATCATGATGATCAATTTGCCCAGTTTTTATGAAAGTCACATCGGCACAGAAATGTGTATATTGGACTGTGCTTGTGACATGATACATTTGTCGTATTTGTCGTATTATGAACATGAGGGCAGTTGAAGAGCCATCCTTCCTCACAAAAATGAACAGAATGAAAAAGCTCCCGATTTCCTTTCACTTTTTCCAGAGCTCAAACTTTTCTAAATTCTCTTTCAAAGTACATGCCTGCGAGGACGTCATCAGCCGCGGTTAAGCCATCTGGTCCAGCTATCCGAATGCTCTTTACGGTGGCGCCCTGAGCGACTCCTATGTTGGCCCCGGCGGCTACGCTCGCACATCGGGTTCCATGTCCATTGACGTCTACCATAATGGGCGACTACAAAACAAGAATAAGGATTTATGAGAGAAATGAAAACGTAAAAATTGAAAGCCTCCTTCAGATATTTAGCTGTAATTAACGGCTGTTTTTTGTTGTTGTAGTAAACAAAACATTTAGGCCTATTATACTAAGCAAATATTAATCGACTACGAGGGTAAAATTAAAAACTATCACCGCCGAGGTGATCTCGAGGCTACTATCATCCCGAGATCACCGAGGCGATTATAGTTTGTATATTGCCCGAGTAAAGGAGGTAAATATTTGTTTTATATCCCACATCGGCAATAAGGTCTATTTAAGGTGAATTTTACATATTTAAAAGAACTAATTCTGCAGACAGTTCAGCTTCAGCTAGATTTTACAAAGCACAACATGCATACATGTAATAAAGTCGACGCGCGCTCATTTGACATTGATATTGACATCGATATTTCGCGTAACCTACTTTGCTATGCTTATTCAATGGGCAAGAGGGGCAGCAGCAAAAAATTAGTGTACAAAAGTCCTATCGCAGGGAGATAGTTCTTATCTATCATTGATCATGTGACCTCATTTAGACCAATCAGATTGCAAGATTCTTAGTATGCGGGATATAAAGTGTACTAATACGCTTCACATTACTTAATCTTATAACACAGAGCTCAGCGCATACGCGTTGGACATTTATTGCCCGCACTTGCCATTCATTTACACGTTTTTAAAAAAATAGGGGAAAACCCTCTTTTTTTAAGGGGGTGGGGCAGATTTACCGCATCATATATGAACCAGACTTTAGGCATCCGCAATGGCCTGTCTACTCTACCCCCCTCCATTTCCTAGAAACACTATCGGATTCAAGCTGGACAATCATCCTTATATTGGCCTCCCTGCCCCCTTAAAACCCAACTGTTACCCAATATGTACCCATAAAACCCATAAAACACAACAACAATAACAAATGCCCAATTAATGATTTTTTTTTTTCTTCTCACAAAATCCTGGCTCCTGGCTCAGTGGTCCACGTATATTACGCCATATTTCCCGGTTTTTGACAAACAAGACTTTTGACCACTTTTCATATATTCTTTTTCTTCCGTAGCATGGTTAGTAATGAGATTTTTTTTTAAGGGAGGGGGGGGGGGCATTTCTTTGTTAGGTCTACATTCAATTATCACCTTCCTTCACCCCTGTTTTTTAACGTTAGGCCTAGATTAGTGATGTTTCTTTCGTAATACGCATGATAGGCATAACGGGAATATTTGCTTTGATTCATGTACGATAATAAAGAGTCGTGAAGTAATAATAATACTCACGTTTGGTGTAACGGTATCGTTATAAAACGTAACGCGGCCGTTGGTAAACTCATCGTGAGTAAACAGGACCCCAGTATCAAGAATGAAGATAGTCACGTCTGTCGCATCATCTGAGGAAGAAAACATAAAAACATGGACGTTAAAAAAGCTGGGGGTCGGGTAAAGTCGAACCCTGAAGACAGTGACGTAACTGGCATACCTCGTCAGGGGGGGGGGGGGGGGGCAAGGGGGATATGTGGGTGTGGAAAGGGGTGAAGGGGGACTAGGGGTTGTCCCCAAAACACGGGGGGGGGCAATTCGTGCGAAAATATTTAGCGGCGTTCCGCACTTGCACGGACAGGGTGGAGTCTGAGGGGGGTGTGCCCCACTGAGAAGCTGAAGAAAAATGGAATTTTCAAACTCAATTCGGGCGATTTGGTGTATACATTTTGCCAGGATATTATTATGAATCTGTGACTTTTTCCAGCATAAAATTATGATAAGCCTTGGATTTCCTGGGAGGAAAAGACTGTAAACACAAAAAGCGGGACACGCCGGTGTAGAAACAAATGTCTTTAGGACATTCGTATTCATGACACTGGTACCTCGAGGTGTAAGTGTTTAATATTGATACATGTTTAACTACACACAGTAATAATTCCCTCAAAAAGATCAAGAGTCCATAACGTATAATGTTTATCCTTTTTATTTCATTTCTAAACAAGATCCTCAATGCAACAATGTTGACAACCATATAATTGACATGTTACAGTTTCCTAGTACCTCAGGTATCACTTGATTGTTAAAACCAGTCAGTACAAGACTAGTACATCAGTTGGGATGGGCAGAGAAAAATCACTGGCGTCTGGCTTCAACGTTTTTCAATCATTATTATTATTATTATTATTTTTATTTATTTTTTATTTTATTTTTATTTTATTTATTTATTATTATTATTATTATTATTATTTTTTTTTTTTTTTTTTTTTTTGGGGGGGGGGGGGGGACAACCAAATATAAACGGCACTTTCCGGGAAAAGGGGGCACCTACAGAGGGAAACCTCAAAGCGAATATATACATTTTTTAAAGAAATTGGTATACACCCTTACATTTTGAGTACATTATCAGGGATGCTTTTACTGTTTGTTTTTCCCTTGACATGGTCCAAGATACTGTTTAAGCATCATACATGTTCTTTGCAGTTAGTGATGACGTCGCAGTTCAAAAATTACATCTTATAAAGAGGAAAAACAATCCGGACGGGGATTCACAATCTAATCATGAAAGACTGAAAAGATCTTTGATAAGAAACATAATTATATAAAATTTAAATACGAGCGAGAGTAGCGAGCCAGATTCGGGTGAAATTAAAGACAAAGTTGATCCTAATCGCTTTAAATTAGGAACACTTTTTATGGGGAAAGGAAAATAGGGCACATATCCAAAGGGAAAAGGACACTTATTAGAAAAGAAAAAGAGAGGGACTCGAGCCCCCCTCGAGCCCACCGTTTCGCGGGCCCTGTACATTGTGTAACGGCATGATGATTTGACAGATGGACCTGAAGCTTACTGAGTCCTGACATACTTTTGAACGTTGTAACTTGTCCGCCCTATAGTGTAGAGCGATCATAGGCATTTGTTTTTATATTATAATAATAATAATAATAAATTACATTTATAAAGCGCTTAATACAATGTTTCTAAGCGCTTAACATACAAGTAAGGTATAACATAAAATAAACATACAGCAATAATAATACAAATTCTAATAATAACATTACAGATAATTAAAACTGCCCTATAAATTACTATTACCGGTAAACAAAAAATACTTCAAACTTGCCTTAAAAGACTCTACAGATGGGGATTGACGAATAATAATCGGTAAACTGTTCCATAATTTAGGGGCTGCAATGGCAAAAGTACGATCTCCGTAACGGGTATTGGTTCGGGGACCAGGGGCGTATTGGAAATTAGCATGTGTAGTTGACCGTAATGAACGTGATGGAACAAGAGGTTTGAGAAGGTCGTTTAAATATGATGGAGCATAACCATGTTTAATTTTGAATACTAACAAAAGAATCTTAAATTGAATGCGAGTTAAAATAGGTAGCCAATGGAGAGATCTAAGAATAGGAGTTATGTGTTCATATTTTCTGGTTTTGGTAATGAGACGGGCTGCCATGTTCTGAATACGTTGGAGTGGAGAAATGGTGGAATCTGGTAAGCCAAAGTACAATCCGTTACAATAATCTAAATGGGAAGTCACAAAAGCGTGGATCAATCGTTCTGTAGACTGTCTGTCCAAATATTTTCGAAGTTTACTAATCCTGGAGATACCAAAGGCAGCCGTCCGACAAGTATTTCTGATGTGTTGTTTCATATTCAGTACATTATCAACAGTGACGCCGAGGTTACGAACTACTTTTGAAGGTACGATTTCAACGCCAGCAGCATCCAAGCACGGCAGACTGCAAGAACTTCTAAACTGCGAGGTGATGTGTAGTACCTCAGTCTTAGATTGATTTAACTTGAGTTTATTCGAAGAAGACCAGGACATGACATCGGAGACGCACTCGCTCAGTTTATGCATAGAGCCTACGTGATCTTTGGATGTCATGGTCACATACAACTGGGTGTCGTCGGCGTACATGACATGATGAATGTCCCGATGGGAAGAGATGACCGCACTCAACGGACCAGTGTACAGGATGAACTCCAGTGGTCCTAGGACAGACCCTTGAGGAACACCCCAGGGCAGGGGAAATGATCTGGAAATAGAGTCATTTACAACGATGTGCTGTTTGCGATTATCCAAGTACGACTCAAGCCACTTCAGAGCACACCCCTTGATGCCATAGCCTCGCAGGAAACGATCAATCATAGTTGTATGGTCAATAGAGTCAAACGCAGCAGTGTAATCAAGGAGCACCAGCACAGCCTCATGACCCTTATCAACTGCAAGAAGAACGTCATTGAAGACTCTGATCAATGCCGTTTCAGTTGAATGGAACTGTCGATAAGCCGACTGCATCTCAAGAAACAACTTTTGTTTATCAAGGTACACCCGAAGCTGAGAAGCAACGATTTTCTCAAGGATCTTAGCAAGGAATGGCAGGTTTGCTATGGGCCTGTAGCTTTTAAAGTCATCTGGATTTAGGCCAGACTTCTTCAATAGAGGTACAACGTGAGATGTTTTGAAAAGTTCTGGGACAGTACCAGAAGACAGAGAAGAGTTCATTATGTGTGTAATGGATGGTACTAGTTCATCAAGGCACGATTTCACTAAATGAGTTGGCATAGGATCCAAACGACAAGACTTGGAAACAGAGTTCTTAATCAGTTTTCTCACCTGTGTTTGCGTAACAGGCTCAAACTGCTGGAACTCACAAGCACATGAAAGGGTTTCATCAGGGAGGTTTGAAGGGGGAAATGTTGTCACAATCTTTCGAATTTTATCAAGGAAGAACTCTCCAAAATCGTTCGCCTAAAACACGAATAAGGGCTAGTTCTGATGACCTGAAAACTACCCAAATCTCGGAGCATGGCTAGCTAAACCACGGGGCCTTGGCCTATATACGGATAAGTGAGTGCCCTGGGTCCACTTATAAATCGTGTTTTTAGCCCTTCTTTCTTCCCTTTTCCTTTACTTTACTTTCCGTTTTTGTTGTTGCTTGTCAATCAGACGTTTAGACATTGATCCACTTTTTAGCCATGGTGATGATGACCTTTATTTGTTTAATTTAATGTGTGCTTGCTTGTCACTCGTCGGGGGGGGGGGGGGTTAGGGGACAGACCCCCCCCCCCCCCCCCCCTCGTAGGTACGCTGGTGCCTGAAGGGCTACATATAGGGCCAGTGAAACAAAACTTCTTTGGCGGTTTTATGAACCAACAAATCCGTCACAGATGTTTCTCTGGCCTTGTCGAGTTATATATGGCGTCAAAATGACCTAGTAAAATAAAATAATGAATAAAATGTCTTATAACAGTGTTAGTACGGCTCTTCCTACGGGCCGTGCTTTTTTATTTCCCCAGCGGTTTCCAGGTAAAATTCGATTGATTTGGTAAACAATAAAACGTTTTTTTTACATTTTGATTAGTTCTATCTTACTTTTGTTGTCTTTTTGTGTATAATGCAAGTACTGGAATTTCATATTCTGCACTTTTGCGCCTTGAGAGTTTGGTTTGCTGTCATTTGGAATCGGTGTCTTAAAATGTTATCATAATATTTTTAATATCAATATCATTATCTTTATTAGTGCTAGTATTATTCTTCTTCTTATTATTATTATTATTCATAATTATTATTCTTATTATCATTGTTATTATCATTATTATTATTATTAACATTATCAGAATTATCATTATTATTATTATATCAACATTATCATAATTATCATTATTATAATTATTATTATTATAATCATCGTTATTATAATTATTATTGTTGACTCACTTCTGTCATAAGGAGCTCCATCACGGGGAAGAGATGCCTGGTCGATTCGGTCCAGTAGCTGGATGGGCGGATTCGGAAGTGCAGCGGCCGTAACCCAGCAGCGTTTGTCATCTTGAATTATTACCAGGGTACAGATAATAAGGAGAAAAACAGGTTTTCCGCCAAACATTCTGGATGATCCGCGAATGCTACAAGAGATATCAAGAAAATAAGAATATAATGAACTGGCAGCGTTGCGACTAGCGGGGTCCGCATTTAATGGCGAGTTGCTCAAAATGAATGATGGGAAAGTTGTACGACACTTGCTCGTGTGACAACATTTCGACGTCAATCTCCTACAGTAAGCGAATTCTGAATGTTAAAGGGTGTGTAGCATGACGAGACTATGCGTCTTTCCCGTGCCCCTACTCGGGGCCAATCGGGTAAAAATACGACTACGGACGACGCGACGCAGCATTCCCGTGCGTGCAACATACGCGAAACAGGAGCGGTCTGTTTCACGAACGCTATCGCGCGCTGACCCAGTTAATCTAGTCCATTCGTTTACGTGCAGTTGTCCAAAAGAAGACATAGATGGCGTTAACCAGTATTTGCCACACCACACTCCCTTTAACTCTGAACCCAGCACTCTACTCACCATAATCCTTACCATAATCCTTACCTTATATTTAATCTAAAACCAAAATGCAAGCCTAGCTCTAACCCTATACCTTTGAAGAAGAAAAAAAAACAAGCAATTAGAGCAGGGCCCAATGTCAGGTCCCAGCTCGGAAACGTGATATTGTTTAGGCTAAATACAAACGCAACCCTATAGATCGGTGCTATTGGTGCAGACTATGTTGGTAGATGAAATCACCAAAGTCAATTGTATAGCAACAACGCTAGTTTTACGGAAAGAGACTCGGCACAGACTTTTAGTTGGATGCAATCATCACAGTCTCATTGCTGTTGATGAGCGGTTAACCCGTTGACTTCTGAATTATCGAATTGCCGTAGGCCTAATACATGGACCACTCGGCTCCCGTATACAAAGGGTTAAAGATACCAGGAGCTTTCATTTTCTGGGATTTTAAAGGAAAATCCAACATGTGTAGTCTAGTACTCTAAACGAAAGCAGACAATTCAGAGAAGCAGACTGTTTGAGCAAAAATGGGCACAAAATATTAGGAAGCTAATTACTTCAATTAAGGGCATTTCACGAAATTGGCTGAATCGGTAATGTCACTGTGACGTAGTACCGGACAAATTTCCGATCTGTTTCAGTACAAATATGATTATAATTTTTTTTCTTCTTCAAAATGTATAACTCAAAAGGGTCTTTTTTAAAGCAGTGGTATTAGTCATCAATTAGATTAACGTCATCCAGAAATGGGATTTTGTATGAGGTGTACACTGTTAATAGAAAATTGCATTTGAAAATCACCACCAAAGGACGTCAGGATAAAGAAAAGTCCCGATAATTCTGCACTCTTGCTTCCCCCACTTGTTTGTAACTGTGTTATCTAGTAACAGGAGACAGCCAATCGCTCAGAGAAAGCTACCGATTTGGCGGTCGCCTCAGGAGACGCAGGAAGGCGGTGACGGTCTGATTATTAACATCTTATCTAGAATGTTCTCTACAACATGGTGTAATTTGTATAATATTCTGGCAACGACAGCAGATGTCTTACTAATTTGAATAATTAACAATGTATTGATTCATTTATTTATTTGGGGGAGGGGGTTTACGTTTATAAAAATCTCAGATAAGCTCCCAAGATAAATCTTCAATAAATCTTTCACCGATGTAATTCCAATTTTGCTGCCTTAATATTCTACTAATTTGATATCAGTATCGATTATTCCTCTAACATTAAGTCTGATCTTGAAAAAGTAGAGTTCAGATTTAAAATGATTAGGAAATGTTCATTAGTCAACACTACACGTTTTAGATTACACTGAGCATTTAATAGATGTTAAAGTTTGCTTACCAAATACTTTGGAGAAATCTTGGTGACTGATTCTTTCTTCTAAGGCACGGCAGGGACGACGCATCTGTCTCGACGTATTAAACGACCTTACATCTATTGTTGGCAGAGATACCGTCTAAAAGTGATTTACACCTACTGTTTTTTCGGTATTTATTAAGGTGTTTGGACTGCCAGATCGCGTTGATTGCTAATGCCACGCCCATGAGTTCTCTGTTGACCGATCAAGGATCGATGAGATCAGGTAAGCACAGGTTCACGGCCACCATTTCAAATCGGAAAAATCAAACCGGACCATATGGTTTTCGGTTGAATAATGCATTCTTTGTAATAAAATCCTTGGCATTGTTTTAATTAGATAAAAATAGATTACATAATTAATTATTTTTATTTATTCATTTACTCAAGGTAAAATATAAAATATGATTATCAGCCCAAAACTAAATTGTTTATATTTTACCAGCAAGTTTTAAAAATACATACAAATAGAATATTAAAAATTGCAAAAAATATACAAACGCCAGATGATACTCAAGGTACATAAAATACTATTTTTTAACAAACAAAAACCAAAAAAATATCATAAGTCAGTCACGAAACATAGTTCATAGAGAGAAGTAATTGTGATTTGGATCGATAAATTATGCCCGTCGTTCCCACCATTCTATCCATCCTCTTCTTCTCTCTCTCTGTCCCTTCTCTCTCTCTCTCTTTCTCTCTCTCTCTCTATTTTTCTCCCTCTCCCTCTCTCTCTAGCATGTAGGTTGTTTCGCAGATATATCGATAATTTGGTTATAGATATTTGGTTGAATTTAAAGTTCATAGTATTTATGAAAAGTACAAACGCGAACATAATTCTAATCAACAGTATCCTTATCAAAAAGATTTAAAATATTACACAATTACAAGCCGCCAAAGTGTTCAATAAGATTGTATCGAATACATGTGTAGGGCTTGAATGGCGTGAGAAACATGTTGTATAATAATCTAGTTGATACTAAATATTTGACAAAAATGACGAGATAAAAGCATTAAACCGAAGATAATGGGATATTGCTGGTTAACAACTTTTACTTCAGTGCATGTATATTTGCACGACAGATTTATGGATCTTCTCCAGCTATTACTTTAAATTTGCGCCTGATGAGGTATAGGGGAGAGCACTGCTTTTGTAGCGCTCCGTTTTGCAAAAGACTTCGGAATAGTCTCGGCCATTTCGCAATGATCGACAATGTAAAGTTGATCACAAGGGAGGAGGCCAGTGGTGAAAGTTAGATGATGGGCTAGGCCGCTAGGCAATCTTTCGCCCGGACTCAATGCTGTAATCTAGCTGAATCTAGCCGAGGACCCAGGTTCGAAACTGAGTCACGTCTTTCTGATGGTGACGTTTAATGGTCGGTCCCCAGACGTAAATAATCACATCTGATTGATACACTTCTGTAAAAAACCAACACACACATTGTGAGTAGGCAGTCCCGATTCTTTGAGAGCATTTTGGTAATTACAGTAGTGCGGTCCAAGCTCGTATTTGGATTCTTTCAATCTGATTCCTTTGGTTTTCAGTTAGCCCAGAGTGCTAAACAGGGGCACAATATTCTACCACGGGCCGAAAGTACGTCGAACAGTAGACACATATTGATGATAAATAATTTGCTGGAAGCTTGAATCCGTTTAGTATTCTGAGCATGAGTAGTCTTGTGCTTGCTCGCTTGACAATATTCACATGACATGAAAATTTCAGATCATTTTGAACCAGTACTCCAAGTAATCACCCAATTCATGATTATCAATGCGTATTGGGGTGACACTGTCTCTGAACACATGAAGTGGACATTCATTACAACAAATTAAATCAATTGTATGTGAATTGGCGAGTATGATTAATTACTATTCAATATGTATACATATGTTTCTATATTTATTCAACATAGGTCCCGAAGCTTCGGCTGAATTGTATAATAAAAAAACACAAGAATATAACAATACTATACCAAAATATCATAAGGGTTAAAATGATACGCGATTAGGCAAGGTAGATATGACCCATATATTATATTTTTTCTATCTATCCTGGTATCTGCCAAGTTCGGAGGTTTACTACAAATTTGTTTTCACACATCTCTGTTATCTGCCATTCTAGTACACTCCTGCAGTGTCATTCCTTTTCAGGTGTTTATGTTATCCTCCCAGTTGGTTCCCGGCTTCCCTCTCATTTTTTTTCTATTTTACCTTCTAACAAATTTTCTAGAGACCCCTTGTCTTTCAATATGACCAACATTTTTTTGCTTTTCTTTCTTGAACTATTTCTAAGCGGGAATTATGTTTAAGCCCTGCCATGTGAAATATCACTTCTTATTTGGGGTAAAATGAATTAATTGATTAATATACATGCTTTTGAACAAATTGAATCAAAAAGGGTAATTCCTTTCGCTTCTGGATCATTTCTTATCTCGATAGCTAATAGGGCTGAGAGAGGGCATCCCTGACGCACGCCTCTTGTTATGTTAATTTGTTCTGTTAATAACCAACCGTTTACATTGACACTGCTTTTAACATTTGTGTACAGAGCTGTGACCCATCTGTAAAAATCATTTTTTAAATCCAAATCTCCGTAAACATTTAAAAAGAAAATCTCAACTTAGACATTTTTTAAAGGCTTTTCTAAAATCTGTTAACAATGCAAGTCCTTTGTCTGAGTGATTTTGGACATGATAAAATATATTTAGATTTATGATATATTTTCGTGTTCAACGTATCAACGTATTGAGGCGATGGGACTGCCTGCCAGGTCGCGTTGATCGCTATTGCCACGCCCATTATTTTCTCTGTCAACCAATCACGGGTCGATGAGATTACGCAAGCACAAGATCACGGTCACCATCATTCCAATCGGTCAAATCGAAGCGGACCTTATGGTTTTTTAATGAAAAGTGCAATTAATCCTTGGCATCGTTACAATTTAATTAATTTGATGTCGGAAGTTCAAGGTGTTTCTCACAGCTAATTGATTTATCTAACTTTATGTAAATTTGCGAGTATGGTTGATAACTAGTTCAATGTCAAAGTTCAAGTTCAAGTTCAAGCTTAATATTTTTCCACTGGCTTAAAATACATATATAATTAAACATAAACAAAACAAAGCAGTGGATTACCACAACCGGTACAATAATAATCTTGCAATTTATTCATTAAGTTATGCACATACTGCTTCAGTGAATAGTGAGCATATATATAATAAACCATATCAATCAATCAATCAATATATTGCACCATTATCAAAGAATTGAAGAGAATATAATCATTCCTAATAATATCTTAATTTGAGAATAAGTGGAGGAACCTATAAAAAAAGGCAGAGCTTGTGAAGATAAAGGTCCCGTTTTAGGACAAAATCTAACGTGTATTCAAGAATGAAAAAAAAAGGAAAGAAACTAGTTTAGTGCAAGGACAGAAAGGGAAAATGGAAGAGAAAAGGATAGACAAGGAAGAAGGAGAACGAAAAAAGAACAGGAAGGAGGAGGGGGAAGTGAAAGAAAGAAAGAGAGAGAGGATGCAGCATCCTTAATTCTTAAGAGTTCAAGCAAGTACATTGCAACAAAAGGGTTGTACGCAGTTGTAACTCTGAAGGACCGTCAGGCTTATCACGAGAAGCCTATTGAAATTTACAAAGGGAGGATCCTGTTAAATTATGATTTATGTTATGTGCATGATATTTTAATGATTATATACATCTGAATATATTAGGGTTTGGGTAGCCAAGTCCTGTATCCACAAATAATCGTAACTATGAGTACTCTGCTTTATTGTAGAGTTCAACACAACATTGAAGAAGCTACGTACATATAATGACACCTTTAATTCATTTAATACGCTCATCAACTAGTCATTTTGCACATTGATAATTTTGCCAAAAAACATCCTTTCAGGTACCGTAAACGGCGTAATAAATGAGCACAAAAAGTGGGAGCATTTGCCAAGGTTAGCTCGAGAGAATTCCAAAATTTGGGTCAAGTAAAAAGAAAATAATTTTATGCTGACCCTGTTCTGATTCTCGGTAAATGATATGAATGAGACTGTCGCTTGGGATAATTATAGTTTTGTTGGTTTTTTTAAAACACGTTATTGAATATTTCAGGTAATTCGTTTGAATTAAGCTGTTACATGAATAGACGAAGGAGCAAGGTATCCATTGATGTTCATAATTCGGAGCGCCTTTTTTGGAGTAATACACTGTTGGTCATAATGGTGAAATAATTATGTTTACCCCAATTTATGAAATCAATTTGACAATGATTTATTCCTAATAGATTGAGATAATAGGTTACATTCTCAGATTTTATTGAATAATAATTTGCCAGTGTTTGTTTTGCGTGACTGCTAAAGCATGTGTATGCTACTATGCTAATCAACTAGGGGACCTACGTCCCTAAGTCACAAATGACCTCATAAAAGGACACTAATATAGCACATCGACACGGTTTTAATCCTGGGGCCTCACAGTAACGATCGAGGCCATTGCTTAGTCACTGAATCATGACTGTACGCAGCGGGGGCTAGGGTACGTCGCCGCTCCCACAAATACCCCCAAAACATAAAGAAAATGCAATAACTTATCAATAATTCATTGCATTTTGCCCCGACCCCCAACATAAACAAATCCTCTATGTGGGCATGCCTTGAACCATTATGGATGGCATATAGAGGAATTTTAATATTGATCTTCTTAAGGTGGGTAAATTATAATCTGTTAATGATTTTCTAGATATTTTAATGTTGTATTCCATGTTCCCTTTTGTGAAATATCCGACTCATGTAAACGAACGCTCCATATCCCTGATTGATAACATTATTACAAATGATTCTTGTCAAACCCATGTAGGTATTATTTTATCTGAATTAAGCGACCACTTTCCTGTTTACTGCTTGTGCGAAAATGAAGTAAATACTTTAGATGAAATAGTTTATGAAAGAAGAGAAATACATGATAAAAATATTAGTAGATTCGCTTATTTGTTGGAATTACAACCATAGAATCTCAATGAAAATAATACTGATAAGAGTTATGATGATTTGCATATAACATTTGTTTTCCTATTGAATTCATATCTTCAGAAAAAAAGCGTAGGGACAAACCTTGGTTTACAAGCAATATTCGGAAGTTGAGTACAAAGAAAAACAGATTTTATATTCAAGCTATATTTGAAAAATCCTACTGTATATAGAAAGAATGTTTATAAAAAATGTCGTAATAAAGTAACGAATATGATAAAAAGTGCGAAAAGAGCGTATTATGGAAACAAATTTCGGAATAATAATTAAATAATTGTTGTGGAACACTCTTCCCTATTATATTCATAATTCTGTTAGGCGCCTTGGATCAATTCGAGTGGCAGTAATCACACGAGCTTCCTGCAACGCGGCCTAGTTTGCGTGAAAGCCACAATCGTCTTAACCCCTCTATTCAAAAGGCGCATGCGAGAATCCCGCATAAAGAAGCCTCCGCTCCAAACGACTCCACGACAGAGCGCGACCTACTCATAGTGCTTTCAACTGATACCAGTTGACCGCCCTCTATAGTCCTGGTCTGCCATGTAACTTTCAAACTATGCAGGGGCCGCGGAACCGGGTGGCTGGGGCTTTTTTTTAGTAGACACGTTTCATAAAAGCTCCGAAAAAGGGGTTTATAGATTGTTGGCATGCTCCGACCCCCCCCCCCCCCCTACTCACAAAAATGAAAAAGGTAAGTTCACAGGAATTAAATTTCATAAACATTGCGCATGCCACCTACACGGTATTTATCAATGGAGGTCTCTATAATAGCGATACGCGCATATCGTGGACATATTGTGCGTGAATGGGAAAGCGTGTCCGTTTTTTTGTTATAGGGGTGAGAAGACATGAGCCCCTGAACGCTGGTGTACTGATGGGGAGGGGTGGGGGGGGGGGGTGATGTATTTCTTATTCGAAACAATTGATTTACAAATGTTGATGTTGTGACATGATTTTCCGGCATTTTTTTCCATTTTTGTGTAAGTCATACCTTTTTATGCGTTTGTTGGAAAAAAAGAAATTCCAAAATTACAGTCAGGAGAAAATACGCTTATTTAGAAGCCTTTATGTCATGGTCTGCAAAGTGGCTGGGCTCGAGCCCCCCCCCCCCCCCTCTGTTTGAAAAAGTATGTTAAAGAGAAAAAGAAAGACGGAGAAAAAAATAAGTGACCTACCAATGTCACAAATAAGGTAAAAAAAATGCTCATCTGACCGTAATTAAATGCCTAAACCCCCAGAGCTTACGGGGTCTCCGCCCCGAACCCCACCAAGGGACCTTAGGCAGGCCCCTGGATGCTCATCTGCCCGTAATTAAATACCTAAAACCCCCGAGCTTCCGGGAGTTCTGCCCCCTGGACCCCACCAAGGGCCCTAAAGTGGGCCCCTGGATGCTCATCTGACCTTTATTAAATACCTAAAACCCCTGAGCTCCCGGACGCTCTGCCCCATGGACCCCACCAAGGGCTCTAAGGCGGGCCCCTGGATGCTCATCTGACCGTAGTTAAATATTAAATCCTCTGAGCTTCCGGTGACCCCCCCCCCCTGGAATACGTCAATGGCCTTAAAGAGGGCCCCTGGATGCTCATCTAACCGTTATTAAATACCTAAAACCCCTGAGCTTCCGGGGGTCCTGCCCCTTGACCCCCTGCCGAGGCTCATGCCCTGGACCCCACGCGAATTTACGTTCTACCTGATCGATATAAATACTCCACTTTGAAAAACAGTTCGCGGGACCTGCATGTAACGTGTACGACTGGTGGTGATGCGAATTTTTCATCTTCCCCCCCCCCCTTCCGAACTTTTGTTCTCATTACGTCACTGCCCCAGGAAGGTGAGCCCCCTGGAATGTTTGCCCCCCCCCCCCCAATCCCAAACTGCTTCCGGCGCGCCTGTCCCCAATGGCACTGACAAGCATAGACCAAAAGCTTCAGTCTCTCTATATCGTCGGTTGTTCCACTGAGACTACGTCTGGCTCCACTAGACCTACGATTATAGAATGTCAACAATGTCAGTTTTATTAAAGAAATGACCCATATCAGACGGTAATTTCTGTCTATGACAAGCAAAGCTTTTATTAAATTTAGATCTGGTTCTTATTGTCTTAATTAACTGGTTTAGCCTTAGTCTCCAGAGCCAGGATCACCCACAAAGTCACAAGCACAAGTAACATTTCTTTATTTTAAAAACATTGTTTAAACATTTGTTTCATTTTATCTTCACTCCAGTAAAGATGGTAGAAATGCAGCTGATTCAGCATAATGAGCTGGTGTACCTGGAGGAGGAGCTGGAGCAATATATAGCAGCACAACCGGGCAGAGGCCTCTGAGATTGGGAAAACCCGCTGGATGATGAGCCTTTTGCTTTAGATTGAGGTACTTTGAATTCAAATTCTGTATTGGGAAAGTTGCCGAAAACATGGCCAAACTATTTGATGAATATTGTTAACATAGCTATAATAAAAAAGGGCTTCTTTTGTAAAATCCAACCCTAGTGTCGTTATTAAAATGCAGAAATATTTCAATTCATGTTGACCGCCTAAATTCACTGTTCGTTTGCCCCGCTCCGCTGGTCTGCCTACGACCGTGCAAGGCCCCAATGCCATGCACATGTGCGTTCACATAAATTTATTCAATTTCTAAGCATTTTCTGTCATATTCCATACATTGATAGATTAGTTATGATATTTATTCTTTTACATGGTAGGTAATGAAAGCATTAATTTTCATAATTTGTGTGTGGGCGTTTCCCAATACTGTTATTTGGCTTTAATACATGAGGAAATTATTCAGATTATGTGTCGGGAACAAGTTTGTGATTTGTTGTTTTGTGTACTTAAATTTTACAAAAGGTGAAGCCGTGAAGGAGATTAGAAAAGGCATAGACAATTTTGTCTTTTACCTTAAACTGATTCACAGCAAATCTAGAAATCAGGATAATTTTTTTTTTTAAGTGACAGTGACAGTTGGGGATGCAAAAATATAATAGCATAAACCAGCAAAAAAATGATTTATTTGAATGCTTGTTTTTTAATGTTTTTAAAGGGTAATTCGATCTAAGAGATGCACGGTGAGGAGGCGGCATGCCGTGTCACATTCATCTGTTTGCCGAATGGAGTTACAACAAGGCAAAAAGTGACTACTATTCAGAAGCAGTTTTTCCAGTACTGCAGATTTCCAGGAGTTGCTGTTGATGGGACACATGTTTACATCAGGAGCCCTGGTGGGGCAAGAGCCAGGTACTTTTTCAATAGGAAGAACAGGTACTCCATCGATGTTCAGGTGAGAATAACTGAATACATCATGACTGGATCCAGCACGGCTTTCCCTTTAGACCTTTTTTTTGTAGGTTGCAAAATTTTCACATTAGATATATACACTCTCCAGTCTTGTGTGTTGTACATCCATGCTAATTCATTGGTGACCAATGCAAGATTTCTAGTGCCCAAATGGACATTAAAGTATATTCCTGTACTGGTACTCATTTCACTGCCTTTGTACACAGTTAAGAATATCCAATGGATAGTTAAACTTGAAAATCCTAACACTCGTTAATATCTTTTTAACGAAAGGGAAATTTGAAAAATCAAAACTTGTTCCATCCTTCTATTGGCAATACGGATACGACCTCTAGATTTCTGATATTGTGTGTTGATGGCCATGGCAATTGGGCCACTGTTTTTACCATTGATCAATGAAAGAAAAAAGAAAGAAAAGAGAAGCATGTAAATTGATCCATGGCAATTACCACTGTTTATTTTAAGCTATAGAAAACAAACAGGCTTATTTACCATAAAAAGATGAGAGAGTTGGTACCCCCTCCCCCCCACACAAAGCATTTGTTGTTGTTTAAGGCTCGAAATGTTTTGTTAAAAGTTAGATTATTTTTGTTTACATTGTTACAAGATAAACAATGAAAAACATGAGTTAAAATGAAGAAATACTTCATCAGTCAATAAATATAGGGTAATTAGCATTTTCTTCCAATTTTTGTTGTATAAATAGATATTGAAAAGGAATTATCACATATTCAACTGCATTTGCATTATTTACCATAAATAACAAGTGAAATGTATACATTTCACAGCCTATCTGAAGTGTGAAATGAGTGAGTTTTCATAACTAATGAATGCCAACATGTTATTTTATTTTGACAGGTTGTCTGAGATTATGCTGGGAAAATAACTAGTATCGTTGCAAGGTAGCCTGGACTGGTAGCAGCCACGATGCCAGGATCTTTTCTGAGTGTGCACTGAATAGGCCATTTTCGTAATGTAACCAAATTTAATGCATAAGTCTTTGTGAAGTGCCTCAATACAAACTATTTCATTCACCTGATAGGAATAATAGTACTTCAATAGTCAGAATGCAACTGCATATATTAAGTGTTGCTAGGTAGGTCAAGCTATAATGTTTGTCCAACCTGGCAACAACTAATGTATGCAGTTCGGATTCTGTCTATTGAAATACTATTATTCTTATCAGGTGAATGAAATAATCTGTATTGAGGCACTTCACGAATACTTATGCATTACATTTGGGTACATTACGAAAATGGCCTATTGACAGCGTGATGCTAGGGCATATGAATAACAGTTGATTCTTGGAGATAGACTATAGGGTAGGTAGATTATTTCTTTATATAAAAACATTTGTTTATTCTTTTTCTTAATCAATCTTGTTTCCTTTTTTGTATTTAGCCAACATGTGATATGTTAGGAATGTTCATTTGGTAATATAGTAACAACTCGCATTAAGTAATTAATTCAAACGAGCTCATGTGCTTTTAAATTTCAGTTCACAAATCACAATTAATGTTATTGATATCTCGATGCAATTTGATTAGTTTGTTGTCGAGTGGAACCTCATAGTTTTTGTATTAGTGACACAGGATTGAATAATTCCAGATTATGTGTACAATACATTGTATCCTTTTCTATAGTTTAACCCCCCCCCCCCACCCCCCTCCAAGAAAAAAATGAACAAGTTGTAATTAAGAATATTGTTTAGGATATTGTTTATTTTGTCCTTTCGATTTTGCAGGTATCCATGCCTTCTCTGCCTCATTAGAAGCCATTCTTCATTCAGAGGGGCGACCACAGATGCGCTTTAAAGGCCATCTGTACTAGTTCAGCCAAAGAGGATAAGACAACCCAGCGCGGTCACTGACGGGAGGCTATCTCATCAATTCAGTTCTCAATTAACATAAGAAAGAGAGGATCATGGGGGATCAACAGGCACAGATTGGGGAAGTTTTTTATATAGAGGGAGCAAGTAGTACAGTGGGGCTTTAACACCTCACACACAAATATGCGATTGAGCGCATATTTATTAAATGCAAGGATGAGGACGTTCCATGCCTCATCAATCTAAGAGAGAAGGTCGACACTTCTTAATTATTTTTATGCTTTCCTGTTACCCATATTGGGGATATTCACGTTGTGCAAATATAGCATTGGTTTGGCCAAGTATAGCCTATAACGGCTAACACCGGAGCTTACTAACAAGCATTTATTGCTTTCTTAGCTGTCAAGTAAAATTATCACCACTATCTTTCTATTTAGTGAGCTATACATTATTTGATTAAGGATTCCACAAACACTTTCAATGTATACGGTAATAAGTTATAAAATACAGATTTAGCTCAATTGCAACTGGAATTACCTCAAAATGTATTTCAAAATACGGCCCCTCCCTGGTGTTCCCACAATACTTTGTAGTTATGCAGCATTACATCAAGAACCTGGGTGTTGAACTGTTGATTATTTATACGTTTAAACTATTAAGTGGTAAGTTGATTTTTCATGCCAAAAACTTCTGATGTAGGCACTGTCCCATCAATTTTGTTAATTTTGAGGTAATTGTGATCTCTGTTGACTTTCAAGCCCGCAAATCACTACGAGGTAGATGACGGACATCATCCTTTTTTATATGACATGTGTTAGAAATTATTTGGTTTCTAGAGATTTTAAAGATTACTGATTGACTGCCTAATATCTGCTAATACAAATGTTTTAGTTAACAATACTAAAAGACTTTGAAGTGAGAAAAATAATAAAAATTTGATGACATAAAAGATTAACCACATGGTCTGAATGTAAAAGTTCATTTTAAGTGTTTTGTTTGATCCATGAATAATTACAAAAGATCAAGGTCCCATCATTAAAAAAAAAAAAAAATTGTTATTCTACTTGAGGTAAACAAGTTTGCGATTCAATTTTCGCCTTGCATGAGGTCTAAACCTTCAAATGCATAATCTGACGCACATAATCCTAGGTTTGTCTTCAAACCTCCTTTGGGAATTCGGGCCAATATGACCCAATTTCAAAATTCACATTAACTTGCCCAAACCTGTAAATTGTGAAACAGCACATGTGCTTGAATACATTGATTATGGTTTGTGAAACAAACATGTTTGAAATTCCATCCATTTAAAACAAAAATATAATTGCACATGTGGTTAAATGCATTTATTGTGATTATATAACAGTGCAATTTGAATTGTGTAAATTCTCAGTGAATTGCAATAATGATATTACTTTTGCGAATGGTTTGTCTTTATATAATCTGTGCTGGGTCTACCATGAGGTAAAGGTTACCTCTTATTTTACACACACTTTCTATATAAACTACCAAAGAAATATTTTTGCATGACATAATCCAAAAACAAGTCTTGGCTATAACATTTTTAAAGAGTTTTTTTTCAGTGGGCCGGGGGGGGGGGGTATTTTTGATGTCATGTTTTAATAGTTGATAAGTATTTGTTGTCACTCTGACGGTATTTGTAATTAAGTGTTCTCTATAGATTAAATGCACCCGATTTAACTATTATTAGCATTGTATACACTGCTGAGTTGAGGGGTGGGTCAATATATATTATTTGGTGGTCAGCTAGGGGAGAGTATTCGAACAAATGTTCTAATTTACTGTACTAAGCGAAGTCAGAATTAAAGAACTATTATGTGCAAATTTGAATTTTCGTCACCCATTTTGTTGTATTTCTGATTTTCTTTCTGCTATTAGCACTACAGTGAGACTTTTAATTGTCCTTCCAGAGCCTCTCTTAACCTCTAGTGGGCTATATTTCATATAAGCATGCTACAAAATTTACAAATGTGAACTGCATTATTTGAACAAACAGTAAATTACTATTGTGTTGTATGCTCAATTATTTATGCAAAACATGAAAATACAAGTACAATATTCTTGCTTTTATATATTTACAAAGATAACTGAAATAGATATGCGTCAGATTATCTCTCTCTCTTTCTCCTTTTTTTTTTTGGGGGGGGGGGGGGTGTGCAGATGTGTGTGTTTGCAGTTTGGTTTTGCATTATGTGTTTCATCGCGAAAAAGAAGAAGACAGAGAGAGAGAGAGAGAAAAAAAATGGGTAGAAAGAGAGAGGAGGGACGGGGACAGAGAAAGAAAAAATGGCCATAGAGGAATTTTTTTAAATTAATATTATATGGAAACGAATCATTTATACAAGTTACAATTTTGATGTAAAAAAATGGCCAGTTGGAGAAACAAACGGGGAACTAGTTAAAATAATAATTGATTGACCATTCTAACAAAATAACTATATAGATCTATAATAATTAACAAGTATAAATTTAAGACTTTTAAATATGGAAAACAATATACAAGACAAAACTAAAATGGCATGAAAGGAGGATATGTGCGACTTGCAATCAAATGAATTAATATATTAATCACAATAAAAACTTAATTCATATTAAATCATTATTATTATTATTAGGTGATTTTATTGATAAGAATTTGTAGCCCCCAAAACAATAACTCTTACAGTTAATTCAAAAGAGCCCTTGACAACCTTGACTTACTTACTTGACTTGACTTAAGCCGTCCACACCATCACTGGGATGTATGATGGCTTCTGTTTCACTATGGCTTGCCACACCTTCCTTTCTTCTGTTAGCCTTGTGGCTTTAGTCAGGGAGTCAACTTGTCTGTTTTTGCAGTCCGCCTTGATGCAGTTTGTCCATCTCTTAGCTGGTCTTCCCCTTGGGCGTTTGCCATGTACATTTCCATTGAGAAGGATGTGGGGGTATCTTTTTGGATTCATTCGGTTGATATGTCCAAAGTATCTCAGTCTTTTTGTGGCAACCCTGTCGATGATAGTTTCTTCCATATTCAGCTGTGTTCGTATGTGTGTGTTCCTTAGCCTGTCAAATCTGGTCACACCCATGATTCTCCTGAGGCATGCCATCTCAAAAGTGTGAAGTCTATTTTCATCGACCTTCTTTAATGTCCATGTTTCTGCACCATATAACAGAATAGACAGCACCAAGACTTTGTACAGTTCTACCTTTGTTGAGCAGCGTATATCTTGTGATGCCCAGATTTTCTTGAGTGCTTGGAATGCTCCTATTGCCTTTCCAATGCGGTGCTTTACCTCTTCCGAGCAGGATCCTGTCTGGCTTATTGTTCCTCCCAGGTACGTGAACTTATCTACTTGTTTGAGCTGTTCTCCTCCAACGTTTATATTCAATAGTTGAGGCTGTTTGCTTATGGCTTGTACTTCTGTTTTGGTAATGTTTATTTTCAGTCCAAAGTTTGAGCTGCTCTGGTGTACTAGGTCAACTATTGTTTGGAGGTCTCTGTCATTGTCAGCTATAAGGACAATGTCATCAGCAAATCTTAGGTTGTTGATCAGCTGTCCCTGTACTCTTACGCTAAACTTGGTGTCGTGTATTGCGTAAAGCATCACAGCTTCGAGTAAGATGTCAACAAGTTGTGGGGACAGGGCACATCCTTGGCGTACCCCAACTGTGGTTTTAAACCAGTCAGTCAGTTCACCATTCACTCTGACTGCACTGCTTGGTTGTTGGTAGAGTGCTTGAAGTAGGTGTATGTATTTTGATGAATATCCAAAGTAGTTCATTGCTTTCCACAGCCCTTCCTGCCAGACTGAGTCAAATGCCTTTTCGTAATCGATGAAGCAGCATAGGAGACTTTGATTTCTTTCAAGGCGCATTCCCATTATCTGTCTGAGGGTGAACAATTGATCCATAGTGGAACGTCCTGGTCGGAATCCAGCTTGTGCTTCGGACAGCACTTCTTCTGTTTTCTTCATGATCCTTCGCTGGAGGATGATACTGAATACTTTCCCTGCATGGCTTAGCAGGCTAATACCCCTGTAGTTTCCACAGTTGAGTTTGTCTTTTTTCTTGTAGATTGGTGTTATTATGGCTTTTCCCCAGTCAGCCGGAAAAGTTTCTTCCCGCCATATTATGTTGCACAATTTGTGAAGTATGATGATTCCTGTTGTCCCAGTAGCTTTGAGTTCCTCTCCTGTGATGCTGTCAAATCCAGGTGCTTTCTCTTCTGTGAGTTTTCGTACAGCAAATTCTACTTCATCTCGCAGAATGTCTGGAACCGGTTCGAGGCTGGCCATCTGAGGTATGTTAGTAGCTAGCTTCTCCATTTGTTTTGTTCTGGTGATTGTACAGCTCCTCAAAGCTTTCTTTCCATCTCTCTTTAACATCTTTCATCTCTGTAAGGATTTCTCCATCTTTGCTTTTGACTGCCTGCATTCTGATGCTAGATTTCTTAGTGATTTGTTTGATTGTTGTGTAGACTGCCTTGGATTTGGTAGCCTGACGTGAGGTTTCCACTTTTTGGCATAGATCTTGTATCCATTTGTCTTTGCAGCCTTTTGTTTTCCTTCGTATTTCTCTGTTAAGGAAGTTGTATATCGGTCTTTTGTTTGGGTCTCTTTGTTTGTCTTGTTTCGCTTCCTTTCTCTCATCACTCAGTCGGAGGACTTCCTCACTTATCCAGGGTTCTTGTTGTTTGGATTTTTTAAGTCCCAATACTTTCTGGGAGGTTTCATTAAAGGCTGTTTTTACTTCTTTCCATAGGTTTTCCACATCTGTGTCATCTTCCCCCATCAGAGAGCCAAACTTTCCTCCTATTTCAATTTCATAATCTGTCCTGGTTTTGGGGTCTTTGAGTCTAAAGACATCATACCGCTTCAGGTAATGCGGTCTAGGTTTTGCTTTGAGCTTGAGACGTAGGTTGGTTATAATTAACTGATGGTCTGATCCTACATCAGCACTTGGAAAGCTTCTTGCATTACTAATCGAGTTTTTCCAATTTTGGTTGATCATAATAAAATCAATTTTATTATGGGTGTTTTGGTCTGGTGATTCCCACGTCCACTGGCGGCTTCCTTTGCTTTGTTTGTATAGCGTGTTAGTGATGATCAGGTCGTTTGCTGCACAGAAATTAAGAAGCTTTTCTCCCCTGGGATTGGCCTCCCCAAGTCCATATTGATCCATACCTATAACCTGGTTCCATTGCTTGAAGTCTGATCCTACCTTCGCATTTAGGTCGCCCATTACTATAAGAATGTCTTTTCTTGGAGCTTTCTCTATCGTTGCTTGTAGTAGGTTGTAAAATTCCTCAATTTCCTCTTCACTGTTGGCTGTGTTTGGAGCGTAGACCTGTATTATGGTCAATGATCCTTTTTTTTTCTTCAAATCTTGCTGATATAATTCTTGGTGAGATGGGGTTGTAACCAAAAAGTGCATTTTGGGCGATTTTGTTAAGAATCAATGCAACTCCTTCTTATGAGTTTTATCTTTCCCTGAGCATAGGATTCTGTGTCCATCATGGGTGAAGTCTCCCATGTCTGTCCAGTGGGTTTCTGCAATGCCGATGATTTCCCAGCGAAATCCTTTTAGTTGATGTAGTAGTTTGTCTAAGCTTCCATCTTGGTGCCAATTCCAATCTGTTTTTTGTTGTTGTTAGTAGTGGTGCTTTCCTTGTAGGTGGTTCATCAGTAGCAACTCCCCCGTTAGGCTTTCGAGCTGTTGCGTCATAATTCACTGCTTCTTGCAGGACCACGGGCTGAGAGGGCAGGTAAGTAAATAGGCAGGGGCTTTAACCCTGGTGCTGTTTGTGTGTACTTCCATTGTGAAACAGTTTCGCTCATGTTGTAAGCTAGGTGGACGAGACACTCCTTTCCTAGCCACCCTGGTCTGTTTGTCCCTGTTGTACGAGTCAACAGGTTAACAGTCCCCACCACGAGAAGGTTGACCAGGACGATTACCCGTACTCTCACAAGTCGGTCATACCCCTCACGTTTTGCTTGTTACAGCAGTTGTTACCGGGGATGTCTCCTCCTTGTATGGTCTACCAAATTTGTTACAAAATGGTAAGAGAGTAAAGGCTTTTTAGGGGGACTAAAACAACCTTAGATGTATTAATCTAACGAAGGTTTTCAGGTGCCGATGTCAATTTGTTCTGGGTCAGATTGAGTGCTTCACCATCACCACACAAATGTGAGTACGTGCATGGGGCATCCGCGCGCCAGTTTGGTTCGATTAATTCATGAAAATGCAATTAAAAAGTTTATTTCAGAGATGTTCTAACCATCATCTTTTCAAGATTGCTCATTAAGATGTCCGGATCGTACTAAGAATGCTTAGTTTAACAGTTTTTTCAATTCTAAACATTTAAACCCTAGCCCATGAAAATTATGTTAGAAACCCTGTGGCTGAGACTAGTTTTACAAACCTTGGTCTGAGGTTTGAGAATTACAGACCAAGGTTTGTACAAACCTTGGTCTGATCAAACTTGGTCTGTCCACAAACCGCCGTTGTGAATTCGGGCCAATAAGTGTAAGCCTTTTTACACTTCTGGTGCTATTAGACGCATGCAGCTCGCAAAAACCACACTTCTAGTGCATTAAATAACCCCTTTTAGAGCCCCCCCCCAAACGGCACTATACTGGTGCTAACACTTTTTCATCCAATATAGTCTTAAAGAACACACATAAACAGCATGCACAACATCACAGTTATAATGCTGAAAACTCACCCTTCTGTTAAACAGCCCTAACATTATTTTCAGCCTACTTTAAGCACCTAAAACATACCCCTCGAGACGCTTCATGTCACACTCATGGTAACGAATGGGAAGTTTTTACTACATTGAGATTGCACATTTCTATGTCAATTAAATGCAGTGTTGGTCTTGCTGTCATGTAGAATGTTGGAAATGGTATCATCATGCACAAGCAGAATTATTAGGCAATGAAAAAACATCTCTTTAGATCCCCGCTCTTTTATAGCCGAGTGGCGACCTATCTCATCATTTTAATTTTAAATTACTTTGAATTTCTTTTGTGTGAAGCACTGCCTTAGCACCTGGAATATACACACACATTCAATACACTTTCTTTGTACATAGTACACAATCTCCTTCCACCTTACATTCTCCAAAAAGATGAACACCTTCTCAGATCCCCGCTCTTTGGCCGAGTGGCGACCTATCTCATTTGAATTTTAAATTACTTTGAATTTCTTTTGTGCGCATGGAGTGCCAGCACTACCTGTGGTTCTTCAAGTGCTTAAACAGGCAGGTTCACACCAGGCGCGGATCCAGGATTTCTTAGGGGGGGGGGGCCCAAATTTGAAATTATGCGAGCCAAAAATTGGAACGTAATGGTGACCAGCAGTGACGTAATGCGGGGGGGGGGTGGGTGCAGGAGGGGCGAGTTTCCCCCCTCCCTCCTCCTCGAAACGCAATAGCTTTGCCGTTTAATTAAATTATTAGAGAAAGAAGACGATTCATAGTACCGTTCTCGTAAATAATCCTTGTCTGAATTCAGGTTCACCCCTCCCGCGCGAAGCGCGGAAACTTTTACGTTTCATTAAATAATTAGAGAAACAAGACGATTCGTTGTACAGTTCTCGACTCTTAATCCTCGTCTGAATACAGGTTCCCCTCTCCCGCGCGAAGCGCGGAAGCTTTTACGTTTCATTAAATCATTAGAGAAACAAGACGATTCGTTGTACATTTCTCGACTCTTAATCCTCGTCTGAATTCATTTTCACCGCCCCCCCCCCGGCCCCTCCTGCGCAAAGCGCGGAAGCTTTTACGATTCATTAAATCATTAGAGAAAGAAGACGATTCGTTGTACATTTCTCGACTCTTAATCCTCGTCTGAATTCAGTTTTCCCCCTCCCGCGCGAAGCGCGGAAGCTTTTACGTTTCAAAAAATTGGAACGTAATGGTGACCAGCAGTGACGTAATGCGGGGGGGGGGGGGGGTGGGTGCAGGAGGGGCGAGTTTCCCCCCTCCCTCCTCCTCGAAACGCAATAGCTTTGCCGTTTAATTAAATTATTAGAGAAAGAAGACGATTCATAGTACCGTTCTCGTAAATAATCCTTGTCTGAATTCAGGTTCACCCCTCCCGCGCGAAGCGCGGAAACTTTTACGTTTCATTAAATAATTAGAGAAACAAGACGATTCGTTGTACAGTTCTCGACTCTTAATCCTCGTCTGAATACAGGTTCCCCTCTCCCGCGCGAAGCGCGGAAGCTTTTACGTTTCATTAAATCATTAGAGAAACAAGACGATTCGTTGTACATTTCTCGACTCTTAATCCTCGTCTGAATTCATTTTCACCGCCCCCCCCGGCCCCTCCTGCGCGAAGCGCGGAAGCTTTTACGATTCATTAAATCATTAGAGAAAGAAGACGATTCGTTGTACATTTCTCGACTCTTAATCCTCGTCTGAATTCAGTTTTCCCCCTACCGCGCGAAGCGCGGAAGCTTTTACGATTCATTAAATCATTACAGAAACAAGACGATTCGTTGTTCATTTCTCGACTCTTAATCCTCGTTTGAATTCAGTTTTCCCCCTCCCGCGCGAAGCGCGGAAGCTTTACCGATTCATTAAATCATTAGAGAAAAAAGACAATTCGTTGTATCGTTCTCGAAAATAATCCTAGTCTGAATTCATTTTCGCCCCTCCCCCGGCCCCTCCCGCGCGAAGCGCGAAAGCTTTTACGATTCATTAAATCATTAGTGAAAGAAGACGATTCGTTGTACCGTTCTCGACTCTTAATTCTTGTCTAAATGTAGTCCCAACCCCCCAACCCCTCCTGCGCGAAGCGCGGAAGCTTTGACGTTTCATTAAATTATTAGAGAAAGAAGACGATTCGTTGTACCGTTCTCGAAAATAATCCTCGTCTGAATTCAGTTACCCCCCCCCCCTCCCGCGCGTAGCGCGGAAGCTATGACGATTTATTAAATCATTAGAGAAAGAAGACAATTCGTTGTACCGTTCTCGACTCTTAATTCTTGTCTAAATTCAGTCCCACCCCCCCTCCTGCGCGAAGCGCGGAAGCTTTTACATTTCTTTAAATCATTAGAGAAACAAGACGATTCGTTGTACCGTTCTCGATGCTTAATCCTCGTCTGAGTTCAGTTTCCCCCCTCCCGCGCGAAGCGCGGGGGCTTTTACGTTTCATTAAATAAATAGAGAAAGAAGACGATGCGTTGTACAGTTCTCTACACTAATCTTTGTCTGAATTTTAAAGATGTTCTTTGTCTGCTCCTTTTTCTTTCTACGTCCTATTTCTTTTTTCTCCTCTTCTTTTTTAGGGGGGGGGGGGGGCGGTGATTGTTTGGGTACCGCCCCCACCGCCCCCCTGGCTACGAGCCTGCGGTCAGATTAACACATTTGATACCTTGTCCGACCCTGGAAGCTCAGACGTTTAAGGCAATAAATTACGGTCAGACAAGCATTCAGGGGCCCGCCTTAGGGCCCCTGGTGGGGTCGAGGCGGTGGAGCCCCCGGAAGGCGTTTAATTACGGTCAGATAAGCATTTTTTATAATCCTTATTATTTTGTCACACTGGCAGGACAATTAGGCGTGGGGTCAAGGGGACAAAGCCCCCCAAAATCAGGGGTTTTAGGCATTAAATTACCGTCAACTGAGCATCGATGGGCCCGTCTTAGGGCCCAAGGTGGAATCCAGGGGGCAGAGCCCCGGAAGCTCAGGGGTTTTAGGCGTTTATTTACGGTCAGATGAGCATTTTGTTATAATCCTTATTATTTTGTGTCACTGGCAGGACACTATTTGGCGTGGGATCCAGGGGGCGGAGCCCCCCACAATCAGGGGTTTTAGGAATTAAATAACCGTCAGATGAGCATCGAAGGGCCCACCTTAGGGCCCTAGGTGGAATCCAGGGGGTAGATCCCCCGGAAGCTTAGGGGTTTTAGGCATTTAATCACGGTCAGATGATCATATTTTGATGCCTCTTTATTTGTTAACACTGGCCGTTAACTATTCTTTCTTTCTTGCTCTCTTTCTTTTTTTTTTATTTCTCTTTAATATACTTTTTTTGTTAAAATGTGGGGGGGGGGGGGGGGCTCGAGGCTCCCGATTCCCGCCGTTCCTCGGGCCCTGACATGTAGGAATCTCAAGAATCATATTTCTTGCCTGGCTGTAAATTTATCATTTTGTCATTTTCCAACAAACGCATACAAAAGTGAGGAAAAATCTCGGAAATTATGTCATTTCAGCATTATTTGTTATCCACAATTATGGAATTAGAAATAAAACACGTTTGAATTTGATTTCCCCCAAGCCCCCCCCCCCCCTCTATCAGTACGCCAGTATCTCCTATTTTCCTTTTTTCTTTCCCTTTCCTTCCTTCTCTATTATTTTTTTGATTGGGGGGGGGGGGGGGGCAACAGCCTGGGAGGCAAGGCCCTTTCGCCCCCCCCCCCCGATCTCCTTCTTCTCCCTTTTCTTTTCTTCTTCCTCTTCTTTCTTTCCCTTTCTCTCCTCTTTCCCTTTCCCTTCTTTTCCTTTCTTCTCTCTTTTTTTTTTTTTTTTTTTTTTTTGCCGGGGGGGGGGGGGGCCAAGGCCCGCTCGGCCCCCCCCCTGGATCCGCGCCTGGTTCACACTTCGGGTGCAATTTCTCGAATAGCACGTGTTTCCAGCACTCATTTTTCTGACCGTCATCGCTTCCCAAACGCTGCATGCACGGCAAGTGCTACACTTGGCACGTGTGGTGCAAATTTGTACCCAGCACCCGTGATTTAGCACTTCATTTTTTAGAGGGTATGTTTCAATTAAAATTGTTATCCCTCCTTATGCCATGGATGATGTTAGTTACATCTTGCTGGAGGAATTAGAGAATGGCTCTATGTATATAGATCCTGAACAATCTTAAAATCAAAATTTTAACAAAAGCGACGCATTTTCATTGTTACATATGAATTGCCGTAGGTTGCCAAACATATATATATTTTTGTTTGCATTTGTATTTATTGATTCAACCAGGAAATAACATCAAATGAAAACAATAACAGTATATCAATTTAAAACAGTAAATAGCAAAAACACCGAAAAGCAAAATGCTTGAAATATGGTATCTCGAAAGAAGAAAAAGTGAAAAACATTTAAAGATTTAAAATAAACAAACAAGACTACATACATTATCACACACAGACACACAAACGCACACACACACACAGATACACTCACACACACATGCATAGGACTTCAATTTAAAATATATATTTCCTCCTTCAAAAGAGAGCAGTTCGTATGATTTGCCACAAGCTATTTTTCAGTCCGAGCAGACTTTTATTCCTGTAGTTGAATATTTCTTCCAATTTCTTTAGTACACGATCTTTAACTGTGTTTTTTGTATATGTATTCATATTATCATGAGCTCGTACCAGAATTGTTTGGTAATATGTTTCAGAGGAACAAAGATATTTATAAATATATTACCAGGATTTCAACAGACACTCGTCTCGTGTAACATGGTCATTGTTCCTGTCACAAGGCGGGAATCGAACAACACCTTGCGAGTGGGATCTTCTGCTATTTAATTCCTCAGTCACACCTTTGAGTATTTGGCTTGCGTATTGCTGCGTATTTATGGCAAGCCGTATCAACATTTATTTTCCTATTTCTTGATATCAAGAATTACCATTGCTTAAACAAATAAAATAATTTCTTGTTATCAAGAAATAGGAAGAAATGTTAGAACGGCTTGCCATAAATACGCAGCAATACACATGCCAAATACGCAAAGGTGTGACTGAGGCATACGCTACTGCCACTAAGACTTTGGTAACCTTGCAAACAGAAAACTAATTCTCTCTCTCTCTAAGTGCCATATCGTTTGACTTTGGTGATCATGCTGTTCCACAATCCTCGGCTCCTAGCCTTCTGTATTAGTACCACTCCCAGTTCTTTCACTCCTCTCTCTTCCAACAATTTCTGCAGACTGTCCATCCAAAGTATCCTCCTTCTTCCCCTACTCCTTCCCACAATTTTCCCTGTCAAAGCAAGGTTCTCTAGGCCTTCTTTACGTGTAATGTGACCCATGAACTTCAACTGCCTAATCAACATCTCACGTATCATTTTCCTTTGCACTCCAGCTCGTGTAAGAACTTACTCATTACTAACTTTGTTAGTCCAGGGGATTTGTATCATTCTTCTTAGAAACCACATTTCGCAACTTTCCAAACGCTTTTTAGTATCGGAGGCTAAAGTCCATGTTTCACTACCATACATAAGTACTGGGTAGATGTAACAATTCAATACTAATTCACAAAAATAATTGGGTCGAATAAACCTTTATTAATTTCAACCATTCTAAACAAGGTTAACAAGAAAATATGTAAATGAATTACAAACATATGAGACTTAAACAGAAGATTGATACAATTCACTGATTAATGTACATCCTTAGCTATGTCTAGGACATCTCCTGTTCCTGGAGTATCCTAACGACGACTTATCTGTCTGACGTAAGCCCCTGTCGCTGGATAGACCTTGTTCCGCCCCGTTCCTTAGTTCCAGGCACAGTACAGCTACATATATCCTAAATACCCTGCCAAATAAGATTTAAATGTAAACGAAATCTAGTGATTTGTTAAATCTTTAATTATTTATCTTAATTCCCTTATAAGCAATAATAATCGTCAAATTATTATTAGACATTATGGATGGGAGACGAAATGGGCATTAGACAAAATGGAAATTAGACCGACTGACAATCATATACCATATTAGTGATAGACCAAATGGGTAGTAGACTTATTGGAGATTAGACCAAATTGAAATTAGACCAAAATGACTATTATCCTTAGTTAGACAGTACCACCTGTGCGCTTAGAAACGTCTGTATAAAGCGCCTTATAAATGTACGTATTATTATTATTATTATTATTAGCCTAAATGGTCATTAGACCAAATAATCAGTAGACCAAATTATTATTGGACCATGTGGATAGTAGACTGGCTGTAGACCGTATGGGAATGGACCAATTGGGTAGTAGACGAATTATGTGTTGACCAAACGGCTATAAACTGTATTTTTTTCATCACCAGACGCGTTACGCGTGTAGCGGGTTAAGGGTATCAAAAAAGGTAGACATCAGGGGAAAGGGTATAACATTCACTGTTGATAACAAAGACACGGAAAGGGTTTTAAAATCGCACGAAAATATACTTTAAGAAGATAGATAAAATAAGAGAAAAGAAACGCTGAAAAAAGTCGAAGAAGAAGCAGTGCTCGAATAGGGGGTTAAATATCATGCAAGATACAAACATGCGAAATTAGAAGGGCCCTGTAAAGGGTGTCAAAACTACTCTTGACTTCGATCTGCGTTTAGGGTGCTTCTTAAAGTGATGGACAAGGATGATGTACAGTGCTCAATGTTTTCTTATAGTTTTTGCCACAGAGCAGTTGTAAAACGATGCAACCACCAATACATACGAATACACATCATAGCCAAAGTATCGATTCAGATCATAAAAATATACTAATAACATACATACATACATACATATTGATATTTATATAGCGCCTTTACATATACATTGCTCAAAGATTTTACATGAGTGAATAAAAACAGAATAATTATATGCTCTCAAAGTGCATTTCCCTTCTTCAAATTGACCTGACTTAAATACAAATTATCAACATAATTGTTAACAGCGCACCTTATTATAACTCGGTCTCAAGTGGCAAATGCAGTACAAATCTTGTTAACAGATATTCTTGACCGTAGCGGGTTTCAAACCCCCGACCTTTGTGTTTAAACCACTCGACTACACCACCTCTATTGTCAGTTTGACAAATGCAAATAACATCTTGGCAACGGGCTTTCTTACCGTCCTACAAGGGACTCGAACCCACGACCTTACTATCCCGAGTCATGTGTTTAAACGCCATCTCTGTCACCACGGCGACCAAATTATGCATTACCTTCCTCAAAAATGTTCGCACTAGACACAAACTCAGTGCAGTTTGGCAATGCGTCATCAACTGCAAGTCGAAAGTCACATTATATACTCGACGGATATTATGTACAGAACCTTAATATGATGTGCTAAAGCAAGCAGCTAATACTACATTTAGATGAACGTACTGATCAGGCGAGGTTCTAGATGTTTGTCTGTGTGGGGAGGTTGGATGGGGTGGGGGTGGAGGGGGGGGGGGGGGTGAGGGAGAACTTGGGGTGGGTCCAGTATTTTTTAAGAGTGGGATCACGAAAAAGGGTCATCACATGTTTTGGCGGGTGTCTTTTTACGAAAGAAAAAGTCACCGCCTCAAAATCCTTGAGTTGTGAAATGAGTGTATATGGATCGTGTGTCTAAAGGGAATACAGTGATACCCCCCCCCCCCCCCTCTGCCTTTCATCTGCCACTAGCTTAGGGGTTCTTGCATTTATGTTTACAAAGTCATGTGCCTCGCTTAAATTCATTATCAAGAAAAAATCAATTTAGAACCACTACAGGTACTGATCCACAAAAAGTACAAACAACATACAATTGTATTAAGATTAAACATCAGATAAAATCAGGTAGTGTCAAACATTGTGCTTTCTTTTCCATTGACATACTACATTATGATGATTTGATTGTAATTATTGCCTCGACAAAATTGTAATTAGTTTCCTTTACGAGTGCCCGCATACCATGGAAGCACAAACATCCACAAACATCATGAATGTAACCCCCTCTCTCTCTCTCTCTCTGTCTCTTTCTCTCTCTTCAATAATAATAATAATAGTTCGTCCTAAAGGCCCCCCCCCCAAAATCATTTGGTTGTCCTCGACCACCCGTTCGTCATTTTCGGGCCGCTCGTATTTTTTCGTTAAATCAATTTTTATTTTATTTTTTATTTTTTTATTTTATCTTTTTTTTTATGGGGGAGCAATCTTAAATGCCAAACATACAATTGTATGCATTTGCAAGGATCAAAATGCGTCCCGTTGCCAGTTTGGTCTTTTCAGTACACCAATAAGGTATTTATTAAACTTGCCATTTTTATTTTTCTATGTCAAAATGCCGTTCATTCTAGTCAGGTTCTGAGCATTCTCTAACTCATTTTAAAGCCCATCTGTTCTAGTTTACAGGAGGGATAAGACCACCCTGCAAGGTCACTGGACAGGTGGTTATCTCATCAAATCAGCACTCAGTTAATATAAGATAAAGAGGATAATGGGGGACCAATGGTCACCGATTAGGCATTGTTTGCTACATAGAGGGCGCAAGTAGCTATAAGTAGTACAATGGAGATTTAAAAGGTGCTGTATATCAAAGCCCAAAATACTTTCTGTGTTGGTCTTGATATTCATTGTAAATTAAACTAGTCTTTTACCATATTAAAGTGTTTTATAGACTTCGTTTGTTTAAATGCTTGACAATCCCAATGATTTTTTTTTTTATGGAAAAAAAATTATTACAACAACAACAAAAAAAAAAAAAAAAAAAATCAAAAAAAAAATCCGCCCGCCCGCCACTTCTCCAAAATAGTAATCGAGGACAACCAAACATTTTTTTTTGCCTTATATAGCGCATTTCAGGACCGCAGACCCTCTCCATGCGCTTGACAGATATATATTATTCCCCCGGTCATCGGATTCATGCTTATACCCGCACACAAGGTATGCACATTCTCCACTCTCTCACTATCTCCTTCTCTCTCTCTCTACTATATATTATATATATATTTTTTTCTCTTATCCTCAAGCGAGGTTTTTATTTCCATAATAGTAATACATATGTACATTAATAACTCAATGAATGAGTGAAACATATAGGCTACAGATTAAAGTACATTCAACAATTCTTCCAGCTTAGTATTATTTTCTTTGCTAACACATTCATATCTTAAAAATTGTCTTAAAAAAACGACCTGAATTAAAAAAAAAAAGGATGTGGGTAGTAAACAGAACCATTAACAATCTTCTTAACGTAACATTTATAAATTGCATATTGCGCATAATTTAAAATAATATTCAGAAGTGAATATTTCTTGTTTCCAATATCCTTACCTACAACTTTTATCTTCTGGTCTATTTGTTATTCTATTTGGAATAGATTAAATATCAAATTACATATTATTTTCCAAAACAAAGTCACATCCTTGCAATATCACATAAAATGAAAAGTTAAGTCAACTTGTCCACAAGAGTTGCATAAATTATTATTAACAATTTGCCATTTATATTAATTTTCTTTTGAGCCAATAAACCTATGAATCACCTTAAAATTAAATTGTTTAACTTTATTATTACGAATTTGCTTTAATTTAAATAAAAATACATCCTTCCAAACAAAGTCATTATCCAAATCTAAAAAGAAATTCCAAAAGTAAATGATATTTGGTTCTTTTGACTTTTTACGTAATAACAAACGATAGTAATCTTTCACTTTCATAACAAAAACATTCACTTATCCCCTGTTTATATTTCTATCATATTCGAAATATCACACTCTTCTTCAAATTCATAGCTTAATCTATCTAACCAACACTGTGGAAATGCTTTCTTTAATTTTGTATATTTAAAATCAAATAAGAGCTGTTGTGCTTTCACTTTTGTATTTAGTATTGTAGAATCATTCTAAATACCATTTGTAATCAAATTATGAATTTTCAATAAACCGGGCTCTTGCCATTCCCGATATAACAGTATTTTTTTCTTAAAGGTAATGTTACTATTTTTCCAAATAATTTCATTTCAAATATTTCTTACTTTAAACATATCAATGAATTTTAGTTCTGACCAAGTACAGAAAAGATCTACATAGAATTCTGGCAATTATGTTTAGAGCATAATAAATTCATATCCGTTATGTTACAATTGAAATGTAAACATAGTGGCAAACACCCTATTTTGTCGGACCAGTATCTAAACATATTTTTCCAATAAGAGCCATTATCATTAAAAAAACGAGATATCCATGCCAAACGAAGTGAAGATATTTTACTAGCAATATCAATCAATGATCCACCATTTTCAATATCACTTATAATTACATTACGTTTAATTTCATCTTTTTTGGAGTTCCATAAGAAACAAAATAATAGTCTGTTTTATCTGTGAAACATGTTTTGGTACTGGTACAACAGTTGCGGTATATACAATTTGTGACGCCGCTAACATTTTCAAAACAATTATTCTGCCATAAAAAGTAAGATCTCTCAATTTCCACATATTTAATACATTTCGAATTTTATCTATTTTTACATTCCAGTTTAAATCTTGTAACAATTTCTTATTTTCGCCTACATATACTCCTAGATATTTTACAGGTTGATCAGTATATATAATGGCATTATCATGAACAAAATTATCTACAGTATTCAGTTTCATAACTTCTGTCTTATTCCAAGTTATTTTCGGACCTGCGTAGTCTCCAAAATCGTTAATTTCATTCAGAATATATTGTATATCATTAACAGATTCCACAAAATAATGTTGTGTCATCTGCATATTGGGAAATTTTTAAACTATCAATACCTATAAACCAACACTGAATATATCAATCCCTTTAATATTTTTATTTTGTCTGATTTTGCATGCTAATATTTCCACTACTATGTTAAAAAGTAATGCCGATAATGGGCAACCCTAGCGAACTCCTCTTCCAATAAGTAACTTTTCTTAAATCCATCCATTATTCATTACACGACCGATGGCGTCAGTATAAAAGGTCTTTATCCAGGATATAAAAGATTCTTTAAAATTGAGTTTATGTAGTACATGATATATATATATATATCTTTCTGACTGTCTTTAAATGATTTTAAATGTACAGAGTACAGAGTACATAATTGCAATTTGACGAACAAAAATGTTGCCCTCAGGCTGGAATGCGCATGTTTACGAAGGCAAAATAAAATATCAAAGGACTAAACGTATTACCAGTGCCAAAATATTGTGAATACCTTTTTTTCTTCCTCCCTATTTAGTACCAAGCACGTTTGGGCGGAAATTCTTTGTAATATTGAAGCGTGAGCTGTGGATTCCTAGTTCTGTTCGTCAGCAGTTCTTGCATGCACTGTAGCGTGACTGGATCATAAGAGTAATGTATTTTGTTGACAAATAGGTTGGGCACGCGGGACACATAGGGTAGGTATCCTGTGGATATCACACAGATTCCTCTGACATACTTGCCGACGCATTCTTTACCCGCCTCCTCCCCGCTCCATTTGACGAAGCTGGTGTTGATATCCTTGTTCGTAACGTTAGGATATGATCCGGGTGCATTGTGGTAGCGACGGAGGCTCGCCCAGAAGTGTTCATCGGGGGATTTCGTCATGTTGATCCAGCTCAGGAATTGAACAGCTTCCTTGTCCGTTAAAACGTAGTCGACAAACTCTCTGCTGAGAGTGTTGTAGGCGTTCCCAGAGTGCAGCGTGATGTTTCCTGGTGGCGGGTAGCGATTTAGTCTGTCTTCAGTTTTGTTAAAGAAGGTGTATCTGGAGGAGAGCTTGTGAAACCTGGATAGTTTGTGGGGTGCGTCGTATGATTCAGCATCCACGCGGCCGTGGTAAGCCTTGATCATTTTGACCATTTCTAGATTGGTCTTCAGTGGAAATGCTTCACCGCACTGGTTGATGACATACTTCCACTGCACAGAATGATTGACCAGGTCGTGCATGCAGTTGATATCTGCAAGGAGGCGCGTGAAACCGGCATACTCTACCTTTTCTAATTTGGAACAAACGAACACATTGTCAAAGCAACTTGCCATATTTCTTATAGCTCTTTGAAATTCTGGTGGCGAGTTGCCATCTGGATGGAAGGCATACACATTATGGGGTTGGTAAATAGCACGGAAAAGCAGTTCCACTTGTGCAGCATTCTTGTGGGTAAGGATAATAAACGCAAGCGGGAACTCCTCTTCTTCCTTACTTAGTACTTTTGTTGGGTAACCTAGGATTGTCTTATAATGTTCGCACTCTTGGGTAAAGTTTGCGACCAAAGTGTCTGACGCAATGTCGATTTCACCCTTTTTTGACTTCTGCCTCTCCTTCTCTAGCATAGCGTCCACACGTGCAATCTCCTGTACATCTTCCTCAAAGACTGCACTACAGTTTACCGGCCAGTATCGGTTATAGAATTCTGGATGACTCTCCACTTTTTTCCCTTGGGTGCCCGCAGAGGGCGGGCCGTGTGGATCAATGAGGGGATACTGGGGAGATGCCCTTGTGACTGCTTCTTCGCTTTGTTTTCTCAAAGGTATTTTCTCCAGAGTACACCGATGTAGCTTGCTTGTTTTGTCAGCCATGAAGTAGGAACAAGTCCATACGAATATTATGGTCAGCCAAGCCCCCCAAATCATTACCCCTCGAAGGGGCCTTTGGAAATGACACCTTCTACCCATCTTCTTAATGTTGTTTTGGTATTTCATTTAATGCCGTTTCTGGTTTTCCAATCAACTCACAGCACTGCAGCTCTCACTGATATTAGCTGCACAGAGAAAGAAATGGAAGGAGAAGAAAACTGTTATGTATTTCAAACACATTCTTTTCTTCAAACAAATATATATATATGTAATTATGAATTCAAGCAGATTATATCAAGGATGGGATTGTGCTGAAAACCACACATTAAGTACGGTGTAACGTGAATTCACACATTCAACGAAAACTATTGCAGAGACAGTATGAAAAACGACAGGGTTAATGCATACAAAATAATATTTTTTAAAGGGACATCCAGGTCCATGTAAAGATTGAAACAATGTCGCAGATGATCCTTGATATTACGTATTAACTAGAATGTTGGGGTCTCAATATCTCAACATGTATTTTACCCCTGTTTTGCGTCATACTTTGTGGGTCTCTTTTTTTTTTTTTTTTTTGTTGTTGCATGTCTTATTAAATCGAAACTAATATCAAAATATTTACAGATCATCAAAAATGATTGGCAAACAACAAACAAGATATGTAAATAAAAAAGTGACAAGAAATACAAGATATATTTAAATCATTAACATACTATATACCGCAATACGAAGCCACAGAGAGAAAAATAGAATACTGTTTCAATGAGGAGTCCCCCTAGCTGCCGAGACCAAATTCGTCCTGTCAAGGGCCACCGAAGCCTGGACACGCTCCACCTAACCATACGATCTGCACGAGTTCCATACTTAAATACCACATGATCAGACCATCACTAAATATTGCCTGTATTAAACATATCATGGAGCTACATGTAGCTTCATAATCATAGCCTCTTCCTCACTATCTGATCATTCCTCTAGTCTTCACACCCCCATACTTCCAGCTACAGCCCAGTATATCAATCTCTCATTTCCCTTATTCACTTTCATGTCCAAACAAACATTCAATTGTGGAGTGCGTCCAGACCTTGTGGGTCATTTTTTGTTCTCAGGTACCCCCCCCCCCCATTCTTTAAGAATGCTCCACCATCCCTGAGATGTGTTTCACCAGTGTTTCCATATTAACTGGTTTTCTTTATAGTAAATGAATCGACCTACAGACAGTATGTTTGCTATGCAATTAAATATGTTAAAATATAAAAACCTAGGTAAGCAGAAATACATGTTCACTTGCAAATCGTGTCTTTATGAACTTCATGTGACTTATGATTTTTGAAATTCAAATTTGCAAAGGCCATGATGGTCACATCCACCACCAACGTTATGCCCAAACGAGCAGATTCGTAGCATGGACCTGATCTCGGCGTCATTTTAGACAAAAAAATAAGCTGGAACATACAACATACAATAGATAAACTGTGCCATTATGGTGTAAGGGGAATAGCATTAGATTGGTTTAGAAGCTACTTAACAGATAGGAAACAGTTTGTTACTTTAAATGGAATTGATTCAGATTTGCGGGACGTCACTTGTGGGGTCCCACAGGGATCCCTACTAGGCCCGCTTTTGTTTATTGTGTATATTAACGATTTTCAACTTTCCGCAAAAATGTTATCATTCATTTTATTTGCAGATGACTCGAGTGTATTTTTCTCTCACAAAAATCCACAAACTCTTTTGCAGACTGTAAACTCAGAGTTGACCAATGCGACTTTGTGGATTCATGCAAACAAGTTGTCTTTAAATCTTAAAAAAACGAATTATATGCTTTTTAGTAATTCCCTGAGTATACTGCCTGGAAATGTAATGTTCAATGGTGTTGAGATTGAAAGAGTATCTACATTTAAATTTCTTCGCTTGCATATTGATGAACATTTAAATTCGAAGGACCCTATTAGTAAACTTTGTAAATTATTGTCAAGAAATACTGGTGTAATATATAAATTGAAATCTGTGTTCCCACTGAATATTTTACGTATGCTGTACGCAACTTTAATTTTGCCATATTTGCACTATGGTGTGCTAGCTTGGGGCAACTCGTTCAAATCTCAAATGGATAAATTACTACTGGTACAGAAAAGAGTAATACGAATTGTTTGTAATACTCACTATCTTGCGCATACAGATGTTCTTTTTTTTTTATAATAGTAGTGTTTTGAAAGTTGAAGATATTTATCATTTACAACTAGGAGCTCTAATGTATGAATTGAATGCAGGTCTAATGCAAGTGACCTTGGCTAGAATATTTAAGAAAAATAACCAAGTTCATAGTTATTCCACACGTCAGGCGCAAGCATATCACTTGCCTCTTGTCAGAACGCAATTTGCCCTTACTACTTTGGAGTCCACTGGACCTAGGTTTTGGAATTCCCTTGAACCAAGAATAGCGCGATCGATCAGTAGTTATGTATTTAAGCGCAAACTGAAGTTACTTTATTTGAGTCGATATCGTCTAGATTTATAGCTGTGATCAATATTTAAGAAAAAATTTCTCAGTTGTTTAGTAAGTTTAGTTTGTCAGCATTTAAATGTATGCATTATTCTTATCTGACAATTTTGTTCTATTAGGACATACTCATGAGGGACCTTAAATCCACAAGCCTTGCTTTCAACCAAGGTCACCTCATCTTTCTATTGTAACGCCATATTATGTTAAACTTGTTATATTCATGTCATATTTGTACAGTGTGTTATGAAAGAAAGATAAATAAAACTTGAACTTGAACTTGAACACTACAAAAAACTTCCATAAAAAAAGGTGTTTGCTTTATCAAGCGCGTTTGTAATGGGAGTCTCCGAGCGCTCTCTAGTAATGGTAGGAATATTACGTGGTTGGGTATTCTGAATACCTTTTACATTCTTCCGTACCGTACTTATATCCGTGGAACGAGATAATTTGTTACAGTATTGATGCCAGTATTCTCTTTGTGTCCTTCTTTTAATTTTTTGTTCATATGCCTTTTTCTCCATATGAATTTTAAGATGTTTTTTGGTTCTTTTGAAAAAAAACAAAAAAAATAATCGTTCTTTTCATCACAATCTAAATCGCCCTGAACGAGCCTATTGTTTGGAATTATTTCACTTGCCTAGAAAGCTGGCGTCATAGCGTGGGCTCAGACGCTCATGGAGACACTGGCATCACGAGGAAGGGGGGGGGGGCAGGGGCGTCGCCAAAGGGGGGCGGGGGTGTGGGGGGTGCGACACCCCCCCCACCCGTCAGGATATTGTCGGTAAAATTACGCTGCCGTCGGGAAAAAAGGGAAAAGGGGGAGGGAAAAAAGAGAGGGAAAGGGAAAGAAAAAAAAAAGAAAAGGAAAAGAAAAGAAAGAAAGGAAAAGAAAGGAAAAGAAAGGAAAGAAAAGAGAAGAAAGAAAGAGAAAAAAGAAAAAGAGGGAGGAGAGGAAAGAAAGGAAAAGAAAGAGAAGAAAGAAAAGGGAAAAAAGAAGAAAAAAGAGAAAAGGGAAACAAAAGAAACGGGAGATGAAAGAGAGGAGAGAGAGGGGAGGTAAGAGCATGAGAGAGGAGGAGTGGGAGTAAAAGAGAGAAGGGGGTTGTTGGTCGGAGTCGTCTCGTCGAGGGAGCAAGAAAGACACGGGTAAATATGTTGCTATGTCGGGTCAGGTGTGTCGGTATTCTTGCTCGATCCTCGTGTACTATATCAATGCAGAATTTTGAAGTCGGGGAGATGTATATTATCGGTCGGCTAACCAGTTTTTTTCCCTACGAACTGTGACTTTTTATCCGCTGTGACGACTTCGAGAGTGACTGTACAACTACAATACTTGTATTTTCTCGAAGTTTCACTTTCCTATAATATCAGCGAAAGAAATCAAATCGGGGAAACTAAATTCAAACAAGGATTAAGAGTCAACTACGGTACGACGAATCGTCTTCCTTTCTCTATATTTTGATGAAACGCCAAAAATTCCGCGCTTCGCGCGGGAGGGGAAAACTTTATTTAGACCAGTCGAGAACGGTACAACGAATCGTCTTCTTTCTCTAATAATTTAATATAACGTCAAAACTTCCGCGCTTCGCGCTAAAGGGGGAAACTGAATTCAGACAATTAGGGCATATTAAGAGTTGAAAACGGTACAACGAATCGTCTTCTTTCTCTAATAATTAATAAAACGTTAAAACTTCCGCGCTTTGCGCGGGAGGGGGAGAACTGAATTCAGATAAGGATTAAGTGTCGAGAAAAGTACACCGAATCGTCTGCTTTTTCTCATAATTTAATGTAACGTCAAAGCTTCCGGAGAACTGAATTCAGATAAGAAAGAAGAGTCGAGAACAGTACACCGAATCGTCTGCTTTTTCTCATAGTGTAATGAAACGTTAAAGCACGGAAAGGGGGGGGGGGAGCTGAATTCAGATAAGGATTAAGAGTCGAGAACAGTACACCGAATCGTCTGCTTTTTCTCATAATTTAATGAAACGTCAAGGCTTCCGCGCTTCGCGCGGGAGGAGGAGAAACTGAATTCAGACAAAAGTTAACAGTCGAAAACGGTGCAGCAAATCGTCTGCTTTCTCTAATATTTAAGGAAACGTCAAAACTTTCGTGCTTAGCGCTAAAGGGGGAAACTGAATTCAGACATATTATTAGGGCTTATTAAGAGTCGAAAACGGTACAACGAATCGTCTTCTTTCTCTAATATTTTAATGAAATGTCAAAACTTCCGCGCTTTGCGCGGGAGGGCGGGGGGGGGGGGGGGAATCTGAATTCAGACAAGGATTAAGAGTCGAGAACAGTACACCGAATCGTCTGCTTTTTCTCATAATTTAATGAAACGTCAAAGCTTCCGCGCTTCGCGCTAAAGGGGGAAACTGAATTCAGACAATAAGGGCTTATTATTGGACGAAAACGGTACAACGAATCGTCTTCTTTCTCTAATACTGTAATGAAACGCCAAAATCCCGCGCTTCGTGCGGGAGGGGAGAACTGAATTCAGATAAGGATTAGGAGTCGAGAACAGTACACCGATTCGTCTTCTATTCCTATTAATTTAATAGGAAACGTCTAGAGCTTCCGCGCTTTGCGCGGGAGGCCTATCACCCACCCCCCTTTAAGTGATTCGCTTGCTCACTATACTACAGCCCCTCCCTAAAATAAGATCCTAGCTCCGCGCCTGGATTAAAATATATAGCTATCTAAACTATGATGCTGACTAAGTTGACGTAATAATTCGTATATTTATGTCGTCGAGGAAAATGACCATTTGCGCATACGCATGTCCCAATATCTACAAATTTAACCCTATAAACCCGGGGCCGAAGGCAAAATTGTTTTTCCTATGGACTTTCTATAGAGTGGTGAAGTGTGCCGTCATCAAAAATCTATATTTAAAATTTCTCAATTTTGTCTTCATATTCCAAAAGAGCATTAAAAATAATGTCCATAATTATGTCGAAAATCAATTGAATGTGTTAAGTATTGGCTGAGATATGACCATCTGGATAAATATATTTCCTTTAGGAACTCGGTGTTATTTGCTCTGGCTCCTAATGGTGGAGAGGCATCGGTTTTTATTTAATGTGAAATAAAACAAGACTATCGTTCAGGTAAGGAGGTGGGAAGGATTGCTCTCGTCATTGATTTTCTTGTCACGTTCCATTTGTGCTCTCCTTTTTGTCTCTTCCTCTCTTTCTTTCTCTCTATCTTTCTTTCTCGCTCTCTCTCTCTCTTTCTCTCTCTTTATTGTACAAAATTTGTTCTTTTATAGCCTCATTTATTGTTTAATGGCTATTCTCGCTCACGCATGAATGGTATGATTTTAATTTCATATCTCTTTAAAAAAGCTAATTGTATGTTTATTCTGATATATTAAAAATAAGTTCATATTAAACAGTTATTTAAAAAACTCAACTATAAATAGTTTCCATTTTTATTTTGCTGAGTGTACTATTGCACATAATGTTTTACACAACTTCCTTATGGACTGGACGTTTCCTTTCATCAACAGTCGAGAAATACATGTCTTAAAGGCATCGTTTAACAATGTTAAATCTGAGATGCATGGCACTGTGTGTTACCAGTGTCTGTGCTATGGTGTAATATTGAAGCCCTACAAATATTGCGCTTCAAACTGATTATCAAGTGCCTCAATAAAGGAAAAATCTTCGAGTGACCGGTTTATCATACTCATTTCCCCCAAAAGAGTAAGACTGTAGTGTTATAAAAAACATTAGGAAAACGAATTCTGAAATTTCTAACTTCAATGATAGATATCCTGATAATTGTCTCGTAAAAGTCATGGGATACATGTATGACCTAAAGGTTTATAATTATAATTGCAGCATGAGCTTAATCCAGGATTTTTTGTTATAATCAGAGGCAAAGTTAACCAATCCCTTTAGTTGAATCGGATCATGCGATTGCATTGTGAAATAAACGGCGTGGAATCGATCAGAAATAGTTGATCATGTAGCATATAAGTATTGGTGTGTACTGCAAGGTTTTGGAGTCATCAAAATAATAAGAAATTTGGCCCAATCTTGGTAAAGTAACGGGGACTGTACACAGAAAGATGTAAATGGGACTACACAAACTGTGGCATAAAAGTTAGGCCTCACTTTTAAGCTGTTACTTGTCATATTCAGAATATGAAGGTATTTAAAGAGCCATGCTTTTCAGGGAACATTCTTTCTCTGATGTTCTACCACATTTGCATAATAACAATAACAATAATAACAATAATAATAATAACAATAATTTGCATAACACACAAATGATTTTTCACCAATCACCACTCCCCAGAACTCAACCCTTTTGTTTAAGTTATGGAATTAGCAAATGGAAGTACTCGACAGTGACGTCACAAAGTTGCAAATTTGTTTCTGATGGATTACACCTTTTTATAAATCAGAATTTTCTCTTTTTTCCGGATTATCCTTAAAGCCCTTTAAATTATTGGGAATTTCAAATTCGCCAAAAACTGACGGCAAAATTTCACTTAAATTGTATCATAACGTGAAAGAGAATGTAATTTAAGACAAACTTCCAGTGCAAAGACTCCCCTTCCCCAAAACAAATATTGAAAAAGAATACTTAATTTGGGTACCCAGAAAACCTAAATTCTGTATTCTTTTATCAATATTTGACTTCAAACACATTTGTTTTGAAAATCCATGCAGAAATGTGTTTTAAATGACATGCTTTTTCACATTATGATACAATTAAAGTGATATTATGCCATCAAAATGTTAGGCTCCTAGCACTTTTAAGGGGCTTTAACCAACTTAATTCGTCAACTCAATCTCAGTCGATTAATTTTTCGCGCTCTATGTTCCTTTAGCTTTCGCTTATATTGTCTGATTTCGAATGTCTGTCTGTTCATTCCTGTGATTCACTCTGATGAGTCTCTCTCTCTCTCTCTAAGTGCCATATTGTTTGACTTTGGCGATCATACTGTTCAACAACCCTTGGCTCCTATCCTTCTGTATTAGTACCACTCCCAGTTCTTTCACACCTCTCTCTTCCAACAATTTCTGCAGACTGTCCATCCAAAGTATCCTCCTTCTTCCCCTACTCCTTCTTCCCACAATTTTCCCTGTAAAAGCAAGATTCTCTAGGCCTTCATTACGTGTAATGTGACCCATGAACTTCAACTGCCTAATCAACATCTCACGTATCATTTTCCTTTGCACTCCAGGTCGTGTAAGAACTTCCTCATTACTAACTTTGTCAGTCCAGGGGATTTCGGTTGTAGTCTGAGCATGAGCAGATAAAGGTCATTGCAGAACAAATTTTGAAATACACGGAGACGAAATACTGGATACGTGCTCATGAAAGTTATGTAACATTATTCATTCATGCACATTCAGTGCACTCCATTGTACACAGGTGGAAGTATTCTTTGAAAAGGGGGAACAAAGGCTATTTATAAAGCTCCTCCATCGCTGTAGGAGTGATTATTTCAAAATGTACAAAGTGGGACCTCTTCATGTGTTGAAGATCTGTGGATATTCGGGGTCATTGCAGTAAGGTGCTAACCGTGAACTGGTCTAAGTCTGTCTTCGTTGCTATTAGGGACTTTTAGATTCGCACGAAGACAATGGGGGTTGCTACGATCATACACCTATTACGGATGGACATTCAACGTGATTCTTTCTTTGATCCAATGATAGTCACCGCCTTCTGATTATGTGCATCTTAATGAGAACATTCAGCTGTTTTAACAATAACGACTGCGTAAGCATTTTCGGGCATTGACAAAGGAGCAGTTTCCCTCTCTTGGGTTTAGTTTGGATGGTGTGCTCTGTAAGAGTATGTCTTCAATAAAAACATCCCCGTTGGGGAGCAGCAAAGTTGAAAAACAGACGATTGTGGTGATATGAAATGTATTATTGCTGATTAGCACACTTTTGCACGCACCAATGACCTGCGGCCATGATCTTTATAAGCCCTGTGCGTTGTAATTCTGGAATATTATGAGGAAATTGGGGAAAACGGGATTTTAAATCACAAACAATCCAAACAAAACCTTTCTGGTAATATCAACATGTTTTCCAAAAATAGAACACAGTACACGGAACAACAATTTCCAATTATTAATCAGAACTGCACATCGATTTCCCATGATTTAAGCGATTTATTATCTTCTGCGCATGTAGATTAACATGTTTAAAATCACTTTCTTGATTCTGTCCCGGTTTCTTCTTCTTATCGAATCACTACACAAGTCCCGTCCAGTGGTAGTTACTAAAAGAAACTTGAGTAGTGTGGTTGAAGGATTCGCAGATTTTCATCTGAGGGACCGCGACGTGAACGCTCCTTCAATGGCCCCACTGTTTTTACTGTTCTCCTACACTTAACTATAGTCTAGATACAGTACAGGTGATTGATCTGCCTTAACCTCTAAGTAAGCTATATGGTAATGCAGCAGAATTAATGTTAGTCTATCGTATATATTTTGAGGAGGTATCAGCAAGGTAGACTAAACTATAAAAAAATATTTAAAAAAAAAAAAAAAAAAAAAAAAAAGATAAAGACGTATGACATAAAAAGAATATAATCGAAATGTCCGACTAGGTTACGTGGCACAAACTCGGCATTATTGGACAAACCTACCATTGGAAAAACCTAACAATTACAGAGCTTGGTCTTGTTGCTCTGTTCGCCAGCAGTTTAAGGATATGAAACCCCGCGGCACACTACTCACAAGAGCTCTAACAAGCCAAGCTTATACAGAGCCTAAAAGTAAAATAAAATAATACCGCGTATGTACCACTCACCCAATCGAATCAAAGACAAATTATGATTAAGTTAATCACGTAAAACAGGAAAATATAAAAACAATAATTGAATAAATACCAAATTGTGAACTATAATAATATTATCAGCACTCAAACACACCCAACGCACATATCAGTACAAAGCGTAAAATATATATCTTTACAAATCCAGTAATATAATTATTTATTATTATTATTATTATTATTCATTTATTTATTTATTTATTTATTATTATTTATTTATTATTCATATTATTTCATATTAATAGTAACATAAAATGTTCATATTGTATTCCTCTGCGCGTACTTCAAATGAAAGGCGCTGGCGCAGGTGTATATGCGCAATTAAAAAAAACAAAGAAGAAATAAAACAAATAACAGAGTGCGCAATATGTTGTCACTGACAACAGGTGTTTAGCACTACGCGCAGCAAAAACAACTGCAATTTTGACTTCCTTCACTATAAAAAAAACAAAAATTTGATATGTGAAATATGTGAAAATCAAAAAGCTAAATCAAAAGACTCATCCTAGAAATGGCTTGTACGCGTCCATATCATCACTTTAGTACCAATCACAGCATAGAAACAAACGCCAAAACGGAAAAAATATGAGAAACAAGGGAGCTCAGCAGAAACACGTCCGCCCCCACTTGCAGCGGCTTATTGGCGGTGACCATCATGAGATCAAAGTGAAGAAACATGTACGGAATGTTATCGAGACGACATTGACGGAGAAAATCACAATGAATTCGTTAAGAAAACGATGAATGTCCATTGGTAATAGGTCCATGCTACGATCGACGTCTTTTTAATGCACTGCCTTGAATGGACGTCACACGTATCAGTCCACGCAAATCTAAAAGTCCCTATTAATTCTTCACCGTGTACTTCCGCATGCTAGAGACACTGGCCACTTATGAATGACTATGACCATAAGAAGGAAGTCCAATTATTGGAGCCTCGATTAGTAATTGTATCGGGTCTTTCTTATTTCTTCACGTGATCAAGACAGACAGTTGGTACGTTACCACGCTACCTTCAATACATGCTATTTCGATATTGGAATACCACAAGGTGATCGTTCATCACATACCCATAGGCAGTAATAGCCCTTTCCATACAGCTCTACCAAGGTGTGGTAGAAATGCATTTGGGAAATGCCTTTCCCTCCCTCCCCGCCCCCTTTTTTTTTGGGGGGGGGGGGAAAGAATGTGGAAAGGAGAGAAGGGGGAGGGAGAGAGAGAGAAGAGTTAGAAAGAAAAAAATAGAGAGAGAGAGTATTTATCTTTTCGTTAGACCTGATATACCTGTTATAACTGATATGCATGTATGGTAAAGACATAGCTGTGAATTAGTGCGATATATCAACACTTCCTAACCTTCCAATTATTTGCCATATTTTCCGGTTTCAGGAACTGTATTAGTTAGCAATGGCATTTCCATGCCTCCACCTATTAGAAGTATGTGTTTCGAAACAATGCTGACAGTGTGATTTTTGGTTTGATATGTTTTATTTTCTGTATTAATTCATATATTCGTCCCTATTTTCACGAAGTGACGGATGAGCGCGAAATTAAAAGAAAGTTAGTTTTGAATAAATCGCTTTCAAACTTTCAAACTATAATATCAACCTCTTTAATGTATCAAGGGCAAACAAATGTTATATCCTGGGATAGAACATATCTCAATGTTTAGTTCTATGTTTAATTATTCTGAGCTCATGGATCGAGCTTGGAAGAGCTCCAACCGACATCAAGGTAAGAAATCTTCATGATAATATTAAAAGAGCTACCGTGTGATATTTAGTCAAGTCTCAAGGACACTGTGTTGATCAAGATTGTGAAATTATTGTTGTCACTGTCGATGTCATAAATGTGATTTTGAGTCCCCCTAGGACTCGGAGTAGGACAACTTCCCCCGAAAAAGACAATCTTCTTTTTATCAAAACCAATTAGTTGTTATCATCCTATCGAAACTTAATGCACATATTAACCTCTACCTTGTTAATTCCTACCATGTTAACTACATATCCAAATGGTATTATTTTAGGAAGGAACTGGCTTGGACTTTTTTTCTGGCCTCCTTCAGAGGAAGGAGCCCACTGTTTTTGTTGGTGCTTTGAGGAGCACCGAGGAAGCCAGGACAGTGTTATGTAGTCCTCGAGAGAAGCGCCTATTCATGCTCTTCATTGACAGCAGCAATTGACTACTGCTACAAGATGTTTCAAGTACTACAGCTGGATTACCCTGCCCAGGCAGCTGTCATATGGGACTTCTTTGATCGTCTCATTCATGGAATTCGTACCAAGGATCTTATTAAACCATGGACCCTAGCAGGCGCGTACGCAGGATTTTTTTCAAGGGGGGGGGGGGGGGGTTTAACATTTATAAATCGGGGCCGAAAATTTCGCAACGACTCAGCCAGCCGCTGAATAAGCGGGGGTGGGGGGGGGGGGGGGGGGGGGGGTGGGGTAAGGGTAAGAGGACACTTTTTTCTTGGTCTCGAAATTTGAAAATTTGACATTTTGCTCCGTTGGGGGGGGGGGGGGGTGGGGGGGGTAAGGTCACCCTTTTTTAGGTCAACTATGGGATTTTTTTTTTTTTTTTTTTTTTTTTTTTTTTTTTTTTTTTGGGGGGGGTTTATACACATAAAAATACCAAAAGGGTTTGGGGGTTTAACCCCCCAAACCCCCCCCCCCTGCGTACGCGCCTGGACCCTAGTACAGATGGACTAATAATGAGAGTCTTTCTTTGATGAGAGAACTCTGAGTTTTCACTGTGATTCAAACTGATTTTGGAAATTAAAGTCCACAAATTATGTTACTGAATTTAAAATGTCGTTGACTTTATGTTATTTGCATAGTGTGTGAGTGAAGAACTTCAAATCAATGCTAAATTTAGAAATCAGGCAAAATTATGGTTTAAATATTCTATTGACAAATAATGGTTACTTAACAGCTGTTAAAAAAAGAACAATATTAGTCAGCGGTTTCGTTAAACCCTTAGTCAAAAAGTTAAAACCCGAATTGAATGCACCTTTGTTTTAATCAGTATTGAGTAAAAACATGTACTTAACTTAGTACATGTTTTTACTCAATATTGATTGAGCAACTAAGCGTTACCCAGAAAACATCATACTTAATATTTGAGCAAAAAAAATTGAGTCAAATTTGGCTCAACTCATGAGCAGTTTCTTACTCGACATGAGTTGATTACGTTTCTACCCAGATGCCGAGTAAAAAAGGGAACCGCTCAACAAAGGAGTAAATATTGAGTAAAGGTTGACTCATTCAAACTGAGTAGAGAATTAGTCTTTTATTGAGTAATATTTTTACTCAACAGATGAGTAGATTTGTTACTCATTTCATGCTGAGTAAAGTTTACTCAAAAGTCGGGTGGTTCCCTTTTGACTACTCAAAATAGTAACATTTTTACTCAAATTGAGCAGTTTTTTTTTAGAGTGTAGCACGTTTCGAATGTTACAAGGATAGTGCGTTGAACGGCATCCGTGCACGATAAGCGCAAATGATTGGCTCCTGATCATTTCGCGGCAAGCACTTATAGATTAAAGCTAATCTTGAGCTCTGGTATGGGAATAGAATTTTGAGAGAAAATTGCCATGATTTATGCTTGGTTGTTCATGCTGCAGTAGATTGGTAGTTTGAACCAGTAAAATAAAAACAAACGCACAAAAACTTACTTGGCATCATCTTCGATAAAAACCACAACTCCCATTTCCACATAATGACCTGTGTTAAGCCAAGGTGTCGGGCCTACTTACCCGGATTTCCACTATACAATTTCTACCGAAATTGTTTGGCGCATGTCATTTATTTGTAATCTTGAACATTCAGTGTTTTTTTTTTTTTTTTTTTTTTTGTAAAATGAATTTATTGATAAATATATGCTGTTGAACAAATCAAACAATCATACACAATCGATTGAAATAACATCGTAGCATCTTAACATAGTTCAAATAAAACATGTATCGTTTTCTTCAATAACAGTGTTTTCAAAAATGCATAGCTTTTTTGTTTTACAGTTCCTTTCGATCTTTAATCGGTTGTGGATTAGTCTTTTGAAAATACAAAGAATAGAGACTTCATGAAACATGAGTTTGCGATTTTCTGCTTGCATAAATGTTAAATAAACTGCGTATTTTGCATATATGATAAGAAAATTTAAACTTTTAAATCTTTTGTTTTTCAAGTTATAGCCTTCAATTAAAACGAACTTATCAAAAGAAAAATTAACATTGTAAAGTTTTCGAATTATGTCTCCAAATTTTAACCAAAACAATCGTGTGTGCTTGCATTTTACAAATAAATGGAGATTGTCGTGTAACTGATCATCATATAAACATAAGGGATTGTTACACAATTTCCATTTGAATAAATTATACCTATTTGGTAATAAGTTGTGTAATAACTTAAAATTGAATTCTGATATTTTGTTTTCTTTCATAGCTTGTAAATTAAATGACCATATGACTTTCCAGTCGATTTGTTCTGTACTATTTAACATTTCTTCCCATTTCTCTTCGATTGGAGGTCTAACAATTGAATGAATGGACAACATAGAGTAAAAAAACTTCGATTTTCGTTTAGTGTTAACATTCATTAAAACATTTTTCATGACACCTTCATTTTCTTCTCGTGTCTCATCATATACATGTACCTGTCTTAACATATTCTGTTTCCAAACTTTGGGAATTGCATTTACTATGATATAATATTCTTGAAACAAAGAAGCATGTTTTTTCTCAAATCTTTCTTCAATTTCTCTCAATGACATAAATCTAGAGTTTTTTACGACATCATTAATTTTCAAAAGGCCTACATCGAACCATTTTTTAAAATATAATACATTTTTGTTGTGATCTCTTATATTTGAGTTAAACCATATGTTTTCACTTCTAACATTAGTACATTGTAAATCAATTGGCGTCTTACATTCTACTATCTCTTTAAAGTCGAACCAAGTATATACCATATTCTTGTAATATTGGGGCATTTTTATATTCTTTAAACAAAACTTCATATCATCTTTTGTACATTTACTATTTAACACATATTGTAAATTGCCCACTTTTTTAAAGAAACCATCAATTATCTTTTTCCACTTTGAGTTTTCGTGGGAGAAGTAGTGCAATATCCACTTTAATATAAAACTTTGTAACAGAGCATTCAAATCGACCATTTTTAATCCTCCATACTCATAACTCATACAAACCACTTTTCTTTTTATTTTGTGTTTTTTTCCATTCCACAAAAATGTATACAGTAAAGAATCAATGAGTTTCATTACATTTTCCGGCATGGAAATCATTTGAGCATTGTATATAATTTGAGAAACAAGAAATGATTTGATTATAGTTATTTTACCAGAAAAAGTTAAGCGCCTCGCTTTCCATAGACGTACTATATTTTCAATCTTTGATATTTTGGGTTTCCAATTAAGATTTATTAGGTTTTGTTCATTTTTCCCAAAATGAACCCCTAATATTTTAACATCAGAATAGGTCCATGGAATGCCACAAATGTTTTCACCAATGGTGTCTCCATTTATGTTAACTATGGAACTCTTTGATTTATTCAGCTCTAAACCAGAAAATAAACCAAAATGTTCTATCTGTTTTATAGCTTTCTTTAAAGATTTTGTGTCTTTAACAAAAATTGTTGCGTCATCTGCAAATTGCAGTATCTTTATTTCGACTGAATCAAAAAGGGTGATTCCTGTGATGTCTAGATCGTTTCTTATTTTAATAGCTAGTACCTCGACAGCGAGTATAAAAAGCAGGGCCGAGAGAGGGCACCCTTGGCGTACGCCTCTTGTTATGTTAATTTGCTCTGTTAACCAACCGTTTACATTGACACTGCTTTTAACATTTGTGTACAGAGTATTGACCCATCTGCAAAAATCATTTTTAAATCCAAATTTCCGTAAACATTCAAAGAGAAAATCCCAACTTAGACAATCAAATGCTTTTCTAAAATCTGTTAAAAATGCAAGTCCTTTGTCTGAGTGGTTTTGGACATAATCAAATATATCTTCAATTAATCTGATATTTTCAGCTAAACTTCTACCCTTGATGTACCCTACTTGATCATTGGAAATTAATGTGGGAATTACCTTCTGGAGTCTTTTAGTTAGGACTGATGCCGCAATCTTGTAGTCATAATTAAGAAGTGAGATTGGTCTAAAATTTTCTAAATTAGTTTGATCACCTTTTTTGTGTAATAGCTTAATTATGGCTTGTCTTTGCGTGTTAGAAAGTTCATTATTTTCAAATCCTTCGTTTAGTGAGTTTACAAGCAAACATTTAATTTCAGTCCAAAAAAATTGATAAAACTCAATATTCAGGCCATCACTTCCAGGCGCTTTGTTTTTAGCAAACTCAGAAATAACTTGCTGGCATTCTTTTTCTGTTAATTGGCCTTCGCATAATTCTGCCAATTCATCGGTCAATTCAGGATTGTGTAAATCAAATAAATATCCTTCTAAATCATGTTGTCTTTCTTTTTGACAATATAAGTTTGAATAAAATTGATGAACACATTTTCTTATATTTTGTTGCTCACTAAAAATTTTGCCTTTGTCGTTGCGTAGTTGCAAAATTGTACTTTTATCAAAATTTCTTTTTTCCAATGACATAAAATATTTAGAGTTTTTCTCTCCTTCTTCAAACCATTTGACTCTCGACCTGATTATTGAGCCTTTACATTTCTGTTTGTATATTTGTTCTAGTTCTTCGGAAGTCTTTTCATATTCATTTATCGTTTCCTGCATTTTCTCACCGTTAAGTGTCCACATTTTTTCATTGATCTTTTGTAATTTCTCTTCTAAAAACGTAGAATCGCTTTCTTTTGTTTTCTTACTTTTGGTATATTTGATAGAGTATTCTCTGACTCTAATTTTACATAGTTCCCATGCGTACTGCCAAGACATGCAAGAGTTATTCTTTTCTTGTAATGCCTCCTCTATAATTGTTCTAACTTCTTCACAATAATCACTTTTTGTTAACAAACTAGTATTAAATTTCCAAAATCCGGGTCCATGTTTGGTGTCGTTAAATCTGATTGTTATGGTAACTGCATTGTGATCACCATTAACAACTGGCCTAATATCAGTTTTGATAATATAATTTTTCAAAGGTTTACTAATCAAAACAAAATCAATTCTTGATGCAACCTGTAGACCTTTGTTGCGCCATGTATATTGTTTTTTATCAAAATGCACTTTTCTCCAGATATCAATTAACAAAAACCTCTTTAATATTAGTTTTAAAAAACTTGGAGTTTTGTATTTGCTTTTAACGTTAAAGGTATCTATTTTCGGATTCAGCACACAGTTGAAATCTCCGCCTATAATCAAATGTGTTTGTAGGTCTTGTAAATCGAACTTTTTATTCAATTTATTATAAACACTTTTAAAGAAAATCTCTCTTTTCTTATGGACATTAGGAGCATATATATTAACAATTATATGTTTAGTTGAATGTATTAGACATTCTAAGATGAGGAATCTCCCGTTTTGGTCGTTATATTCAGAAAAGTATTTAATTTCACTTTGTCTTTTTATTAAGATTGCTACACCTCGTGCGTTGTTTGTGCCATGATTAAAGATGGCTGTACCTTTCCATTCATTTCGTATTATGTGCTCTATGTCTTTAGACCAATGTGTTTCTTGTATGAGGACAATCTCAGCATTTTGATTTTCAAACCATCTAAAACACATTTGTCTTTTCAGTTTGTTACGTAACCCATTGCAATTTTGGGTAATTACTAATACTGACGACATTTTAAATTTAAGTTTATCTTCTTAATAACACTATACACATTTATCTCGTATTTGTACCATTCATGCACATATATATTTACTATTTTATTAATTTTATTTTCTCCATAACTATCAGCTTTCGGTGAACATAATTCTGATTGTTTTACCAAATCATCATTTGCTCGGGCTTTTCGTGTTTTTCCTTCTCCGTTTCTTACTTGTTTGTTTGTCATGGTTAAATGAGAGTTCCGGGAATTCGGGTGTTGCTTCAAAAAGTTCATCTTCAGCCGGATCTTCAGTTTCATCATCTTCTTTGTTTTCATCGGATTCAGAGGTGGCAGACTTTCTCAGGAAACGTGTGATTCGCGTTTGTGCATCACGAAGGTTTGGTTCGCTGCTACTCCGCGATCGAAACTCAGACAGAATCTGGCTTAGCTCGGTACTTTCTTTTGCTTGCTGTTTGGGACCTCTTGATTTCTTTTCGCGGGTCTCTCCTTTGTTCGCAGTCTTGGATCGGGTCTGTCGGGCAGATGACGTCATGTTACTTGCTCGTTCATTCGTAGTTGGATGTGCTCGGCTTTCATCCGCAGCGTTCGTTGTCTGGGTTACGGCTTTGTCATCGGTTGCATCAGCTGGTTGCATGTTATCATGAGCCGGTGTTTTCGGCTTCGAAGAACGTTGTTGTTTATCGGTGACACTGACAGTAGGGCATACATTCTGCATATGGCCGACATTTTTGCAGAGCCGACATACCATCTCGTTGTTACATTTAGAGCGATGGTGTCCGGCTTGGAGACATTGTGAACATGTTACATTTGCCTCGGTGGTGGGCTGGCCGTGATGGAAAACTCTGGCTCTGAAACTATGGAAACGCATAAATCTCGGGAGGGGTTGGGTAGGTGGGTCTATATACAGTACACGGTCTCCGGTTAGGCATTGGGTTAATTTGCCATCGACGCGTAGTTTAGGGTATATGACATGGCCATTGATTTTGCAATTTTTGGCCTCCAATTCGTCTAAGATGATACTTTCGTGCACTGAAAGGGGAATGTCTTTTATTAAGACACGTAAAGCGTTCTCACTTTCGTGCGGGAGGTAGGGGTTTTTGTCGTACAATCTTGAACATTCAGTGTTAGTTTCGTTGGATTCTGTGACAATGTATTTTTCTATATTTACCAGAACTCAAGTTTATCTTCAACCATAATTGTTGTAAATAATAAATAATCTATGTCATTTACACACAAATTAAAGATTTTAGAGCATAAAGTATTTATTTTGTAATATAGCATAGTGGCCAAAACAGATAAAATGCGACATATAGAGCAATGTTCATAGATAGAATAGTTATTTATACAATAATTGTTCGGTGTTTGCTGCCTTACTTGAAAAATTAAATATTAAGCGTAGAATAGGTAATACAGTTATATATTTTCAAACAATGCTTGGAGAATTCCTATAGTACATTGCTCCCGTCACAATTTGTATAATATGGATAAGTTGAGCAAACTGGGAGTTGGGAGATCCATCCAGGAAGGTTAGGAGATACTGCCATAAACAGCATGCCCCACAAAGGTGTGGCACAACAATATTAAAGTATTAAGTTGTACAAATTTATGACAACATTTGGACTAGATCAAGCCTATATTATTATGACACCTTGTCTCCAACGATTTCTTTTTTCATTAATCAAATGAAGGAGAGAAAATATTTGCTCAGGGAGTTCACCTGAACATCAGAGGCCACATGTTACCACTATAGATTTCGGAATTTAAATAAATTGAGCCTTCAAAGATTAGGGGTTCAGTTGAAAGGAAAAAAATGGCATCGCGGTAAAGCAATATGGAGATGGTTCTACAAAATAACATGAATTCCCTGTTACCCGTTCCCTCCTTCCTCTTTTCGACCCACCTCAATTTGGAATCATTTCGACATTTCACTCTAACATGGAATAAGAAAGAATACGAGGACATTTTGAATATTGGGTTCACAAAAATAATTAATATAATACAGTGTTCGTCTTGTTTTGAGCCACCGTGGTGCATGCAGGCGCGTACGCAGGGGGTGGGGGGTGTTTGGGGGGTTGTACCCCTCCTTGGTATTTTTATGTGTGTAAACCTCCCTAAAAAAACCCTAAAACACCCCCCTTTAGTTTTTTTTTTTTAATAAAAAATATAAAACAAAAAAAATTATTGCCATGGCTGACCTAAAAAAGGTGACCTTATCCCACCCCCATTGAAGCAAAATGTCAATTTTTCAAATCGCGAGACCAAAAAAAAAAAAAAAGTGTCCTCTTACACCACCCCCCCCCCCCCCTCCGTTCCCTCCTCCCCCCCCCCCCCCCCGCTTATTCAGCGGCCGGCTGAGTCGTTGCGAAATTTTCGGCCCGATTTAAAAATGGTAAAACCCCCTCCTTGAAAAAAATCCTGCGTACGCGCCTGGGTGCATGTATAAACGTAAATGAATTAACAACACTTTTGATGAAAATTAATGGCCCAAAAGCATTTCTATATACAAAAATAATATCAAGGATGTAATTATTAGAAACCCCCTCCTCATTGTTTTACGACAAATCAGGACAAGGAATTCATATTTTTGCTTGGAATACGACAAACAAAGATACGAACTTACCTATACTTTAATCCCACTATTTAAGTCAAGAGCCAGGCCCTTCGCCGCACCTTCACATACGGTGGCTAAGAAGCAAATGCAACCAAATATTGCAGCGGGTGCGTGACACTCGCTCTGTGTTTAGTCCGTTTTATAGTTAGTTTCAGTTTCAGTCGATTGTTTTTTTTATTTCACAATTCACATGATACAAATGTTACAATATAAAATAATAATCACCCTCAAGTGAATTAGAAACATGTTACAAATTTAGTTATTGATTGAGTTATTTAACAGCTTTTACAAGAAGACGAATATATTTATTTGAGAGTGAGATATGACCAGACCTAAACAAAAATGCAAAGCTTGTAAAGAATAGATTCCGTACAAAGTATGATGAAGAAAATCGTCGATAAATGGACATGGCGCAATGAGAAAGATATATAAACGAAAAGGTTAATGCAAACAAATATCGTAGGCCGGAGTTTTAAATACTCAACAAAATTATATATATTGAAAAAGTATTTATATAAGAAAAATGTTTAAAAAACACACAATGTATAAATAGAAAACACGAGACAAAATCTGTTCATTTTGTTAAAGAGCATTTACATATATAAATGTACACCCGTCTCAATACATTCTCAATACCTATACTTCAACCTACACATGATCAATACAATCAGGATTTGTATTGGTTAAAAAAAAAAGCTTTGAGAATTTAAAGAAGTTGATTGTTTAAGTTTGGTATTATTTCAGAATTTAGGTCCAGTAAACATCAAAGTTTTATTGGAAATAACGTTCTTGTACAAGGTAAATGTAGCAAATTATTTTGTCTAGTCGGGTAAGAATGAATTGTACTATTTATTGTGAATATTGACATTAAAGCATCAGGAATTTCATTTGTTGACGATTGATACATAATAATACCTTTGTTTTAATAAAAAATAGACCAGAAGATAATAGTTGTAAGTAAGGATTTTGGAAACAAGAAATATTCACTTCTGAATATTAATTTAAATTATGCGCAATATGCAATTTATAAATGTTACGTTAAGAAGAATGTTAATGGTTCTGTTTACTACCCACATACTTTTTTTTTTGTAATTCAAGTCGTTTCTAAGACAATTAGTCCATTTTTCAGTGAATTACCCTATAATATATCATGAAGATTGTGTTTCTATTAATTTTAACCCATTCATTCAACGAAATGAACTATCAGAAATATGTGAGAGCAATTTCATATCAATAACTTAAAAACTTCATGTTGAATTGAAAGATTTATAAAATAGGTCACTTTTGCACGAAAACTGTGAATATGTAGGATTTTGCTGTTTGAAGTAGTATTTGTACTTTAAATTTATACCCTTATTGTGCATACCGGAATTAAATATTTCACTGAGGTATTCCTCTGTGTATTACCTTTCAACTGGGCAAGACAAAAATTGAAAAAAAAAATCACCCAAACTTAGTTTTGGCGCACTTTGGTTCCTACCTGGCCCACTGTGCGATGGCGTCAGTATAAAAGGTCTTTATCCAGGATATGAAAGATTCTTTAAAATTGAGTTTATGTAGTACATGATATATATGTATATATCTTTCTGACTGTCTTTAAATGATTTTAAATGTATAGAGTACAGAGTACATAATTGCAATTTGACGAACAAAAATGTTGCCCTCAGGCTGGAATGCGCATGTTTACGAATGCAAAATAAAATATCAAAGGACTAAACGTATTCCCAATGAGTGCCAAAATATTGTGAATACCTTTTTTTTTCTTCCTCCCTATTTAGTACCAAGCACGTTTGGGCGGAAATTCTTTGTAATATTGAAGCGTGAGCTGTGGATTCCTAGTTCTGTTCGTCAGCAGTTCTTGCATGCACTGTAGCGTGACTGGATCATAAGAGTATTGTATTTTGTTGACAAATAGGTTGGGCACGCGGGACACATAGGGTAGGTATCCTGTGGATATCACACAGATTCCTCTGACATATTTGCCGACGCATTCTTTACCCGCCTTCTCCCCGCTCCATTTGACGAAGCTGGTGTTTATATCCTTGTTCGTGACGTTAGGATATGATCCGGGTGCATTGTGGTAGCGACGGAGGCTCGCCCAGAAGTGTTCATCGGGGGATTTCGTCATGTTGATCCAGCTCAGGAATTGAACAGCTTCCTTGTCCGTTAAAACGTAGTCGACAAACTTTCTGCTGAGAGTGTTGTAGGCGTTCCCAGAGTGCAGCGTGATGTTTCCTGGTGGCGGGTAACGATTTAGTCTGTCTTCAGTTTTGTTAAAGGAGGTGTATCTGGAGGAGAACTTGTGAAACCTGGACAGTTTGTGGGGTGGGTCGTATGATTCAGCATCCACGCGGCCGTGGTAAGCCTTGATCATTTTGACCATTTCTAGATTGGTCTTCAGTGGAAATGCTTCACCGCACTGGTTGATGACATACTTCCACTGCACAGAATGATTGACCAGGTCGTGCATGCAGTTGATATCTGCAAGGAGGCGCGTGAAACCGGCATACTGTACCTTTTCTAATTTGGAACAAACGAACACATTGTCAAAGCAACTTGCCATGTTTCTTATAGCTCTTTGAAATTCTGGTGGCGAGTTGCCATCTGGATGGAAGGCATATACATTATGGGGTTGGTAAATAGCACGGAAAAGCAGTTCCACTTGTGCAGCATTCTTGTGGGTAAGGATAATAAACGCAAGCGGGAACTCCTCTTCCTCCTCACTTAGTACTTTTGTTGGGTAACCTCGGATTGTCTTATAATGTTCGCACTCTTGGGTAAAGTTTGCGACCAAAGTGTCTGACGCAATGTCGATTTCACCCTTGTTTGACTTCTGCCTCTCCTTCTCTAGCATAGCGTCCACACGTGCAATCTCCTGTACATCTTCCTCAAAGACTGCACTACAGTTTACCGGCCAGTATCGGTTATAGAATTCTGGATGACTCTCCACCTTTTTCCCTTGGGTGCCCGCAGAGGGTGGGCCGTGTGGATCAATGAGGGGATACTGAGGCGATGCCCTTGTGACTGCTTCTTCGCTTTGTTTTCTCAAAGGTATTTTCTCCAGAGTACACCGATGTAGCTTGCTTGTTTTGTCAGCCATGAAGTAGGAACAAGTCCATACGAATATTATGGTCAGCCAAGCCACCCAAGTCATTACCCCTCGAAGGGACCTTCGGAAATGACACCTTCTACCCATCTTCTTAATGTTATTGTTGGTATTTCATTTAATGCCGTTTCTGGTTTTACAATCAACTCACAGCACTGCAGCTCTCACTGATATTACCTGCACAGAGAAAGAAATGGAAGGAGAAGAAAACTGTTATGTATTTCAAACACATTCTTTTCTTCAAACAAATATATATATATGTAATTATAAATTCAAGCAGATTATATCACGGATGGGATTGTGCTGAAAACCACACATTAAGTACGGTGTAACGTGAATTCACAAATTCAACGAAAACTATTGCAGAGACAGTATGAAAAACGACAGGGTTAATGCTTACAAAATAATATTTTTTTAAAGGGACATCCAGGTCCATGTAAAGATTGAAACAATGTCGCAGATGATCCTTGATTTTACGTATTAACTATAATGTTGAGATCTCAATATCTCAAAATGTATTTTACCCCTGTTTTGCGTCATACTTTGTGGGTCTCTTTTTTTCTTTTTTGTTGTTGTATGTCTTATTAAATCGAAACTAATATCAACATATTTACAGATCATCAATAATGATTGGCAAACAACAAACAAGATATGTAAATAAAAAAGTGACAAGAAATACAAGATATATTTAAATCATTAACATACTATATACCGCAATACGAAGCCACAGAGAGAAAACAAAAATAGAATACTGTTTCAATGAGGAGTCCCCCTAGCTGCCGAGACAAAATTCGTCCTGTCAAGGGCCACCGAAGCCTGGACACACTCCACCTAACCATACGATCTGCACGAGTTCCATACTTAAATACCACATGATCAGACCATCACTAAATATTGCCTGTATTAAACATATCATACAGCTACATTTAGCTTCATAATCATAACCTCTTCCTCACTATCTGATCATTCCTCTAGTCTTCACACCCGTAATTCCAGCTACAGCCCAGTACATCAATCTCTCATTTCCCTTATTCACATTTATGTCCAAACAAACATTCAATTGTGGAGTGCGTCCAGACCTTGTGGGTCTCTTTTTGTTCTCAGGTACCCCCCCCCCCCCCACTCTTTAAAAATGCTCCACTATCCCTGAGATACATGTGTTTCACTGGTTTTCTTTATATTAAATGAATCGACCTACAGACAGTATGTTTGCTATGCAATTAAATATGTTAAAATATAAAAACCTAGGTAAGCAGAAATACATGTTCACTTGCAAATCGTGTCTTTATGAACTTCATGTGACTTATCATGATTTTTGAAATTCAAATTTGCAAAGGCCATGATGGTCACATCCACCACCAACGTTATGCCCAAACGAGCAGATTCGTAGCATGGACCTGATCTCGGCGTCATTTTAGACAACAAAAATAAGCTGGAACATACATGCCGAGAAGGCCAATAATACCACTGCTAATTACACAGTACAGGAAAATACCGTCTTTCCTTCAATGGTATGCATTTATTATTGCAGTCATCTATAAATGTATTTTGCGGATAGAAAGACTGGAGGAAGAAGGACGTCTGAAAAGCACATGCAGTATCTGAAACTAGTCGGTCAAGAATACTCAAGATCATAAATAGATAACCCTCTTTAAACCTCGAAAATAAGTCGGTTTAATTCATTCTCGCATCAAACTCGCATCCACTCTTGAAAACAAACGAGCTTTAAAAGTAAACCAAAACAATGGAAATGAAAGTAAGATTCTTATTTATCGTAAACCGATTTGCTCTGTAATAAATCCTTGGTTTTACTCGAAACTCTTCCTATTTCAGTGAAACCTTAAACAAAGGACTGTGAGATGATGTAAATAGGCCTGCATTGTTTTGAAAACAACTTGAAATAAGTATTAATATGATTTCCAACTCCTCTTCACTTCCCGGTACCCGGTAGGATGCGGTCGTCATTTTTGGTCAAACAGTTTTGAGCGTCAAGTAACGCCTGGCTGGAATGCTCCCCAGGGAGTGGAGATCGTGCACACAGTGTGTGCGGGCAAGCACTGAATCCAATGACCGGGGTAATATTATATTTATAACGCGCTTAGAGACATTTGTATTAAGCGCTTTATAATATTAGATATTATTATTATTATTCCCTAACTTTCCTATTTCTCTCTTTGTAATTTCATCCAACCTTCTACTATTCTTTCTACATCACAATGAGTTGTTCTAACCATTTTTTCCGTCAGCACCAAATATTCTACTTGCAATTCATTTTTTCTCTCTTTTTGGGGTCATTTTATGAGAAATTCAGTTAGCATCATGAGACCGAACGTTGTGTTTGCATTAAAGGTATAGACCAGTTCCGGTCATGCGATTGCATTGTGAAAGAAACGTTGTGGAATCGATCAGAAAAGGTTGATCATCTATAGCATATAAGCATTGGTGTGTACTGCAAGGTTCTTGTATCATCAAATTGATAAGAAATTTGGCCCAGTCTTGGTAAAGTTACAAGCACTGTACACAGAAAGATGTATATGGGACTACGCGACACGTGCGCGATATCTATCCAGTCCAGATAGAGTATAATAATTTACCAAATATATCAATTAATAGGCGGTATCCCGGCAAAATTTGTATTAACACATATTAGTCAAAACATATTCTTTCACAGAATTGGTAATAAGAGCTTCCGTTTTATTTTTTTAGAGGGGGGGGGGGGGGGGGGGCGTTTCCAAAACTGGTCTTTACGAAGATTTATTTACAGCGCAAAGATTTCCGAAAATAGCAAAAAAATCTATTTTATTTATGATATATAAAACTCTATAATCAATATCCCTTTCTTAGATATATACAGATCGAACATTTTTAGAAGTACCTTTTCATGGCTTCCACAAACGTGAACTTGACATCAATGCATCATTACTGTAAAAACTGAACTGTTGAAAGCTTGGACCATGTCTCAACTTGAAACTTGAAACAATGAAGTGAAGATCGAGCTCAGTCGGTCCTTGAAGCTATTATTATTATTACGCATACCGCGCCTTTACCCATAAGGCCCACAGCGCGTACAGTAAGTGTGTATACAAATTACATAAAGACATGTCATAAGAAAAACAGTCTTACAACTAATGCTAAGGTCACAAAGGTTCGTACGAACGATAATTTCGTACGAATCTCCCTGTTTTTCTTTTATCTTCCCGAATTTCCATTGTCTAAAAATCGTTCGTACGGCGTTCTTAGCAGTTCGTAATGGCAATTGTGACCGAGGCTTAAATTTCCAATATTTTTTTCCTCACTGATTCAATAGCTGCGACGGCCATTTCAAAAGATGACCAACACAAGTTGGAAGTCGCATTTGGGTTGTTGTTGTTGTTGTTGTTGGGTTTTAAGGCTGACCAATCTAAAAAGATTATTTCTGCCTGGCTGTGCTGTTTTTTTTTTAGTTGTTCATCACTGATGATTAGATGGCGCTGTTTCTTTTCCTCTTCAGTGGGTATCATGTACTGTGCAGCTTCAGTTTATTGGATGGTGCGGGCAATAATTTAAGGTGTCGACCATTAACAGGGTGCGAGTATTTTATTAATAATAGGGGTTAACTGTGCAGTGCTAAACTATACTTTCCCTTCCCTTCCTCTCCAAGAGAGTTAGTTAAAACTCGTTAGCTATGATGATTGGTATCTACCTGTAGCTTTTATGAAAGCCAACAGAGTGTGCAGATGATCTTCATTCCCTAGTAAATTCTTTAAACTCTTATCTTTAATTTTCAACCGAGAAAAACAACCTTTTCCTCTCTCGTACATATTTCTTACACACCAATAAATAATGTTCGATTGTTTCAGTTTCATGACAAAATTCACAAAGGCCATTTTCATATTTATTAATACTGAATTTGTAAAAGTTTAATTTGCATTTTCCCATTCTCATTTGATGTAATAACCTTTCATCTTTTCTACAAAAACCAGATAAGTTAATCAGTTTCGTTATATATGGATGGATCTGAAATAAGAATCTACCTTTGTCTATTGTTTCCTACTGATTTTGCCATAAATGCTGTTAAAAATGACGCATGTGGTTAGTTAATTCAGACCTATTCCGTGGTACAGTTACATCTATGTGTTCTTTTTGTGTTGCATTTTTAGCCAAACTGTCTGCTATTTCGTTTCCCAGTAGGTCACAATGTGCAGGTATCCACTCAAACTGTATGTCTATACCAAAAACGTTTAATTGTGTCAATTTCTCCGATATTTCTATAACTAAACTAGATTTGTCCATGTTTTTAATAGCCTGCAAGGCTGACATGGAATCTGATAATATTACAACAGAAACTGGGAGATAGTCCTCTATCCATTGTAATGCTAGGATGATTGCTGTCAGTTCAGCAGTCATAATATTTACTAGGGTTATTCTATAACCTTTACTTATCTTAAATTTTGGAATATAAAAGGCTGCACCTGTTAGACCAATATTTTCCAATGCACAGTTGAACTGCTGTATTGGAAGCGATTCTTTCTTTTTCACTTGATCATGTATACCGAATGAGACGTTTGGTTTCACAAAATGCCAAGGAGGAGTGCGAGGAATACAATCTTCCTGTTTTTCTAGGTTTGGTGTTTCTAAAGTGCAGGCTCTATTCATGAGAGGACCCTCATTCTCTTTCCATTTATTACATTCGTATTGCCAACAGTTGTGTAGTATATACTTTATTTGATGATTACCCTTTCTTGATTGTAAATAAGAATTTGTATTTGTCAACAAAGACCTGTCTACGAAACTCTGAGGGGGGCTCCCCGCACTCGACCTGAAGCGCTGCTAGTGATGTCATGGGTAATCCACCAGTGATAATCCTAAGAGCTTGGTATTTGATAGAATCAATTTTTTTTTAAAGAGTATTTTATGCTGACCCATATGCTTCGCATCCATAATCTATAATAGGCCTGATAAGGCCTTCATATACCATTAGCAATACTCGGGAGTTGCATCCCCATTGCGTACCATCTATACAGCGAAATAAGTTCAGACGTTTTTTTGCATTTTTCAACAATAAAATCAACATGAGAAGCCCAGATTAAACTGTGGTCAAACCAGATTCCTAGGAATTTGTGTGAATTATGATGAGGAATAATGCAATCATTAATCTTTAGCTTGACTTCTTTTATTTCCCGTCTACCAAATAGGACTGTTTTTGGCTTTGAAGATGAGACATAAACACCCCATCTTTTACACCAGTTTTCTATCTCTTTCAAAGCCGTTTGAACTTTATTGATGACAAACTTCAAGTTTCGGCTAGAGAACCATATACAAATATCATCTGCATATATAAAAACGTTGGCTATTTTTTTTTAAAAATCAAGATCATTCAGCATGAATGTAAATAGCAGTGGGCTGATTTCACTTTCCTGTGGGATTCCTTGTAGTAATACCTTACTGTTTGACAGTGTACCGTCTACTAACTTGAGCCGTTCTCCGGCTAAAAAAATGCTTCTACCCATTTCAAAATGTTTCCTCTCAAACCTGCTTCGTACATATAATTCCTGTTCTCCATAGCACATCGTAGGCTTTCTCTAAGTCTAGGAAGAGTACGATTGTGTACTCTTTATTCAATAAGGCCTTATGAACATCGGTCTCTAATCTAATGATTTGGTCCACTGTGCTCCTCTCTTTTCGAAAACCCGATTGTAACGGGGTAATAATATCGTATTTTTCAATAAACCATGTCAAACGGTTTTTGACCATCCTCTCCATAAGCTTACAGAGTACTGGGGATAGTGAGATAGGTCTGTATGATGACGGGTTTGACGGATCTCTTCCAGCTTTAAAAACTGGAATTAGAATGGAGTGAGTGCAACCATTGTCCGGGCAGGATGGAACTGTCCCAGACCTCATTAAACAAATTGAGAAGATACTGGATAGCATTATCTGGCAACTGTCCAATCAGTTTGGGTAATATTCCGTCCTGCCCGGGTGCAGAATCCTTCATCTCAGTTATACTCTTTTCCAATTCAGTTACTCTAAAGTATTAATTTAATACACTTTCTCTTTAATGACTTAAATCAAGCTTATCTATAATTTCCTGTTCAAATTCGTTCCTTCTTTCATAATCGTTTACACTCAACGATGAGCCTACACTACAAAAAAACTTCCATAAAGGTGTTTGCTTTATCAAGCGCGTTTGTAATGGGAGTCTCAGAGCGCTCTCTATATAGTAATGGTAGGAATATTACGTGGTTGGGTATTCTGAATACCTTTTACATTCTTCCATACCGTACTTATATCCGTGGAACGAGATAATTTTTTACAGTATTGATGCCAGTATTCTCTTTGTCAGTGCCCTTCTTTTTATTTTTTGTTCATATGCCTTTTTCTCCATATAAATTTTAAGATCCTCAAACAGCAGTGTTTTCTTCTCAAATCTATTTCTAGCCGAGTTTCTTAGCTTGATCGCCGTTCGGCACTCTTCATTCCACCATGGAACGGGGTTCAAGTATTTATGCTTCTTTCCTTTCTTTGCAAACATGATATCAGTAGATACTAAAACTGCTTGTGCAAAATAGTCATATTTTCCTTGAACATTCAACATTTTAAATTCAGTCTGATTCAGTACACTTAATTGTTTAGTAATTTCCTTTCTATACAATTCCAAATTTGCTTCCTTAAACGACCATTTTAGTTGGTGCTTATTTTGATGGTGAATGTTTTTATCGACGGGGCCTAGCTGAAAGTTAAATCTTATCACAGAGTGATCACTCCCGAAACTGTCCTCTGTCACTTGCCAGTTGGCAGATGAGGCTAGTCCTTTTGATACCATAGTCAGGTCTAAGGCAGAAAACTTTCCTGTGTGAGGATCCAGTCGTGTAGGTGACCCATCGTTTAATAATACAAAATCATTATGCTGGATAAATTCTTCCATAACTCTGCCGTTACTATCCGTATTAACACTACCCCATAATTTATTGTGTGCGTTAAAATAACCGCAAATGATTATGTTTTTTGGGCAATCTGTTAACAGCTCATTTAGGCTTTCCAAATTCATCTTTTTACATGGGTTATAAAAATGTATAACTGAAATCCTTTTCGGTAAATACTATTTCTACTAAGTCTATTTGAAATTCTTTTTCAGCTGATGTGTTAATGGTTTTAAAATCACTGACTTGAGAATATAAAAAGCCAGACCACCAGACGGATGCGATTCGAGTGCGTAGTTTCTCTTTCAAAACTGTTAATTATAAAGGTGATAAATGTAAGAAAATCAAGATAGGACATGGATAAAGCCGTATTCATACTCTTGTCTGTCTCCATTCTACTCTGTTTGGCACTAGTAATACCTGATGGACTAAAATTTCTCTCCCTTCACTCGGCCTATTCTAGGTCTTCCCAGACCGTGGGGAAGAAAAGGCGAAGTGTGCGTCATTCCTGACCACCCTGGTGGGATCAGGGGGGTTTGAGGGAGCGGCTGACGTATTAGCCGCCACTGTAGGTCTGGCTTTAGGGGATGGAGCCGCTATTTTACGGGAGGGCATCTGTGCGCCTTGTGCCGGGACTAGCGAGTTTTCGCTCAGCAACATACAGACCTTCGCGGACGCAGAGCACTCAGGTTTACGGCCGTCGCACACAGTCCGCCCTCGATACAATACGTGGTTTCGCTTTTCGGTGAATGCGTACGTATCTCTACGGAGGTATTGCATTTGCAATGCCATTAGGCAATTTTCGTAATGTAAACAAATTTAATGCATACGTCTTTGTAAAGTGCCTCGATACAAAATATTTCTTTCACCTGATAAGGATAATAGTATTTCAATAGACAGAATCCAAGCTGCATACATTAGTTGTTGCCAGTTCGACAAACATTAGGAATATTTCGCAAGCCCATTGCGGACAGAGAATCTGTGGTTCGTGTGCAAAATCGAGAAGCTACTATAGTAACAGCAGGGTGATCGCTGAGGTACTGAAATCCAGAACGGGTTTTGGCCAAATCTACGGGCGTTCTCAATGACACCCCAAGTGAATAAACAGCCAATCAGCGAGCTTGTAACAAAAATGGTAATGAGAATTTCGTCGTCTAACAACGAAGGATGACGAATTTTAACGGGCAGATCTAGCTTCTTTCTATGGCCTGGGGGGGGGGGAGGGGGGGGGGGGGGGGTTGACATTTGAAAAAATCGCGCCGACCAATATTTCGCTTAGTGGGGGGTAGGGAGCACTAAAACTTGTTTTCAATTTAAAAAAAAATGCCAACCAATATTTCGGGGGGGGGGGGGTAGAAAGCACCTTGGCCAGCCCAAGGGGGGGATTTAAACCTCCTAACCCCCCTAGATCCGCCCCTGACACGAATGACTCTTCGGTGGGTTTGTTTCTTCCGATTATTGTTTCTGAACAATAACAACATGAATATGGATATAACATGAATTGTTTTAAAACTTGATGATAAATTATTGTTGAAAATTTGATTAAAAGCCGTTTGTGGCTTGGTCGAGACAAGTTGTGCTAGTCGTGTAGTCCCGTCTGTACTGTATTGCGTGGAAGGGAACAGGACATTTTCGTAATGTGATCAAATTTAATACATACGTCTTTGTGAAGTTCCTCAATACAAATTATTTCATTCACCTGTCTAGGATTCGCGATAGTCAGAATGCAAACTGCATGTATTAAGTGTGGCAACAACTAATGTATGCAGATTGGATTCTGTCTATTTAAATACTATTATTATTATCAGGTGAATGAAATAGTTTGTATCGAGGCACTTGATTCACTTGGGGCGTCATTGAGAACGCCCTAAGATTTGGCCAAAACCCTTTCTAGATTTCAGGGCCTCAGCGGTCATCCAACTGTTACTATAGTATCTTCTCGATTTTGCACACGAACCGCAGATTCTAATTCCGCAATGACTTTGCGAAAATTGCCTACTGTCACGCTATAGCGACCGGCGCTGCTGCTTTTTCTGATGAGCGAATTTTTTTGCTGCGTAAGATGTTTTTGGGTTCTTTTGACAAAAATTAAAAAAATAATCGATCTTTTCATCGCAATCTAAATCGCCCTGAACGAGCCTATTGTTTGGAATAAGTTCACTTGTCTAGAAAGCTGGCGTCATAGCGTGGGCTCAGACGCTCATAGAGACACTGGCACCACGAGGAAGGGGGGGGGGGGTGTTGGTGGAGAGGCATCGGTTTTTATTTAATGTGAAATAAAACAAGACTATCGTTCAGGTAAGGAGGTGGGAAGGATTGCTCTCGTCATTGATTTTCTTGTCACGTTCCATTTGTGCTCTCCTTTTTGTCTCTTCCTCTCTTTCTTTCTCTCTATCTTTCTTTCTCGCTCTCTCTCTCTCTTTCTCTCTCTTTATTGTACAAAATTTGTTCTTTTATAGCCTCATTTATTGTTTAATGGCTATTCTCGCTCACGCATGAATGGTATGATTTTAATTTCATATCTCTTTAAAAAAGCTAATTGTATGTTTATTCTGATATATTAAAAATAAGTTTATATTAAACAGTTATTTGAAAAACTCAACTATAAATAGTTTCCATTTTTATTTTGCTGAGTGTACTATTGCACATAATGTTTTACACAACTTCCTTATGGACTGGACGTTTCCTTTCATCAACAGTCGAGAAATACATGTCTTAAAGGCATCGTTTAACAATGTTAAATCTGAGATGCATGGCACTGTGTGTTACCAGTGTCTGTGCTATGGTGTAATATTGAAGCCCTACAAATATTGCGCTTCAAACTGATTATCAAGTGCCTCAATAAAGGAAAAATCTTCGAGTGACCGGTTTATCATACTCATTTCCCCCAAAAGAGTAAGACTGTAGTGTTATAAAAAACATTAGGAAAACGAATTCTGAAATTTCTAACTTCAATGATAGATATCCTGATAATTGTCTCGTAAAAGTCATGGGATACATGTATGACCTAAAGGTTTATAATTATAATTGCAGCATGAGCTTAATCCAGGATTTTTTGTTATAATCAGAGGCAAAGTTAACCAATCCCTTTAGTTGAATCGGATCATGCGATTGCATTGTGAAATAAACGGCGTGGAATCGATCAGAAATAGTTGATCATGTAGCATATAAGTATTGGTGTGTACTGCAAGGTTTTGGAGTCATCAAAATAATAAGAAATTTGGCCCAATCTTGGTAAAGTAACGGGGACTGTACACAGAAAGATGTAAATGGGACTACACAAACTGTGGCATAAAAGTTAGGCCTCACTTTTAAGCTGTTACTTGTCATATTCAGAATATGAAGGTATTTAAAGAGCCATGCTTTTCAGGGAACATTCTTTCTCTGATGTTCTACCACATTTGCATAATAACAATAACAATAATAACAATAATAATAATAACAATAATTTGCATAACACACAAATGATTTTTCACCAATCACCACTCCCCAGAACTCAACCCTTTTGTTTAAGTTATGGAATTAGCAAATGGAAGTACTCGACAGTGACGTCACAAAGTTGCAAATTTGTTTCTGATGGATTACACCTTTTTATAAATCAGAATTTTCTCTTTTTTCCGGATTATCCTTAAAGCCCTTTAAATTATTGGGAATTTCAAATTCGCCAAAAACTGACGGCAAAATTTCACTTAAATTGTATCATAACGTGAAAGAGAATGTAATTTAAGACAAACTTCCAGTGCAAAGACTCCCCTTCCCCAAAACAAATATTGAAAAAGAATACTTAATTTGGGTACCCAGAAAACCTAAATTCTGTATTCTTTTATCAATATTTGACTTCAAACACATTTGTTTTGAAAATCCATGCAGAAATGTGTTTTAAATGACATGCTTTTTCACATTATGATACAATTAAAGTGATATTATGCCATCAAAATGTTAGGCTCCTAGCACTTTTAAGGGGCTTTAACCAACTTAATTCGTCAACTCAATCTCAGTCGATTAATTTTTCGCGCTCTATGTTCCTTTAGCTTTCGCTTATATTGTCTGATTTCGAATGTCTGTCTGTTCATTCCTGTGATTCACTCTGATGAGTCTCTCTCTCTCTCTCTAAGTGCCATATTGTTTGACTTTGGCGATCATACTGTTCAACAACCCTTGGCTCCTATCCTTCTGTATTAGTACCACTCCCAGTTCTTTCACACCTCTCTCTTCCAACAATTTCTGCAGACTGTCCATCCAAAGTATCCTCCTTCTTCCCCTACTCCTTCTTCCCACAATTTTCCCTGTAAAAGCAAGATTCTCTAGGCCTTCATTACGTGTAATGTGACCCATGAACTTCAACTGCCTAATCAACATCTCACGTATCATTTTCCTTTGCACTCCAGGTCGTGTAAGAACTTCCTCATTACTAACTTTGTCAGTCCAGGGGATTTCGGTTGTAGTCTGAGCATGAGCAGATAAAGGTCATTGCAGAACAAATTTTGAAATACACGGAGACGAAATACTGGATACGTGCTCATGAAAGTTATGTAACATTATTCATTCATGCACATTCAGTGCACTCCATTGTACACAGGTGGAAGTATTCTTTGAAAAGGGGGAACAAAGGCTATTTATAAAGCTCCTCCAGCGCTGTAGGAGTGATTATTTCAAAATGTACAAAGTGGGACCTCTTCATGTGTTGAAGATCTGTGGATATTCGGGGTCATTGCAGTAAGGTGCTAACCGTGAACTGGTCTAAGTCTGTTTTCGTTGCTATTAGGGACTTTTAGATTCGCACGAAGACAATGGGGGTTGCTACGATCATACACCTATTACGGATGGACATTCAACGTGATTCTTTCTTTGATCCAATGATAGTCACCGCCTTCTGATTATGTGCATCTTAATGAGAACATTCAGCTGTTTTAACAATAACGACTGCGTAAGCATTTTCGGGCATTGACAAAGGAGCAGTTTCCCTCTCTTGGGTTTAGTTTGGATGGTGTGCTCTGTAAGAGTATGTCTTCAATAAAAACATCCCCGTTGGGGAGCAGCAAAGTTGAAAAACAGACGATTGTGGTGATATGAAATGTATTATTGCTGATTAGCACACTTTTGCACGCACCAATGACCTGCGGCCATGATCTTTATAAGCCCTGTGCGTTGTAATTCTGGAATATTATGAGGAAATTGGGGAAAACGGGATTTTAAATCACAAACAATCCAAACAAAACCTTTCTGGTAATATCAACATGTTTTCCAAAAATAGAACACAGTACACGGAACAACAATTTCCAATTATTAATCAGAACTGCACATCGATTTCCCATGATTTAAGCGATTTATTATCTTCTGCGCATGTAGATTAACATGTTTAAAATCACTTTCTTGATTCTGTCCCGGCTTCTTCTTCTTATCGAATCACTACACAAGTCCCGTCCAGTGGTAGTTACTAAAAGAAACTTGAGTAGTGTGGTTGAAGGATTCGCAGATTTTCATCTGAGGGACCGCGACGTGAACGCTCCTTCAATGGCCCCACTGTTTTTACTGTTCTCCTACACTTAACTATAGTCTAGATACAGTACAGGTGATTGATCTGCCTTAACCTCTAAGTAAGCTATATGGTAATGCAGCAGAATTAATGTTAGTCTATCGTATATATTTTGAGGAGGTATCAGCAAGGTAGACTAAACTATAAAAAAATATTAAAAAAAAAAAAAAAAAAAAAAAAAAAAAAGATAAAGACGTATGACATAAAAAGAATATAATCGAAATGTCCGACTAGGTTACGTGGCACAAACTCGGCATTATTGGACAAACCTACCATTGGAAAAACCTAACAATTACAGAGCTTGGTCTTGTTGCTCTGTTCGCCAGCAGTTTAAGGATATGAAACCCCGCGGCACACTACTCACAAGAGCTCTAACAAGCCAAGCTTATACAGAGCCTAAAAGTAAAATAAAATAATACCGCGTATGTACCACTCACCCAATCGAATCAAAGACAAATTATGATTAAGTTAATCACGTAAAACAGGAAAATATAAAAACAATAATTGAATAAATACCAAATTGTGAACTATAATAATATTATCAGCACTCAAACACACCCAACGCACATATCAGTACAAAGCGTAAAATATATATCTTTACAAATCCAGTAATATAATTATTTATTATTATTATTATTATTATTCATTTATTTATTTATTTATTTATTATTATTTATTTATTATTCATATTATTTCATATTAATAGTAACATAAAATGTTCATATTGTATTCCTCTGCGCGTACTTCAAATGAAAGGCGCTGGCGCAGGTGTATATGCGCAATTAAAAAAAACAAAGAAGAAATAAAACAAATAACAGAGTGCGCAATATGTTGTCACTGACAACAGGTGTTTAGCACTACGCGCAGCAAAAACAACTGCAATTTTGACTTCCTTCACTATAAAAAAAACAAAAATTTGATATGTGAAATATGTGAAAATCAAAAAGCTAAATCAAAAGACTCATCCTAGAAATGGCTTGTACGCGTCCATATCATCACTTTAGTACCAATCACAGCATAGAAACAAACGCCAAAACGGAAAAAATATGAGAAACAAGGGAGCTCAGCAGAAACACGTCCGCAGAAACACGTCCGCCCCCACTTGCAGCGGCTTATTGGCGGTGACCATCATGAGATCAAAGTGAAGAAACATGTACGGAATGTTATCGAGACGACATTGACGGAGAAAATCACAATGAATTCGTTAAGAAAACGATGAATGTCCATTGGTAATAGGTCCATGCTACGATCGACGTCTTTTTAATGCACTGCCTTGAATGGACGTCACACGTATCAGTCCACGCAAATCTAAAAGTCCCTATTAATTCTTCACCGTGTACTTCCGCATGCTAGAGACACTGGCCACTTATGAATGACTATGACCATAAGAAGGAAGTCCAATTATTGGAGCCTCGATTAGTAATTGTATCGGGTCTTTCTTATTTCTTCACGTGATCAAGACAGACAGTTGGTACGTTACCACGCTACCTTCAATACATGCTATTTCGATATTGGAATACCACAAGGTGATCGTTCATCACATACCCATAGGCAGTAATAGCCCTTTCCACACAGCTCTACCAAGGTGTGGTAGAAATGCATTTGGGAAATGCCTTTCCCTCCCTCCCCGCCCCCTTTTTTTTTGGGGGGGGGGAAAGAATGTGGAAAGGAGAGAAGGGGGAGGGAGAGAGAGAGAGAGAGAGAGAGAAGAGTTAGAAAGAAAAAAAATAGAGAGAGAGAGTATTTATCTTTTCGTTAGACCTGATATACCTGTTATAACTGATATGCATGTATGGTAAAGACATAGCTGTGAATTAGTGCGATATATCAACACTTCCTAACCTTCCAATTATTTGCCATATTTTCCGGTTTCAGGAACTGTATTAGTTAGCAATGGCATTTCCATGCCTCCACCTATTAGAAGTATGTGTTTCGAAACAATGCTGACAGTGTGATTTTTGGTTTGATATGTTTTATTTTCTGTATTAATTCATATATTCGTCCCTATTTTCACGAAGTGACGGATGAGCGCGAAATTAAAAGAAAGTTAGTTTTGAATAAATCGCTTTCAAACTTTCAAACTATAATATCAACCTCTTTAATGTATCAAGGGCAAACAAATGTTATATCCTGGGATAGAACATATCTCAATGTTTAGTTCTATGTTTAATTATTCTGAGCTCATGGATCGAGCTTGGAAGAGCTCCAACCGACATCAAGGTAAGAAATCTTCATGATAATATTAAAAGAGCTACCGTGTGATATTTAGTCAAGTCTCAAGGACACTGTGTTGATCAAGATTGTGAAATTATTGTTGTCACTGTCGATGTCATAAATGTGATTTTGAGTCCCCCTAGGACTCGGAGTAGGACAACTTCCCCCCGAAAAAGACAATCTTCTTTTTATCAAAACCAATTAGTTGTTATCATCCTATCGAAACTTAATGCACATATTAACCTCTACCTCGTTAATTCCTACCATGTTAACTACATATCCAAATGGTATTATTTTAGGAAGGAACTGGCTTGGACTTTTTTTCTGGCCTCCTTCAGAGGAAGGAGCCCACTGTTTTTGTTGGTGCTTTGAGGAGCACCGAGGAAGCCAGGACAGTGTTATGTAGTCCTCGAGAGAAGCGCCTATTCATGCTCTTCATTGACAGCAGCAATTGACTACTGCTACAAGATGTTTCAAGTACTACAGCTGGATTACCCTGCCCAGGCAGCTGTCATATGGGACTTCTTTGATCGTCTCATTCATGGAATTCGTACCAAGGATCTTATTAAACCATGGACCCTAGCAGGCGCGTACGCAGGATTTTTTTCAAGGGGGGGGGGTTTAACATTTATAAATCGGGGCCGAAAATTTCGCAACGACTCAGCCAGCCGCTGAATAAGCGGGGGGGGGGGGGGGGGGGGGGTGGGGTAAGGGTAAGAGGACACTTTTTTCTTGGTCTCGAAATTTGAAAATTTGACATTTTGCTCCGTTGGGGGGGGGGGTTGGGGGGTAAGGTCACCCTTTTTTAGGTCAACTATGGGATTTTTTTTTTTTTTTTTTTTTTTTTTTTTTTTTTTGGGGGGGGGGGGGGGTTTATACACATAAAAATACCAAAAGGGTTTGGGGGTTTAACCCCCAAACCCCCCCCCCCCTGCGTACGCGCCTGGACCCTAGTACAGATGGACTAATAATGAGAGTCTTTCTTTGATGAGAGAACTCTGAGTTTTCACTGTGATTCAAACTGATTTTGGAAATTAAAGTCCACAAATTATGTTACTGAATTTAAAATGTCGTTGACTTTATGTTATTTGCATAGTGTGTGAGTGAAGAACTTCAAATCAATGCTAAATTTAGAAATCAGGCAAAATTATGGTTTAAATATTCTATTGACAAATAATGGTTACTTAACAGCTGTTAAAAAAAGAACAATATTAGTCAGCGGTTTCGTTAAACCCTTAGTCAAAAAGTTAAAACCCGAATTGAATGCACCTTTGTTTTAATCAGTATTGAGTAAAAACATGTACTTAACTTAGTACATGTTTTTACTCAATATTGATTGAGCAACTAAGCGTTACCCAGAAAACATCATACTTAATATTTGAGCAAAAAAAATTGAGTCAAATTTGGCTCAACTCATGAGCAGTTTCTTACTCGACATGAGTTGATTACGTTTCTACCCAGATGCCGAGTAAAAAAGGGAACCGCTCAACAAAGGAGTAAATATTGAGTAAAGGTTGACTCATTCAAACTGAGTAGAGAATTAGTCTTTTATTGAGTAATATTTTTACTCAACAGATGAGTAGATTTGTTACTCATTTCATGCTGAGTAAAGTTTACTCAAAAGTCGGGTGGTTCCCTTTTGACTACTCAAAATAGTAACATTTTTACTCAAATTGAGCAGTTTTTTTTTAGAGTGTAGCACGTTTCGAATGTTACAAGGATAGTGCGTTGAACGGCATCCGTGCACGATAAGCGCAAATGATTGGCTCCTGATCATTTCGCGGCAAGCACTTATAGATTAAAGCTAATCTTGAGCTCTGGTATGGGAATAGAATTTTGAGAGAAAATTGCCATGATTTATGCTTGGTTGTTCATGCTGCAGTAGATTGGTAGTTTGAACCAGTAAAATAAAAACAAACGCACAAAAACTTACTTGGCATCATCTTCGATAAAAACCACAACTTCCATTTCCACATAATGACCTGTGTTAAGCCAAGGTGTCGGGCCTACTTACCCGGATTTCCACTATACAATTTCTACCGAAATTGTTTGGCGCATGTCATTTATTTGTAATCTTGAACATTCAGTGTTAGTTTCGTTGGATTCTGTGACAATGTATTTTTCTATATTTACCAGAACTCAAGTTTATCTTCAACCATAATTGTTGTAAATAATAAATAATCTATGTCATTTACACAAAAATTAAAGATTTTAGAGCATAAAGTATTTATTTTGTAATATAGCATAGTGGCCAAAACAGATAAAATGCGACATATAGAGCAATGTTCATAGATAGAATAGTTATTTATACAATAATTGTTCGGTGTTTGCTGCCTAACTTGAAAAATTAAATATTAAGCGTAGAATAGGTAATACAGTTATATATTTTCAAACAATGCTTGGAGAATTCCTATAGTACATTGCTCCCGTCACAATTTGTATAATATGGATAAGTTGAGCAAACTGGGAGTTGGGAGATCCATCCAGGAAGGTTAGGAGATACTGCCATAAACAGCATGCCCCACAAAGGTGTGGCACAACAATATTAAAGTATTAAGTTGTACAAATTTATGACAACATTTGGACTAGATCAAGCCTATATTATTATGACACCTTGTCTCCAACGATTTCTTTTTTCATTAATCAAATGAAGGAGAGAAAATATTTGCTCAGGGAGTTCACCTGAACATCAGAGGCCACATGTTACCACTATAGATTTCGGAATTTAAATAAATTGAGCCTTCAAAGATTAGGGGTTCAGTTGAAAGGAAAAAAATGGCATCGCGGTAAAGCAATATGGAGATGGTTCTACAAAATAACATGAATTCCCTGTTACCCGTTCCCTCCTTCCTCTTTTCGACCCACCTCAATTTGGAATCATTTCGACATTTCACTCTAACATAGAATAAGAAAGAATACGAGGACATTTTGAATATTGGGTTCACAAAAATAATTAATATAATACAGTGTTCGTCTTGTTTTGAGCCACCGTGGTGCATGCAGGCGCGTACGCAGGGGGTGGGGGTGTTTGGGGGGTTGTACCCCTCCTTGGTATTTTTATGTGTGTAAACCTCCCTAAAAAAAACCTAAAACACCCCCCTTTAGTTTTTTTTTTTTAATAAAAAATATAAAACAAAAAAAATTATTGCCATGGCTGACCTAAAAAAGGTGACCTTATCCCACCCCCATTGAAGCAAAATGTCAATTTTTCAAATCGCGAGACCAAAAAAAAAAAAAAAGTGTCCTCTTACACCACCCCCCCCCCCCCCCCCCCTCCGTTCCCTCCTCCCCCCCCCCCCCCCCCCGCTTATTCAGCGGCCGGCTGAGTCGTTGCGAAATTTTCGGCCCGATTTAAAAATGGTAAAACCCCCTCCTTGAAAAAAATCCTGCGTACGCGCCTGGGTGCATGTATAAACGTAAATGAATTAACAACACTTTTGATGAAAATTAATGGCCCAAAAGCATTTCTATATACAAAAATAATATCAAGGATGTAATTATTAGAAACCCCCTCCTCATTGTTTTACGACAAATCAGGACAAGGAATTCATATTTTTGCTTGGAATACGACAAACAAAGATACGAACTTACCTATACTTTAATCCCACTATTTAAGTCAAGAGCCAGGCCCTTCGCCGCACCTTCACATACGGTGGCTAAGAAGCAAATGCAACCAAATATTGCAGCGGGTGCGTGACACTCGCTCTGTGTTTAGTCCGTTTTATAGTTAGTTTCAGTTTCAGTCGATTGTTTTTTTTATTTCACAATTCACATGATACAAATGTTACAATATAAAATAATAATCACCCTCAAGTGAATTAGAAACATGTTACAAATTTAGTTATTGATTGAGTTATTTAACAGCTTTTACAAGAAGACGAATATATTTATTTGAGAGTGAGATATGACCAGACCTAAACAAAAATGCAAAGCTTGTAAAGAATAGATTCCGTACAAAGTATGATGAAGAAAATCGTCGATAAATGGACATGGCGCGATGAGAAAGATATATAAACGAAAAGGTTAATGCAAACAAATATCGTAGGCCGGAGTTTTAAATACTCAACAAAATTATATATATTGAAAAAGTATTTATATAAGAAAAATGTTTAAAAAACACACAATGTATAAATAGAAAACACGAGACAAAATCTGTTCATTTTGTTAAAGAGCATTTACATATATAAATGTACACCCGTCTCAATACATTCTCAATACCTATACTTCAACCTACACATGATCAATACAATCAGGATTTGTATTGGTTAAAAAAAAAAGCTTTGAGAATTTAAAGAAGTTGATTGTTTAAGTTTGGTATTATTTCAGAATTTAGGTCCAGTAAACATCAAAGTTTTATTGGAAATAACGTTCTTGTACAAGGTAAATGTAGCAAATTATTTTGTCTAGTCGGGTAAGAATGAATTGTACTATTTATTGTGAATATTGACATTAAAGCATCAGGAATTTCATTTGTTGACGATTGATAAATAATAATACCTTTGTTTTAATAAAAAATAGACCAGAAGATAATAGTTGTAAGTAAGGATTTTGGAAACAAGAAATATTCACTTCTGAATATTAATTTAAATTATGCGCAATATGCAATTTATAAATGTTACGTTAAGAAGAATGTTAATGGTTCTGTTTACTACCCACATACTTTTTTTTTTGTAATTCAAGTCGTTTCTAAGACAATTAGTCCATTTTTCCGTGAATTACCCTATAATATATCATGAAGATTGTGTTTCTATTAATTTTAACCCATTCATTCAACGAAATGAACTATCAGAAATATGTGAGAGCAATTTCATATCAATAACTTAAAAACTTCATGTTGAATTGAAAGATTTATAAAATAGGTCACTTTTGCACGAAAACTGTGAATATGTAGGATTTTGCTGTTTGAAGTAGTATTTGTACTTTAAATTTATACCCTTATTGTGCATACCGGAATTAAATATTTCACTGAGGTATTCCTCTGTGTATTACCTTTCAACTGGGCAAGACAAAAATTGAAAAAAAAAATCACCCAAACTTAGTTTTGGCGCACTTTAGTTCCTACCTGGCCCACTGTGCGATGGCGTCAGTATAAAAGGTCTTTATCCAGGATATGAAAGATTCTTTAAAATTGAGTTTATGTAGTACATGATATATATGTATATATCTTTCTGACTGTCTTTAAATGATTTTAAATGTACAGAGTACAGAGTACATAATTGCAATTTGACGAACAAAAATGTTGCCCTCAGGCTGGAATGCGCATGTTTACGAATGCAAAATAAAATATCAAAGGACTAAACGTATTCCCAATGAGTGCCAAAATATTGTGAATACCTTTTTTTTCCTTCCTCCCTATTTAGTACCAAGCACGTTTGGGCGGAAATTCTTTGTAATATTGAAGCGTGAGCTGTGGATTCCTAGTTCTGTTCGTCAGCAGTTCTTGCATGCACTGTAGCGTGACTGGATCATAAGAGTATTGTATTTTGTTGACAAATAGGTTTGGCACGCGGGACACATAGGGTAGGTATCCTGTGGATATCACACAGATTCCTCTGACATATTTGCCGACGCATTCTTTACCCGCCTTCTCCCCGCTCCATTTGACGAAGCTGGTGTTTATATCCTTGTTCGTGACGTTAGGATATGATCCGGGTGCATTGTGGTAGCGACGGAGGCTCGCCCAGAAGTGTTCATCGGGGGATTTCGTCATGTTGATCCAGCTCAGGAATTGAACAGCTTCCTTGTCCGTTAAAACGTAGTCGACAAACTTTCTGCTGAGAGTGTTGTAGGCGTTCCCAGAGTGCAGCGTGATGTTTCCTGGTGGCGGGTAGCGATTTAGTCTGTCTTCAGTTTTGTTAAAGGAGGTGTATCTGGAGGAGAACTTGTGAAACCTGGACAGTTTGTGGGGTGGGTCGTATGATTCAGCATCCACGCGGCCGTGGTAAGCCTTGATCATTTTGACCATTTCTAGATTGGTCTTCAGTGGAAATGCTTCACCGCACTGGTTGATGACATACTTCCACTGCACAGAATGATTGACCAGGTCGTGCATGCAGTTGATATCTGCAAGGAGGCGCGTGAAACCGGCATACTCTACCTTTTCTAATTTGGAACAAACGAACACATTGTCAAAGCAACTTGCCATGTTTCTTATAGCTCTTTGAAATTCTGGTGGCGAGTTGCCATCTGGATGGAAGGCATATACATTATGGGGTTGGTAAATAGCACGGAAAAGCAGTTCCACTTGTGCAGCATTCTTGTGGGTAAGGATAATAAACGCAAGCGGGAACTCCTCTTCCTCCTCACTTAGTACTTTTGTTGGGTAACCTCGGATTGTCTTATAATGTTCGCACTCTTGGGTAAAGTTTGCGACCAAAGTGTCTGACGCAATGTCGATTTCACCCTTGTTTGACTTCTGCCTCTCCTTCTCTAGCATAGCGTCCACACGTGCAATCTCCTGTACATCTTCCTCAAAGACTGCACTACAGTTTACCGGCCAGTATCGGTTATAGAATTCTGGATGACTCTCCACCTTTTTCCCTTGGGTGCCCGCAGAGGGTGGGCCGTGTGGATCAATGAGGGGATACTGAGGCGATGCCCTTGTGACTGCTTCTTCGCTTTGTTTTCTCAAAGGTATTTTCTCCAGAGTACACCGATGTAGCTTGCTTGTTTTGTCAGCCATGAAGTAGGAACAAGTCCATACGAATATTATGGTCAGCCAAGCCACCCAAGTCATTACCCCTCGAAGGGACCTTCGGAAATGACACCTTCTACCCATCTTCTTAATGTTATTGTTGGTATTTCATTTAATGCCGTTTCTGGTTTTACAATCAACTCACAGCACTGCAGCTCTCACTGATATTACCTGCACAGAGAAAGAAATGGAAGGAGAAGAAAACTGTTATGTATTTCAAACACATTCTTTTCTTCAAACAAATATATATATATATGTAATTATAAATTCAAGCAGATTATATCACGGATGGGATTGTGCTGAAAACCACACATTAAGTACGGTGTAACGTGAATTCACAAATTCAACGAAAACTATTGCAGAGACAGTATGAAAAACGACAGGGTTAATGCTTACAAAATAATATTTTTTTAAAGGGACATCCAGGTCCATGTAAAGATTGAAACAATGTCGCAGATGATCCTTGATCTTACGTATTAACTATAATGTTGGGATCTCAATATCTCAAAATGTATTTTACCCCTGTTTTGCGTCATACTTTGTGGGTCTCTTTTTTTCTTTTTTGTTGTTGTATGTCTTATTAAATCGAAACTAATATCAAAATATTTACAGATCATCAATAATGATTGGCAAACAACAAACAAGATATGTAAATAAAAAAGTGACAAGAAATACAAGATATATTTAAATCATTAACATACTATATACCGCAATACGAAGCCACAGAGAGAAAACAAAAATAGAATACTGTTTCAATGAGGAGTCCCCCTAGCTGCCGAGACAAAATTCGTCCTGTCAAGGGCCACCGAAGCCTGGACACACTCCACCTAACCATACGATCTGCACGAGTTCCATACTTAAATACCACATGATCAGACCATCACTAAATATTGCCTGTATTAAACATATCATACAGCTACATTTAGCTTCATAATCATAACCTCTTCCTCACTATCTGATCATTCCTCTAGTCTTCACACCCGTAATTCCAGCTACAGCCCAGTACATCAATCTCTCATTTCCCTTATTCACATTTATGTCCAAACAAACATTCAATTGTGGAGTGCGTCCAGACCTTGTGGGTCTCTTTTTGTTCTCAGGTACCCCCCCCCCCCCCCACTCTTTAAAAATGCTCCACTATCCCTGAGATACATGTGTTTCACTGGTTTTCTTTATATTAAATGAATCGACCTACAGACAGTATGTTTGCTATGCAATTAAATATGTTAAAATATAAAAACCTAGGTAAGCAGAAATACATGTTCACTTGCAAATCGTGTCTTTATGAACTTCATGTGACTTATCATGATTTTTGAAATTCAAATTTGCAAAGGCCATGATGGTCACATCCACCACCAACGTTATGCCCAAACGAGCAGATTCGTAGCATGGACCTGATCTCGGCGTCATTTTAGACAACAAAAATAAGCTGGAACATACATGCCGAGAAGGCCAATAATACCACTGCTAATTACACAGTACAGGAAAATACCGTCTTTCCTTCAATGGTATGCATTTATTATTGCAGTCATCTATAAATGTATTTTGCGGATAGAAAGACTGGAGGAAGAAGGACGTCTGAAAAGCACATGCAGTATCTGATACTAGTCGGTCAAGAATACTCAAGATCATAAATAGATAACCCTCTTTAAACCTCGAAAATAAGTCGGTTTAATTCATTCTCGCATCAAACTCGCACCCAATCTTGAAAACAAACGAGCTTTAAAAGTAAACCAAAACAATGGAAATGAAAGTAAGATTCTTATTTATCGTAAACCGATTTGCTCTGTAATAAATCCTTGGTTTTACTCGAAACTCTTCCTATTTCAGTGAAACCTTAAACAAAGGACTGTGAGATGATGTAAATAGGCCTGCATTGTTTTGAAAACAACTTGAAATAAGTATTAATATGATTTCCAACTCCTCTTCACTTCCCGGTACCCGGTAGGATGCGGTCGTCATTTTTGGTTAAACAGTTTTGAGCGTCAAGTAACGCCTGGCTGGAATGCTCCCCAGGGAGTGGAGATCGTGCACACAGTGTGTGCGGGCAAGCACTGAATCCAATGACCGGGGTAATATTATATTTATAACGCGCTTAGAGACATTTGTATTAAGCGCTTTATAATATTAGATATTATTATTATTATTCCCTAACTTTCCTATTTCTCTCTTTGTAATTTCATCCAACCTTCTACTATTCTTTCTACATCACAATGAGTTGTTCTAACCATTTTTTCCCTCAGCACCAAATATTCTACTTGCAATTCATTTTTTCTCTCTTTTTTGGGGGTCATTTTATGAGAACTTCAGTTAGCGTCATGAAACCGAGCGTTGTGTTTGCATTAAAGGTATAGACCAGTTCCGGTCATGCGATTGCATTGTGAAAGAAACGTTGTGGAATCGATCAGAAAAGGTTGATCATCTATAGCATATAAGCATTGGTGTGTACTGCAAGGTTCTTGTATCATCAAATTGATAAGAAATTTGGCCCAGTCTTGGTAAAGTTACAAGCACTGAACACAGAAAGATGTATATGGGACTACGCGACACGTGCGCGATATCTATCCAGTCCAGATAGAGTATAATAATTTACCAAATATATCAATTAATAGGCGGTATCCCGGCAAAAATTTGTATTAACACATATTAGTCAAAACATATTCTTTCACAGAATTGGTAATAAGAGCTTCCGTTTTATTTTTTTGAGAGGGGGGGGGGGGGGCGTTTCCAAAACTGGTCTTTACGAAGATTTATTTACAGCGCAAAGATTTCCGAAAATAGCAAAAAAATCCATTTAAATTATGATATATAAAACTCTATAATCAATATCCCTTTCTTAGATATATACAGATCGAACATTTTTAGAAGTACCTTTTCATGGCTTCCACAAACGTGAACTTGACATCAATGCATCATTACAGTAATGATGCATTGATTTTTACAGTAACTGTAAAAACTGAACTGTTGAAAGCTTGGACCATGTCTCAACTTGAAACTTGAAACAATGAAGTGAAGATCGAGCTCAGTCGGTCCTTGAAGCTATTATTATTATTACGCATACCGCGCCTTTACCCATAAGGCCCACAGCGCTTACAGTAAGTGTGTATACAAGTAACATAAAGACATGTCATAAGAAAAACAGTCTTACAACTAATGCTAAGGTCACAAAGGTTCGTACGAACGATAATTTCGTACGAATCTCCCTGTTTTTCTTTTGTCTTCCCGAATTTCCATTGTCTAAAAATCGTTCGTACGGCGTTCTTAGCAGTTCGTAATTGCAATTGTGACCGAGGCTTAAATTTCCAATATTTTTTTCCTCACTGATTCAATAGCTGCGACGGCCATTTCAAAAGATGACCAACACAAGTTGGAAGTCGCATTTGGGTTGTTGTTGTTGTTGTTGTTTGGTTTTAAGGCTGACCAATCTAAAAAGATTATTTCTGCCTGGCTGTGCTGTTTTTTTTTTTTTAGTTGTTCATCACTGATGATTAGATGGCGCTGTTTCTTTTCCTCTTCAGTGGGTATCATGTACTGTGCAGCTTCAGTTTATTGGATGGTGCGGGCAATAATTTTAGGTGTCGACCATGAACAGGGTGCGAGTATTTTATTAATAATAGGGGTTAACTGTGCAGTGCTAAACTATACTTTCCCTTCCCTTCCTCTCCAAGAGAGTTAGTTAAAACTCGTTAGCTATGATGATTGGTATCTACCTGTAGCTTTTATGAAAGCCAACAGAGTGTGCAGATGATCTTCATTCCCTAGTAAATTCTTTAAACTCTTATCTTTAATTTTCAACCGAGAAAAACAACCTTTTCCTCTCTCGTACATATTTCTTACACACCAATAAATAATGTTCGATTATTTCAGTTTCATGACAAAATTCACAAAGGCCATTTTCATATTTATTAATACTGAATTTGTAAAAGTTTAATTTGAATTTTCCCATTCTCATTTGATGTAATAACCTTTCATCTTTTCTACAAAAACCAGATAAGTTAATCAGTTTCGTTATATATGGATGGATCTGAAATAAGAATCTACCTTTGTCTATTGTTTCCCACTGATTTTGCCATAAATGCTGTTAAAAATGACGCATGTGGTTAGTTAATTCAGACCTATTCCGTGGTACAGTTACATCTATGTGTTCTTTTTGTGTTGCATTTTTAGCCAAACTGTCGGCTATTTCGTTTCCCAGTAGGTCACAATGTGCAGGTATCCACTCAAACTGTATGTCTATACCAAAAACGTTTAATTGTGTCAATTTCTCCGATATTTCTATAACTAAACTAGATTTGTCCATGTTTTTAATAGCCTGCAAGGCTGACATGGAATCTGATAATATTACAACAGAAACTGTCCATTGTAATGCTAGGATGATTGCTGTCAGTTCAGCAGTCATAATATTTACTAGGGTTATTCTATAACCTTTACTTATCTTAAATTTTGGAATATAAAAGGCTGCACCTGTTAGACCAATATTTTCCAATGCACAGTTGAACTGCTGTATTGGAAGCGATTCTTTCTTTTTCACTTGATCATGTATACAGAATGAGACGTTTGGTTTCACAAAATGCCAAGGAGGAGTGCGAGGAATACAATCTTCCTGTTTTTCTAGGTTTGGTGTTTCTAAAGTGCAGGCTCTATTCATGAGAGGACCCTCATTCTCTTTCCATTTATTACATTCGTATTGCCAACAATTGTGTAGTATATACTTTATTTGATGATTACCCTTTCTTGATTGTAAATAAGAATTTGTATTTGTCAACAAAGACCTGTCTACGAAACTCTGAGGGGGGCTCCCCGCACTCGACCTGAAGCGCTGCTAGTGATGTCATGGGTAATCCACCAGTGATAATCCTAAGAGCTTGGTATTTGATAGAATCAATTTTTTTTTAAAGAGTATTTGATGCTGACCCATATGCTTCGCATCCATAATCTATAATAGGCCTGATAAGGCCTTTATATACCATTAGCAATACTCGGGAGTTGCATCCCCATTGCGTACCATCTATACAGCGAAATAAGTTCAGACGTTTTTTGCATTTTTCAACAATAAAATCAACATGAGAAGCCCAGATTAAACTGTGGTCAAACCAGATTCCTAGGAATTTGTGTGAATTATGATGAGGAATAATGCAATCATTAATCTTTAGCTTGACTTCTTTTATTTCCCGTCTACCAAATACGACTGTTTTTGGCTTTGAAGATGAGACATAAACACCCCATCTTTTACACCAGTTTTCTATCTCTTTCAAAGCCGTTTGAACTTTATTGATGACAAACTTCAAGTTTCGGCTAGAGAACCATATACAAATATCATCTGCATATATAAAAACGTTGGCTATTTTGTTTAAAAAATCAAGATCATTCAGCATGAATGTAAATAGCAGTGGGCTGATTTCACTTTCCTGTGGGATTCCTTGTAGTAATACCTTACTGTTTGACAGTGTACCGTCTACTCTAACTTGAGCCGTTCTCCGGCTAAAAAAATGCTTCTACCCATTTCAAAATGTTTCCTCTCAAACCTGCTTCGTACATATAATTCCTGTTCTCCATAGCACATCGTAGGCTTTCTCTAAGTCTAGGAAGAGTACGATTGTGTACTCTTTATTCAATAAGGCCTTATGAACATCGGTCTCTAATCTAATGATTTGGTCCACTGTGCTCCTCTCTTTTCGAAAACCCGATTGTAACGGGGTAATAATATCGTATTTTTCAATAAACCATGTCAAACGGTTTTTGACCATCCTCTCCATAAGCTTACAGAGTACTGTGGATAGTGAGATAGGTCTGTATGATTACGGGTTTGACGGATCTCTTCCAGCTTTAAAAACTGAAATTAGAATGGAGTGCAACCATTGTCCGGGCAGGATGGAACTGTCCCAGACCTCATTAAACAAATTGAGAAGATACTGGATAGCATTATCTGGCAACTGTCCAATCAGTTTGGGTAATATTCCGTCCTGCCCGGGTGCATAATCCTTCATCTCAGTTATACTCTTTTCCAATTCAGTTACTCTAAAGTATTAATTTAATACACTTTCTCTTTAATGACTTAAATCAAGCTTATCTATAATTTCCTGTTCAAATTCGTTCCTTCTTTCATAATCGTTTACACTCAACGATGAGCCTACACTACAAAAAAACTTCCATAAAGGTGTTTGCTTTATCAAGCGCGTTTGTAATGGGAGTCTCAGAGCGCTCTCTATATAGTAATGGTAGGAATATTACGTGGTTGGGTATTCTGAATACCTTTTACATTCTTCTTACCGTACTTATATCCGTGGAACGAGATAATTTTTTACAGTATTGATGCCAGTATTCTCTTTGTCAGTGCCCTTCTTTTTATTTTTTGTTCATATGCCTTTTTCTCCATATAAATTTTAAGATCCTCAAACAGCAGTGTTTTCTTCTCAAATCTATTTCTAGCCGAGTTTCTTAGCTTGATCGCCGTTCGGCACTCTTCATTCCACCATGGAACGGGGTTCAAGTATTGATGCTTCTTTCCTTTCTTTGCAAACATGATATCAGTAGATACTAAAACTGCTTGTGCAAAATAGTCATATTTTCCTTGAACATTCAACATTTTAAATTCAGTCTGATTCAGTACACTTAATTGTTTAGTAATTTCCTTTCTATACAATTCCAAATTTGCGTCCTTAAACGACCATTTTACTGGGTGCTTATTTTGATGGTGAATGTTTTTAACGACGGGGCCTAGCTGAAAGTTAAAACTTATCACAGAGTGATCACTCCCGAAACTGTCCTCTGTCACTTGCCAGTTGGCAGATGAGGCTAGTCCTTTTGATACCATAGTCAGGTCTAAGGCAGAAAACTTTCCCGTGTGAGGATCCAGTCGTGTAGGTGACCCATCGTTTAATAATACCAAATCATTATGCTGGATAAATTCTTCCATAACTCTGCCGTTACTATCCGTATTAACACTACCCCATAATTTATTGTGTGCGTTAAAATCACCGCAAATGATTATGTTTTTTGGGCAATCTGTTAACAGCTCATTTAGGCTTTCCAAATTCATCTTTTTACATGGGTTATAAAAATGTATAACTGAAATCCTTTTCGGTAAATACTATTTCTACTAAGTCTATTTGAAATTCTTTTTCAGCTGATGTCTTAATGGTTTTAAAATCACTGACTTGAGAATATAAAAAGCCAGACCACCAGACGGATGCGATTCGAGTGCGTAGTTTCTCTTTCAAAACTGTTAATTATAAAGGTGATAAATGTAAGAAAATCAAGATAGGACATGGATAAAGCCGTATTCATACTCTTGTCTGTCTCCATTCTACTCTGTTTGGCACTAGTAATACCTGATGGACTAAAATTTCTCTCCCTTCACTCGGCCTATTCTAGGTCTTCCTAGACCGTGGGGAAGAAAAGGCGAAGTGTGCGTCATTCCTGACCACCCTGGTGGGATCAGGGGGGTTTGAGGGAGCGGCTGACGTATTAGTAGGTATAGCACACCAAACATAATTACAACAAACACATGTTATTTGGTGGTTGCAAATGATGAAACTTTATGAAAGCTTCAAAAAACAAAAAACAGAATTTAAATCGGTCAATGCGTTGTGATTTTATACCATTTTTTTGATATCGCAAAATTACCGAAAAACCTGCCAGAAATGGTCAAATTGTCAAAAATGGCATAATTCGACAAAGTTGACAACTTAATTCATCACTTTCTTGGACACAAATAATAAGTTAAATTATCAGACACTAAAATATAATCTTTGTGGTAAAAAATACAAAAAAGAAAATTCATATATCTATTACCGTTTTGAAAACAGAAGCCAACAAAATAAGTCATTTTTGCCATTTTTGCGAATCTGCAGATATAAAAAAGTTGTGAAAATAACTAAGTCCGCCTAATTAATATGCGCATATGTAATCAAATCAAAACCGAACATGATACATCAGTGAAACCTATGTATATTAGACAGGTGTGGAAATATATTTCATTTGTAATAAAATAAAATCATGAATATTCATCAAATATGCAAATTAGGTCATTTCAGCTAATTATATATTCGCGCACTCATTATGCAAATTAGGAAAGTCAAACTGTCCATTTTTCGGGCATTTTTTAAATCATATATTCATAGATCATATTTACACCAAATATTGACCTTAAATTCCTAATATTTTTGCAATGCCAATACAATATGGCGATGGAAATTACTTGGATCACCGTCACAGCTATTTCCTCATATGTTTCACAAATAATTCAGAAAAACCGATCATATGATAAGAATTTGTAGACTTTCAGCTACATCACAGTATATCTGCCTTTTTCAAAGATGTCAGATTTGAGGATTTATGACGATTTTCCGAGATGCCATTCAACAGGCCATAACATTCCACAGGGACTGAATTTTAGAATGGCAGAAAATTTAGTGACCCCAGTACAGTTGTGGCTACCTTGAGTGTAAATAACAAATTAATTTAATGAGTGAAACACATGAGGATATTGCATTTTTGTAGGGGAGTTTTATACATTGAGGTGCATTTTTTTCACCACACAGAATAGCAGCGCGAGTCAATGGGCGATCAGCGGGCCATGTCACACATGGCTGAAAAGAAAATATTCTAATTCAATAATTAACATATTTCCCACATGCATATAACAATGAAACTTCACAGAATTGTAGTTAAAGGTATGCTTGAAATATATGTGAAATGAAAATTCAAAAATATTGTTTATTTTAAAAAAAATACATTTACAAAAATTGCTATTTCTACCAACTGACTGCTGTTGTTGTGTATGTGTGTGTGTTCGCTGGGCAGACTGTTTGCACAGGCAGTGTGATCACCCTAGTATTAGCCGCCACTGTAGGTCTGGCTTTAGGGGATGGAGCCGCTATTTTACGGGAGGGCATCTGTGCGCCTTGTGCCGGGACATACAGACACGCAACATACAGACCTTCGCGGACGCAGAGCACTCAGGTTTACGGCCGTCGCACACAGTCCGCCCTCGATACAATACGTGGTTTCGCTTTTCGTTGAATGCGTACGTATCTCTACGGAGGTATTGCATTTGCAATGCCATTAGGCAATTTTCGTAATGTAACCAAATTTAATGCATACGTCTTTGTGAAGTGCCTCGATACAAAATATTTCTTTCACCTGATAAGGATAATAGTATTTCAATAGACAGAATCCAAGCTGCATACATTAGTTGTTGCCAGTTCGACAAACATTAGGAATATTTCGCAAGCCCATTGCGGACAGAGAATCTGCGGTTCGTGTGCAAAATCGAGAAGCTACTATAGTAACAGCAGGGTGATCGCTGAGGTACTGAAATCCAGAACGGGTTTTGGCCAAATCTACGGGCGTTCTCAATGACACCCCAAGTGAATAAACAGCCAATCAGCGAGCTTGTACCAAACATGATAATGAGAATTTCGTCGTCTAACAACGAAGGATGACGAATTTTAACGGGCGGATCTAGCTTCTTTCTATGGCCTGGGGGGGGGGGGGGGGGGGGGTTGACATTTGAAAAATCGCGCCGACCAATATTTCGCTTAGTGGGGGGTAGGGAGCACTAAAATTTGTTTTCAATTTTAAAAAAAATGCCAACCAATATTTCGGGGGGGGGGGGGTAGAAAGCATCTTGGCCAGCCCAAGGGGGGGGGGGGGGATTTAAACCTCCTAACCCCCCTAGATCCGCCCCTGACACGAATGACTCTTCGGTGGGTTTGTTTCTTCCGATTATTGTTTCTGAACAATAGCAACATGAATATGGATATAACATGAATTGTTTTAAAACTTGATGATAAATTATTGTTGAAATTTGATTAAAAGCCGTTTGTGGCTTGGTCGAGACAAGTTGTGCTAGTCGTGTAGTCCCGTCTGTACTGTATTGCGTGGAAGGGAACAGGCCATTTTTGTAATGTGATCAAATTTAATACATACGTCTTTGTGAAGTTCCTCAATACAAATTATTTCATTCACCTGTCTAGGATTCGCGATAGTCAGAATGCAAACTGCATGTATTAAGTGTGGCAACAACTAATATATGCAGATTGGATTCTGTCTATTTAAATACTATTATTATTATCAGGTGAATGAAATAGTTTGTATCGAGGCACTTGATTCACTTGGGGCGTCATTGAGAACGCCCTAAGATTTGGCCAAAACCCTTTCTAGATTTCAGGGCCTCAGCGGTCATCCAACTGTTACTATAGTATCTTCTCGATTTTGCACACAAACCGCAGATTCTAATTCCGCAATGACTTTGCGAAAATTGCCTACTGTCACGCTATAGCGACCGGCGCTGCTGCTTTTTCTGATGAGCGAATTTTTTTGCTGCGTAAGATGTTTTTGGGTTCTTTTGACAAAAATTTAAAAAAAAATCGATCTTTTCATCGCAATCTAAATCGCCCTGAACGAGCCTATTGTTTGGAATAAGTTCACTTGTCTAGAAAGCTGGCGTCATAGCGTGGGCTCAGACGCTCATGGAGACACTGGCATCACGAGGAAGGGGGGGGGGGTGGTGGTGGAGAGGCATCGGTTTTTATTTAATGTGAAATAAAACAAGACTACCGTTCAGGTAAGGAGGTGGGAAGGATTGCTCTCGTCATTGATTTTCTTGTCACGTTCCATTTGTGCTCTCCTTTTTGTCTCTCTTCCTCTCTTTCTTTCTCTCTATCTTTCTTTCTCGCTCTCTCTCTCTCTCTTTCTCTCTCTTTATCGTACAAAATTTGTTCTTTTATAGACTCATTTATTGTTTAATGGCTATTCTCGCTCACGCATGAATGGTATGATTTTAATTTCATATCTCTTTAAAAAAGCTAATTGTATGTTTATTCTGATATATTAAAAATAAGTTTATATTAAACAGTTATTTGAAAAACTCAACTATAAATAGTTTCCATTTTTATTTTGCTGAGTGTACTATTGCACATAATGTTTTACACAACTTCCTTATGGACTGGACGTTTCCTTTCATCAACAGTCGAGAAATACATGTCTTAAAGGCATCGTTTAACAATGTTAAATCTGAGATGCATGGCAGTGTCTGTGCTATGGTGTAATATTGAAGCCCTACAAATATTGCGCTTCAAACTGATTATGAAGTGCCTCAATAAAGGAAAAATCTTTAAGTGAGCGGTTTATCATACTCATTTCCCCCAAAAGAGTAAGACTGTAGTGTTATAAAAAACATTAGGAAAACGAATTCTGAAATTTCTAACTCCAATGATAGATATCCTGATAATTGTCTCGTAAAAGTTATGGGATACATGTATGACCTAAAGGTTTATAATTATAATTGCAGCATGAGCTTAATCCAGGATTTTTTTGTTATAATCAGAGGCAAAGTTAACCAATCCCTTTAAACATAAAGTTGAGTCGGATCATGCGATTGCATTGTGAAATAAACGGCGTGGAATCGATCAGAAATAGTTGATCATGTAGCATATAAGTATTGGTGTGTATTGCAAGGTTTTTGAGTCATCAAAATAATAAGAAATTTTGCCCAATCTTGGAAAAGTAACGGGCACTGTACACAGAAAGATGTAAATGGGACTACACACACTGTGGCATAAAAGTAAGGCCTCACTTTTAAGCTGTTACTTGTCATATTCAGAATATGAAGGTATTTAAAGAGCCATGATTTTCAGGGAACATTCTTTCTCTGATGTTCTTCCACATTTGCATAATAACAATAATAATACACACAAATGATTTTTCACCAATCACCACTCCCCAGAACTCAACCCTTTTGTTTAAGTTATGGAATTAGCAAATGGAAGTACTCGACAGTGACGTCACACAGTTGCCAATTTGTTTCTGATGGATTACACCTTTTTATAAATCAGAATTTTCTCTTTTTTCCGGATTATCCTTAAAGCCCTTTAAATTATTGGGAATTCCAAATTCGCCAAAAACTGACGGCAAAATTTCACTTAAATTGTATCATAACGTGAGAGAGAATGTAATTTAAGACAAACTTCCAGTGCAAAGACTCCCCTTCCCCAAAACAAATATTGTAAAAGAATACTTAATTTGGGTACGCAGAAAACCTAAATTCTGTATTCTTTTATCAATATTTGACTTCAAACACATTTGTTTTGAAAATCCATGCAGAAATGTGTTTTAAATGACATGCTTTTTCACATTATGATACAATTTAAGTGATATTATGCCATCAAAATGTTGGGCTCCTAGCACTTTTAAGGGGCTTTAACCAACTTAATTCGTCAACTCAATCTCAGCCGATTAATTTTTTCGCGCTCCATGTTCCTTTAGCTTTCGCTTATATTGTCTGATTTCGAATGTCTGTCTGTTCATTCCTGTGATTTACTCTGATGAGTCTCTCTCTCTCTCTCTAAGTGCCATATCGTTTGACTTCGACGATCATACTGTTCCACAACCCCCGGCTCCTATCCTTCTGTATTAATACCACTCCCAGTTCTTTCACACCTCTCTCTTCCAACAATTTCTGCAGACTGTCCATCCAAAGTATCCTCCTTCTTCCCCTACTCCTTCTTCCCACAATTTTCCCTGTAAAAGCAAGATTCTCTAGGCCTTCATTACGTGTAATGTGACCCATGAACTTCAACTGCCTAATCAACATCTCACGTATCATTTTCCTTTGCACTCCAGGTCGTGTAAGAACTTCCTCATTACTAACTTTGTCAGTCCAGGGGTCTGTTTTCGTTGCTATTAGGGACTTTTAGATTCGCACGAAGACAATGGGGGTTGCTACGATCATACACCTATTACGGATGGACATTCAACGTGATTCTTTCTTTGATCCAATGATAGTCACCGCCTTCTGATTATGTGCATCTTAATGAGAACATTCAGCTGTTTTAACAATAACGACTGCGTAAGCATTTTCGGGCATTGACAAAGGAGCAGTTTCCCTCTCTTGGGTTTAGTTTGGATGGTGTGGTCTGTAAGAGTATGTCTTCAATAAAAACATCTCCGTTGGGGAGCAGCAAAGTTGAAAAACAGACGATTGTGGTGATATGAAATGTATTATTACTGATTAGCACACTTTTGCACGCACCAATGACCTGCGGCCATGATCTTTATAAGCCCTGTGCGTTGTAATTCTGGAATATTATGAGGAAATTGGGGAAAACGGGATTTTAAATCACAAACAATCCAAACAAAACCTATTTGGTAATATCAACATGTTTTTCAAAAATAGAACACAGTACACGGAACAACAATTTCCAATTATTAATCAGAACTGCTCATCGATTTCCCATGATTTAAGCGATGTATTATCTTCTGCGCATGTAGATTAACATGTTTAAAATCACTTTCTTGATTCTGTCCCGGCTTATTGGCGGTGACCATCATGAGATCAAAGTGAAGAAACATGTACGGAATGTTATCGAGACGACATTGACGGATAAAATCACAATGAATTCGTTAAGAAAACGATGAATGTCCATTGGTAATAGGTCCATGCTACGATCGACGTCTTTTTAATGCACTGCCTTGAATGAACGTTACACGTATCAGTCCACGCAAATCTAAAAGTCCCTATTAATTCTTCACCGTGTACTTCCGCATGCTAGAGACACTGGTCACTTATGAATGACTATGACCATAAGAAGGAAGTCCAATTATTGGAGCCTCGATTAGTAATTGTATCGGGTCTTTCTTATTTCTTCACGTGATCAAGACATACAGTTGGTACGTTACCATGCTACCTTCAATGCATGCTTTTTCGATATAGGAATACCACAAGGTAATCGTTCATCACATACCCATAGGCAGTAATAGCCATTTACATACAGCTCTACGAAGGTGTGGTAGAAATGCATTTGGGAAATGCCTTCCCCTCCCTCCCCGCCCCCCCTTTTTTTTTTTGGGGGGGGGGTACAAAAGAAAGTGGAAAGGAGAGAAGGGGGAGGGAGAGAGAGAGAGAGAGAAGAGTTAGAAAGAAAAAAATAGAGAGAGTATTTATCTTTCTGTTAGACCTGATATACCTGTTATAACTGATATGCATGTATGGTAAAGACATAGCTGTGAAATAGTGCGATATATCAACACTTTCTAACCTTCCGATTATTTGTCATATTTTCCGGTTTCAGGAACTGTATTAGTTAGCAATGGCATTTCCATGCCTCCACCTATTAGAAGTATGTGTTTCGAAACAATGCTGATAGTGTGATTTTTTGGTTTGATATGTTTTATTTTCTGTATTAATTCATATATTCGTCCCTTTTTTCACGAAGTGACGGATGAGCGCGAAATTAAAAGAAAGTTAGTTTTGAATAAATCGCTTTCAAACTTTCAAACTATAATATTAACCTCTTTAATGTATCAAGGGCAAATAAATGTTATATCCTGGGAAAGAACATATCTCAATGTTTAGTTCTATGTTTAATTATTTCCATAATTTCTTATATTTTTGGGGGAAATGAGCTGTAAACATAACCGTCACTTCGTGAAAACACGAAATTCAAGGCGCGGTGTGATATTGATTCACGAAGTGACGGCTCGTAGCCGCGCGCATAAAACATACGGGATTTTTCTCTCGTGGATGGAATTCCCGAAATGGACACTAAATACGGCAAAACGTTATGTTTAATTGATGTACAGATAAAATAACTCGAAGTACGAGATAGAGTACATTTTCCTCTTTCTGTAGCTGCTTTTTTATTCCTCTGTTTGAACTTTTAACACAACCGTCATTTCGTGAAAACAAAAATTACATAGAACGCTTTGATTTCGTTTTCACGAAGTGACGGCTCTTAGCCGCTCGCGTATAAAACATATGGGATTTTTGTGTGAAACAGTTTCATGATACTCAATAATTACAGTAGTGTAGTATAATACATGTAAAAAGTAGGCCTAGTAGTAGAGGTATCATTCTGAACCTTATTATCCTGATTATCTTTTGCAATACGTCTACACGATAAACTCATGATAATTGACAATTGTCATGAATCATTGTCTTTAAGCTTACCGTTAAATGCTTCTGGTTCGAGTTTTGCTTAGGTATTTGGTACTGGATGATTTAAATGGTAAAAATGAACTCGTGTCCTATTCATTCTAGTCTTATTCATTTGCATTATGTTTTATTCATTCAAGTTCTAATGTTTCTGACTGTTTTCAAGACAATAACTTTTTTGTCGATCATAGTTCTATGTAGCTTGATATATCACGGTAATTTTGAGAGAAAAGCAATCCAAGCAATGATTCCTGAATTGTAGCGACAATCGCGTTCGCCTTTGCTGCTCTTCGATAATATTTGACAAGCAGTATTAATTAATTTTTCACAGACTCATGATATATTCGTTTAACAGTTGATTACCCTCGGTTGATTCTTTTGTTTGGATTATTTGGCAGGGAGAGAAAGGAGTGAACGGTCTCACGCTTAACGACGTTGTATTATTATTCTTTTTTTTGTTCATCGTCTGTACGATGCTCTTTGAATCAAAAACACCTTTTAATGTTAGGCTTCCTGAAAGAAATTTCAATTGTTAAGAAATTTTTGGTTGCACTCTGTAGATTATGATGATGTGTTTGATCTTGTTTTCAATAACAAGATCAAACACATGATGAAAATCTACTGGGTGCATGCCAATAAGTTCTTTACAACAATAAACAAATGTGAGGTGCTATTCGGTGTGGCGTACACATGGCAATCACATGGTAGATAAAATTATGATCATCAGTACTGGGTGTAATAAATAAAAGAGAACTTAATTTTAACCCGGGCCATAGGCTACCCCCTCTCGTTCTCTCTCCCTCTCTCTCCCTCTTCATCGCCTTACTTTCCCTCTCTTACCTCCCTGTGCATTTGTATGCCTCGATAATACAGAAAATTAAACAATAAGATTCTTCCTCTTCCCCTCCTTCTTCCTGTAGTAGGAGTAGTATTAGCAGCAGTATCACACTAATAATGACAACAATTATAATTATGGTTGGTGGTGTTACTAATGTTATTTTTGTAATTATTATACTTGTTATTGTAATTATTATCCTTATCATTATCATTATCGTTAATATTATTATTATTGTCATTATTATTATCATTATGATGAATATGAGCATGATGATTATGATGACGATTAATATAAGTAGTATTATTATGATTGTTATCATATCATTATTATCATCTGTATTATCAGCATTATTCTACCGAAATTTTTCGGCGCATGTCATTTATTTGTAATCTTGAACATTCAGTGTTAGTTTCGTTGGATTCTGTGACAATGTATTTTTCTATATTGACCAGAACTTAAGTTTATCTTCAACAATAATTGTTGTAAATAATAAATAATCTATGTCATTTACACAAAAATTAAAGAATTTAGAGCATATAGTTTTTATTTTGTAATATAGCATAGTGGCCAAAACAGATAAAATGCGACATATAGAGCAATGTTCATAGATAGAATAGTTATTTATACAATAATTGTTCGGTGTTTGCTGCCTGACTTGAAAAATGAAATATTAAGCGTAGAATAGGTAATACAGTTATATATTTCCAAAAAATGCTTGGAGAATTCCTTCAGTACACTGCTCCCGTCATAATTTGTATAATATGAATAAGTTGAGCAAACTGGGAGTTGGGAGATCCATCCAGGAAGGTTAGGAGATACTGCCATAAACAGCATGCCCCACAAAGGGATGGCACAACAATATTAAAGTGATAGAGTTTTAACAATTTATGACAACATTTGGACTAGATCCAGCCTATATATTATGACACCTTGTCTCCAACGATTTCTTTTTTCATTAATCAAATGAAGGAGAGAAAATATTTGCGCAGGGAATTCACCTGAACATCAGAGGCCACATGTTACCACTATAGATTTCGGAATTTAAATAAATTGAGCCTTCAAAAATTAGGGGTTCAGTTGAAAGGAAGAAAATGGCAGCGCGGTAAAGCAATATGGAGATGGTTCTACAAAATAACATGAATTCCCTGTTACCCGTTCCCTCCTTCCTCTTTTCGACCCACCTCAATTTTGTATATTAAATATTGAATATTGGGTTCACAAAAATAATTAATGTAATACAGTGTTCGTCTTGTTTTGAGCCACCGTGGTGCATGTATAAACGTTAATGAATTAACAACACTTTTGATGAAAATTAATGGCCCAGAAGCATTTCTATATACAAAAATAATATCAAGGATGTAATTATTAGAAACCCCCTCCTCATTGTTTTACGACAAATCAGGACAAGGAATCCATATTTTTGCTTGGAATACGACAAACAAAGATACGAACTTACCTATAGTTTAATCCCACTATTTAAGTCAAGAGCCAGGCCCTCGCCGCACCTTCACACACGGTGGCTAAGAAGCTAATGCAACCAAATATTGCAGCGGGTGCGTGACACTCGCTCTGTGTTTAGTCCGTTTTATAGTTAGTTTCAGTTTCAGTCGATTGTTTTTTTTTATTTCACAATTCACATGATACAAATGTTACAATATAAAATAATAATCACCCTCAAGGGAATTAGAAACATGTTACAAATTTAGTTATTGATTGAGTTATTTAACAGCTTTTACAAGAAGACGAATATATTTATTTGAGAGTGAGATATGACCAGACCTAATCAAAAATGCAAAGCTTGTAAAGAATAGATTCCGTACAAAGTATGATGAAGAAAATCGTCGATAAATTGACATGGCGCGATGAGAAAGATATATAAACGAAAAGGTTAATGCAGAAAAATATCGTAAGCCGGAGTTTTAAATACTCAACAAAATTATATATATTGAAAAAGTATTTATATAAGAAAAATGTTTAAAAAACACACAATGTATACATAGAAAACACGAGACAAAATCTGTTCATTTTGTTAAAGAGCATTTACATATATAAATGTACACCCGTCTCAATACATTCTCAATACCTTTACTTCAACCTACACATGATCAATACAATCAGGATTTGTATTGGTTCAAGAAAAAAGCTTTGAGAATTCAAAGAAGTTGATTGTTTAAGTTTGGTATTATTTCAGAATTTAGGTCCAGTAAACATCAAAGTTTTATTGGAAATAACGTTCTTGTACAAGGTAAATGTAGCAAATTATTTTGTCTAGTCGGGTAAGAATGAATTGTACTATTTATTGTGAATATTGACATTAAAGCATCAGGAATTTCATTTGTTGACGATTGATACATAATAATACCTATGTTTTAATAAAAAATAGACCAGAAGATAATAGTTGTAGGTAAGGATATTGGAAACAAGAAATATTCACTTCTGAATATTATTTTAAATTATGCGCAATATGCAATTTATAAATGTTACGTTGAGAAGATTGTTAATGGTTCTGTTTACTACCCACATACTTTTTTTTTTGTAATTCAAGTCGTTTCTAAGACAATTAGTCCATTTTCAGTGAATTACCCTATAATATATCATGAAGATTGTGTTTCTATTAATTTTAACCCATTCATTCAACGAAATGAACTATCAGAAATATGTGAGAGCAATTTCATATCAATAACTTAAAAACTTCATGTTGAATTGAAAGATTTGCACGAAAACTGTGAATATGTAGGATTTTGCTGTTTGAAGTAGTAAATTTATACCCTTATTGTGCATACCGGAATTAAATATTTCACTAAGGTATTCCTCTGTGTATTACCTTTCAACTGGGCAAGAAAAAAATTGAAAAAAATAAATCGCCCAAACTTAGTTTTGGCGCACTTTGGTTCCTACCTGGCCCACTGTGCGATGGCGTCAGTATAAAAGGTCTTTATCCAGGATATGAAAGATTCTTTAAAATTGAGTTCATGTAGTACATGATATATATATATACCGTATATCTTTCTGACTGTCTTTAAATGATTTTAAATGTACAGAGTACAGAGTACATAATTGCAATTTGACGAACAAAAACGTTGCCCTCAGGCTGGAATGCGCATGTTTACGAAGGCAAAATAAAATATCAAAGGACTAAACGTATTCCCAATGAGTGCCAAAATATTGTGAATACCTTTTTTTTCTTCCTCCCTATTTAGTACCAAGCACGTTTGGGCGGAAATTCTTTGTAATATTGAAGCATGAGCTGTGGATTCCTAGTTCTGTTCGTCAGCAGTTCTTGCATGCACTGTAGCGTGACTGGATCATGAGAGTAATGAATTTTGTTGACAAATAGGTTGGGCACGCGGGACACATAGGGTAGGTATCCTGTGGATATCACACAGATGCCTCTGACATACTTGCCGACGCATTCTTTACCCGCCTTCTCCCCGCTCCATTTGACGAAGCTGGTGTTGATATCCTTGTGCGTGACGTTAGGATATGATCCGGGTGCATTGTGGTAGCGACGGAGGCTCGCCCAGAAGTGTTCATCGGGGGAACTCGTCATGTTGATCCAGCTCAGGAATTGAACAGCTTCCTTGTCCGTTAAAACGTAGTCGACAAACTCTCTGCTGAGAGTGTTGTAGGCGTTCCCAGAGTGCAGCGTGATGTTTCCTGGTGGCGGGTAGCGATTTAGTCTGTCTTCAGTTTTGTTAAAGGAGGTGTATCTGGAGGAGAGCTTGTGAAACCTGGATAGTTTATGGGGTGGGTCGTTTGATTCAGCATCCACGCGGCCGTGGTAAGCCTTGATCATTTTGACCATTTCTAGATTGGTCTTCAGTGGAAATGCTTCACCGCACTGGTTGATGACATACTTCCACTGCACAGAATGATTGACCAGGTCGTGCATGCAGTTGATATCTGCAAGGAGGCGCGTGAAACCGGCATACTCTACCTTTTCTAATTTGGAACAAACGAACACATTGTGAAAGCAACTTGCCATGTTTCTTATAGCTCTTTGAAATTCTGGTGGCGAGTTGCCATCTGGATGGAAGGCATATACATTATGGGGTTGGTAAATAGCACGGAAAAGCAGTTCCACTTGTGCAGCATTCTTGTGGGTAAGGATAATAAACGCAAGCGGGAACTCCTCTTCCTCCTTACTTAGTACTTTTGTTGGGTAACCTCGGATTGTCTTATAATGTTCGCACTCTTGGGTAAAGTTTGCGACCAAAGTGTCTGACGCAATGTCGATTTCACCCTTGTTTGACTTCTGCCTCTCCTTCTCTAGCATAGCGTCCACACGTGCAATCTCCTGTACATCTTCCTCAAAGACTGCACTACAGTTTACCGGCCAGTATCGGTTATAGAATTCTGGATGACTCTCCACCTTTTTCCCTTGGGTGTCCGCAGAGGGCGGGCCGTGTGGATCAATGAGGGGATACTGGGGCGATGCCCTTGTGACTGCTTCTTCGCTTTGTTTTCTCAAAGGTATTTTCTCCAGAGTACACCGATGTAGCTTGCTTGTTTTGTCAGCCATGAAGTAGGAACAAGTCCATACGAATATTATGGTCAGCCAAGCCCCCCAAATCATGACCCCTCGAAGGGACCCTTGGAAATGACACCTTCTACCCATCTTCTTAATGTTGTTTTGGTATTTCATTTAATGCCGTTTCTGGTTTTACAATCAACTCACAGCACTGCAGCTCTCACTGATATTACCTGCACAGAGAAAGAAATGGAAGAAGAAGAAAACTGTTATGTATTTCAAACACATTCTTTTCTTTAAACAAATATATATATATATGTAATTATGAATTCAAGCAGATTATATTAAGGATGGGATTGTACTGAAAACCACACATTAAGTACGGTGTAACGTGAATTCACAAATTCAACGAAAACTATTGCAGAGACAGTATGAAAAACGACAGGGTTAATGCATACAAAATAATATTTTTTAAAGGGACATCCAGGTCTATGTAAAGATTGAAACAATGTCGCAGATGATCCTTGATATTACGTATTAACTAGAATGTTGGGGTCTCAATATCTCAAAATGTATTTTACCCCTGTTTTGCGTCATACTTTGTGGGTCTCTTTTTTTCTTTTTTGTTGTTGTTGTATGTCTTATTAAATCGAAACTAATATCAAAATATTTACAGATCATCAATAATGATTGGCAAACAACAAGCAAGATATGTAAATAAAAAAGTGACAAGAAATACAAGATATATTTAAGTTATTAACATACTATATACCGCAATACGAAGCCATAGCGGAGAGAAAACAAAAATAGAATACTGTTTCAATGTGGAGTCCCCCTAGCTGCCGAGACCAAATTCGTCCTGTCAAGGGCCACCGAAGCCTGGACACACTCCACCTAACCACACGATCTGCACGAGTTCCATACTTAAATACCACATGATCAGACCATCACTCAATATTGCCTGTATTAAACATATCATGCAGCTACATGTAGCTTCATAATCATAACCTCTTCCTCACTATCTGATCATTCCTCTAGTCTTCACACCCCCATAATTCCAGCTACAGCCCAGTACATTAATCTCTCATTTCCCTTATTCACATTTATGTCCAAACAAACATTCAATTGTGGAGTGCGTCCAGACCTTGTGGATCTCTTTTTGTTCTCAGGTAACCCCCCCCCCCCCCCCCACTCTTTAAAAATGCTCCACTATCCCTGAGATACATGTGTTTCACTGGTTTTCTTTATAGTAAATGAATTGACCTACAGACAGTATGTTTGCTATGCAATTAAATATGTTAAAATATAAAAACCTAGGTAAGCAGAAATACATGTTCACTTGCAAATCGTGTCTTTATGAACTTCATGTGACTTATTATGATTTTTGAAATTCAAATTTGCAAAGGCCATGATGGTCACATCCACCACCAACGTTATGCCCAAACGAGCAGATTCGTAGCATGGACCTGATCTCGGCGTCATTTAAGACAAAAAAGATAAGCTGGAACATACATGCCGAGAAGGCCAATAATACCACTGCTAATTACACAGTACAGGAAAATACCGTCTTTCCTTCAATGGTATGCATTTATTATTGCAGTCATCTATAAATGTATTTTGCGGATAGAAAGACTGGAGGAAGAAGGACGTTTGAAAAGCACATGCAGTATCTGAAACTAGTCGGTCAAGAATACTCAAGATCATAAATAGATAACCCTCTTTAAACCTCGAAAATAAGTCGGTTTAATTCATTCTCGCATCAAACTCGCATCCACTCTTGAAAACAAACGAGCTTTAAAAGTAAACCAAAACAATGGAAATGAAAGTAAGATTCTTATTTATCGTAAACCGATTTGCTCTGTGATAAATCCTTGGTTTTACTCGAAACTCTTCCTATTTCAGTGAAACCTTAAACAAAGGACTGTGAGATGATGTTAATAGGCTTGCATTGCTTTGAAAACAACTTGAAATAAATATTAATATGATTTCCAACTCCTCTTCACTTCCCGGTACCCGGTAGGATGCGGTCGTCATTGTTGGTTAAACAGTTTTGAGCGTCAAGTAACGCCTGGCTGGAATGCTCCCCAGGGAGTGGAGATTGTGCACACAGTGTGTGCGGGCAAGCACTGAATCCAATGACCGGGGTAATGGTATATTTATAACGCGCTTATACTCTTTTCACACTGGTTTTGCTTAACCCCGTACTTTGCTTAGCCCCGTACTATCCTTAACCCCGGACTATTTTGTTTGGCTTTTCACACACGCTCTTTTTAGTCCCGTACTAGCGCCTATTCCGGAATAAGAAAATTCACGCTGTTCTCACTGCGATTCGTTAACCCCGGATATCGTGAATGTTATGATTGGACATACTTCGCATCTGGCCAGCTGAGATACGATTCATTGCGTAGTACCGGACTATTTTTCGTTTCTGTTCTCATTCATTTGCTTGGCACCGCAGTTGCGGGGTTAGCAGGAGTTAGCACCACAATTGCGGAGTTAGCCCTGCTATTTTGCAGGGTTAGTTAACCCCGTACTATAGGTGGGGTTAGCCAACTTTAGCCCAATTTGGTAAAAGCCAGTCTGAACAGAAAGTGGAATAGGCTTAACCCCGTACTATAGGTGGGGCTAAGTCCCCCCTTAACCCCACCTATAGTACGGGTTAAGCAAAATATCGCCAGTGTGAAAAAATAAGAGACATTTGTATGAAGCGCTATATAAATATTAGATATTATTATTATTATTCCCTAACTTTCCTATTTCTCTCTTTGTAATTTCATCCAACCTTCTACTATTCTTTCTACATCACAATGAGTTGTTCTAACCATTTTTTCCCTCAGCACCAAATATTCTACTTGCAATTCATTTTTTCTCTTTTTTTGGGGGGGGTCATTTTATGAGAAATTCAGTTAGCTTCATGAAACCGAACGTTGTGTTTGCATTAAAGGTATAGACCAGTTCCGGTCATGCGATTGCATTGTGAAAGAAACGTTGTGGAATCGATCAGAAAAGGTTGATCATCTATAGCATATAAGCATTGGTGTGTACTGCAAGGTTCTTATATCATCAAAATGATAAGAAATTTGGCCCAGTCTTGGTAAAGTTACAAGCACTGAACACAGAAAGATGTATATGGGACTACGCGACACGTGCGCGATATCTATCCAGTCCAGATAGAGTATAATAATTTACCAAATATATCAATTAATAGGCGGTATCCCGGCAAAAATGTGTATTAACACATATTAGTCAAAACATATTCTTTCACAGAATTGGTAATAAGAGCTTCCGTTTTATTTTTTTAGAGGGGGGGGGGGGGGGGGGCGTTTCCAAAACTGGTCTTTACGAAGATTTATTTACAGCGCAAAGATTTCCGAAAATAGCAAAAAATTCCATTTATGATATATAAAACTCTATAATCAATATCCCTTTCTTAGATTATATACAGATCGAACATTTTTAGAAGTACCTTTTAATGGCTTCCACAAACGTGAACTTGACATCAATGCATCATTACTGTAAAAACTGAACTGTTGAAAGCTTGGACCATGTCTCAGCCTGAAACTTGAAACATTGAAGTGAAGATCGAGCTCAGTCGCTCCTTGAAGCTATTATTATTATTACGCATACCGCGCCTTTACCCATAAGGCCCACAGCGCTTACAGTAAGTGTGTATACAAATTACATAAAGACATGTAATACGAAAAACAGTCTTACAACTAATGCTAAGGTCATAAAGGTTCGTACGAACGATAATTTCGTACGAATCTCCCTGTTTTTCTTTTGTCTTCCCGAATTTCCATTGTCTGAAAAATCGTTCGTACGGCGTTCTTAGCAGTTCGTAATGGCAATTGTGACCGAGGCTTAAATTTCCAATATTTTTTTTCTCACTGATTCCATAGCTGCGACGGCCATTTCCAAAGATGTTGGGTTTTAAGGCTGGCCAATCTAAAAAGATTATTTTTGCCTGGCTGTGCTGGTTTTTTTTGTTAGTTGTTCATCACTGATGATTAGATGGCGCTGTTTCTTTTCCTCTTCAGTGAGTGTCATGTACTGTGCAGCTTCCGTTTATTCGATGGTGCGGGCAATAATTTTAGGTGTCGACCATGAACCGGGTGCGAGTATTTTATTAATAATAGGGGTTAACTGTGCGGTGCTAAACTATACTTTCCCTTCCCTTCCTCTCCAAGAGAGTTAGTTATAACTCGTTAGCTATGATGATTGGTATCTACCTGTAGCTTTTATGAAAGCCAACAGAGTGTGCAGATGATCTTCATTCCCCAGTAAATTCTTTAAACTCTTATCTTTAATTTTCAACCGAGAAAACAACCTTTTCCTCTCTCGTACATATTTCTTACACACCAATAAATAATGTTCGATTGTTTCAGTTTCATGACAAAAATTACAAACGCCATTTTCATGTTTATTAATACTGAATTTGTAAAAGTTTAATTTGCATTTTCCCATTCTCATTTTATGTAATAACCTTTCATCTTTTCTACAAAAACCAGATAAGTTAATAAGTTTCGTTATTTATGGATGGATCGGAAAAAAGAATCTACCTTTGTCTATTGTTTCCCACTGATTTTGCCATAAATTCTTTTAAAAATGACGCATGTGGTTAGTTAATTCAGACCTATTCCGTGGTACAGTTACATCTATGTGTTCTTTTTGTGTTGCATTTTTAGCAAAACTGTCGACTCTTTCGTTTCCCAGGAGGTCACAATGTGCAGGTATCCACTCAAACTGTATGTCTATACCAAAAACGTTTAATTGTGTCAATTTCTCCGATATTTCTATAACTAAACTAGATTTGTCCATGTTTTTAATAGCCTGCAAGGCTGACATGGAATCTGATAATATTACCACAGAAACTGGGAGATAGTCCTCTATCCATTGTAATGCTAGGATGATTGCTGTCAGTTCAGCAGTCATAATATTTACTAGGGTTATTCTATAACCTTTACTTATTTTAAATTTTGGAATATAAAAGGCTGCACCTGTTAGACCATCATCAAGTTTGGATCCATCTGTATACATTTTCAAGTGGTTGTTCCATTTTATTGAAATATTTTCCAATGCACAGTTTAACTGCTGTATTGGAAGCGATTCTTTCTTTTTCACTAGTAGTAGTAGTAGTAGTAGTAGTAGTAGTAGTACTACTACTACTAGGTCGAGCGTACTCGCACTGATTTGACAAGCTTTATCCATTCAGTTCTATTCTCCATGATCTTTGGGAGCTCCTGCCTTGGTAGACAGGTGTCTTTTTCTAACTGGTCAATGTAAGTCATTGCTGGGCGCCCTCTGGTGCGTTTGCTCCTTGAGGGCTCCCAGAAGAGCATTTGTGAAATGATTTCACTCTTGCTCCTCCAGCAGTGCCCACTGAAACGGAGGCGGCGGCCTCTCAGTCTGGCTGAGATCGGTGTAATGTCCCTATACAATTCTATATTGGTCATATGGTCCCTCCAGTTAACATTTAGTGCTGCTCACAAAAGTCTTGTATAGCAATCATTCAGTCCAGGCTTCTGATCCGTAGAGCAGAACAGTTTCCACTGTAGCCCTAAAGAAGCGGACTTTCAGTTTTCTACCGAGGTTTGATTTCCAGATGGCTGTCAGCTTGTTCAAAGCAGTCCAGGCTTTTGCCTTTCGGATAGTCAGATCTTGTTTTGACTGATCAACCCATGAGCCAAGGTACTGAAAGTTTTGGACCTGCTTCAACTTTGTCCTGTCAGCAGTACAAATCACGCCTTCACGAAGGTTGTACAACATGAAATCTGTCCTAATACTGTTTATTTGTAGACCGACTTGGCTTGCTGCAGATTCTACTTTTTCTAGGAGCTCCTGTGCCTTTTCCAGATTGTCTGAAATTAGTGCAATATCATCAGCAAAGTCGGTATCCGTGATCATTACAGCAGGATATCTGCTACTTTTCCTTTCCTGTAGGGTGAAGCCTAGATTCTCAAACCCTTCAGTAGCCATACTTAGAGCATAATCCAATGCTATGATGATCAGGTATGGTGCTAAGGTATCTCCTTGAAGCACTCCTGCTGAGATGGTAAAGGAGTCAGTCTCTCCATCTAGTGACCGTACTTGAGCTGTAGTATCTTTGTACATCACCCCTACTGCAATAACTATTGTGTGTGGTATTCCGTAGGCTCTTAAGATCTCTAACATCTTCTTTCTATTGATTAAATCAAAGGCCTTCTTAAAATCCACGAACGTAAGCACTGCTGTCATATGTTTTGCTTTAATACCTTCCACCCGTCTTCGCAAAGTTAGAATTTGCGCCACTGTAGATCTTCCTGGACGGAATCCATTCTGGTTCTTGCGGAGAAGGGGTTCCAGGTGAGGACGGATTCTATTAAAAAGCATTTTGTTGAATACTTTTGCAGCTACTGGGGTCAGTGCTATCCCACGGTAGTTTTGAGGGGTACTGAGATCTCCTTTCTTGGGTACAGGGATTATTATGCTCCTAGACCACAGGTCTGGTTTCTCGCCATGGATAAGTGTTCTGTTACATACTTCCAAAAGCTGCTGGTCAAGGGCACCAGACTTCCATACCTCTGCTGGGATTCCATCCACACCTGGGCATTTATTATTGTAAAGGGAGGTAACTGCCACTTTGAGTTCTGCAAAAGTAAATTCGCTTGTTTTAATTGGAAGTGTCTTTTGGACCACCTTCCTTACTGGGTTGTTGTTATCTGGTGGAAGTTGACCAAGAAGATTAGAAAAGTGATCTTTCCACTGGTTTAGTCTCTCTTGGGGTGTTTTACCTCTAAGCTGATCCACTGGGGTCGAGGCCTTTCCAGTGATCTCTTTTTACAATATCCCATACTTTCCTAGTCTGCTGTTGGACTGCACCAATCTCAATCTCAGTGCATTTTTGAGCTACGTAACTCGACTGCTCTTCGTCATTTGCATCCTGGAGATCTTTCTTGGCTTTGTCAAGTGTTTCTGTTTGTTCGGCAGTTGTTCCGCCATTCTTTTTATTATATGCTACCTTAAGGCATTTCCGTTTCTCCCTGATTCGTTTTCCCATGGCACCCGTTTCTTCTTGCCCTTTCTCTTTGGTACGTATTTCGTGGCTGCTCCTTCGTGAGCTTCTATTAGTGCAGAGTAGATCTCATTCGCTGTAGGATTCTCGATATCTTGATACAATGCCCAAATCTGTTGTTTACCTACACTGTATATGCTTCCTTAATACTACAATCTGATTTAAAGAGCTGCCAGTCATGAGAAAGATTTGATTTGGCTTTTACCTTCTTATTGCTTCTCAAGCTTAGTTGCATTTTGGTGGAGACAATTCGATGGTCCGAGTTCAATGGGCCAAAAGAGTTGTAAGCTTGACAGTCTTTCACACTATTTCTCCACTTTTTGTTCACTAGGATATAGTCTAGTTGTGCCTGGCTCTTATTTGGTTTAAATGTCCACAACTTAGTAGTAGTAGTATTTATTTCCGTATAAAAACATAGTAAAAATGCATAAAATACGGTGGATAGCCCACATTCAGCTAACCCGACATGGGAAAGCTGGTCTTCCGTGGGGTCCGGAACAATTACATAAACAAAACAGAACATAAATACATAAATGAACGACAGTAAATACATTTGAGGAAGAAAAAAAAAAAGTAATATAAAATAAAGGAAAACAAAAAAACATTTCATAAAAAACCAGTAATCATAACAAGATAAGGATGGGGGACCATGTGCTACTGTAACAGTTCTGCAATCTTAGATTTGAATGTATTAACACTAGGGGACGATTTGATATGAGGAGGAAGTGTGTTGTAGACCTTTGCGTTTCTAAACTTGAATGATCTTTTGAGGTAATTTGTTCTCGGTTTGGGTAATTTTATTTGAGCTCCAATCCGGGAAGGGTAGGAATGGGTTCTCAACTCAAATTCATTTCTTAAATACTTGGGGGTTAGATTACTCATAATTTTATACATAAGAACAAGGGAATGATGATTTCTTCTTTTGTCCAAGAGTTGCCAATTAAGAGCGTTATGCATTTCCAGAACAGAGACATGAGATTCAGGTTTTATTTTAAGTATAATCCGGCCTGCCCTATTTTGCAATTTTTGAAGGCGATCTGTATATTTCCTGAAAGCTGCACTTGAACTTGATCTATGAAGATATCATTCAATGAAACTCTGAGGACATTCTTTTTAAATATCATGTGGTTGCTTGACTTGCTTACAATGAGCATACAAACTGTTTTTTGACAGTTGACACTTAATTTGTTTTGGCACATCCAGTAATACATATTTTCTAGGTCTGAGTTCAAAGCTAATTCAATTCTATCTATAGAGGGATGTGAGAAGTATAAAACAGTATCATCAGCATACAACTGAACTTGACAAGTTGTTATACATTTTACTAAATCATTTATATATACGATGAAGAGCAGTGGCCCTAGAAGGGAACCTTGGGGCACACCACACTCAATAACCGATTCGAAAGAAAGCTCTGCATTAATAAGTGTCCTACTAACTCTGTCTGACATGTAGCTTTTAAACCACGAACATGGAGTGCCAGAAATTCCTATGCTATTGAGTTTCTTAATAAGAATATCACAATTCACAGTATAGTCCACAAATACAACCCCCGTATACTCTTTCTTATCAGTTGCGTGAAGCCAGTCATCAGTTACTTTTAGGAGAGTGGTACTAGTTTAGTGACGTGGCCTGAAACCAGATTGGACGGCTGACAAAATATTGTTCTCATGTAGAAACTCCAAAACTTGCCTTTGGACAACCCGTTCCAGTATTTTAGATACGCAGGGCAAAATTGAGATGGGCCGATAATTCGAAGGAGAGCTCTTAACTCCACTTTTGTGAATTGGGATAATCTTGGACCTTTTCCATTGTTGAGGAAATTTACCGCTCAACAAAGAGCGGTTGATCAGGTTGGCAATACTCTGTGATATCTCGGTAGCACATGCTTTTAAAACAAAAACTGATATTTTATCTACACCTACAGATTTAGTATTTTTCAATTTGTTTGTAACTCCCAACAAATCATTTTCGGTTACAGGGGTAAACTCAAAACTCTTAATTAATGGTATATTGTTATATAGGGAGAGGCGTATCAGGAGTTTATTTTGCTAAATTACTTCCTACTTCAGAAAAGAAGGTATTGAAAAGATTAGCAGTAGCAACATTACTTTCTGAATTAAGCGCAACTATTGGCGTGTCACGTTTCTTATTTGGAATGATAGATGGTAATGTCTTCCAAGTCTGTTTTGGATTAGCACTAGAAAGTGAGAATTTATCAGAGTAGTATTTTCTCTTTGCTTTTCTTACATCAGTAGTAACTTTATTACGTAGTACTCTATATTCACACATGAGTTTTTCATCTTTAAGTTTACACGCTCTCCCTTTCAGTTTGTCACGCTTTTTCATGAGTTTATAAATACCTGCATTCATCCACGGAGAGCCCCTAGTACTTATTCTTTTTGAACGATATGGCATGTGTTTGTCAACAACTTGTAACAACAGATTTTGCCATAATTCAACAGCTTCATCAATTGAATTGCACTGATTTATATACTCCCATTTCTAGTTGCGAATATCATTTCTAAACTCATTACCATTAAGTTTGCTGCAACTTCTAAAGTTAATAAATCTGGGGTGTGATGAAACATTGGCATTCCAAATTAAATAAATAATAGAATGGTCACTCATTCCATTATGAATTACTCCATAACTCTTTACGTTTGGGGAGTTATTAGTTAAGAGATGATCAATCAATGTAGCAGAAGCATTTGTAATTCTGGTTGCTTCACTTGATCATGTATACAGAATGAGACGTTTGGTTTCACACAATGCCAAGGAGGAGTGCGAGGAATACAATCTTCCTGTTTTTCTAGGTTTGGTGTTTCTAAAGTGCAGGCTCTATGCATGAGAGGACCCTAATTCTCTTTCCATTTATTACATTCGTATTGTCAACAATTGTGTAGTATATACTTTATTAGATGATTATCCTTTCTTGATTGTAAATAAGAATTTGTATTTGTCAACAAAGACCTGTCTACGAAACTCAGAGGGGGCTCCCCGCACTCGACCTGAAGCGCTGCTAGTGATGTCATGGGTAATCCACCAGTGATAATCCTAAGAGCTTGGTATTTGATAGAATCAATTTTTTTCAAAAGAGTATTTGATGCTGACCCATATGCTTCGCATCCATAATCTATAATAGGCCTGATAAGGCCTTTATATACCATTAGCAATACTCGGGAGTTGCATCCCCATTGCGTACCCGCTATACAGCGTAATAAGTTCAGACGTTTTTTGCATTTTTCAACAATAAATCAACATGAGTAGCCCAGATTAAACTGTGGTCAAACCAGATTCCTAGGAATTTGTGTGAATTATGATGAGGAATAATGCAATCATTAATCTTTAGCTTGACTTCTTTTATTTCCCGTCTACCAAATAGGACTGTTTTTTACTTTGAAGATGAGACATAAACACCCCATCTTTTACACCAGTTTTCTATCTCTTTCAAAGCCGTTTGAACTTTATTTATTGCAAATTTCAAGTTTCGGCTAGAGAACCATATACAAATATCATCTGCATATATAAAAACGTTGGCTATTTTGTTTAAAAAATCAAGATCATTCAGCATGAATGTAAATAGCAGTGGGCTGATTTCACCTTCCTGTGGGATTCCTTGTAGTAATACCTTACTGTTTGACAGTGTACCGTCTACTCTAACTTGAGCCGTCCTCCGGCTAAAAAAATGCTTCTACCCATTTCAAAATATTTCCTCTCAAACCTGCTTCGTACATTTTATATATAATTCCTTTTCTCCATAGTACATAGCAGGCTTTCTCTAAGTCTAAGAAGAGTACGATTGTGTACTCTTTATTCAATAAGGCCTTATGAACATCGGTCTGTAATCTAATGAGTTGGTCCACTGTGCTCCTCTCTTTTCGAAAACCCGATTGTAACGGGGTAATAATATCGTATTTTTCAATAAACCATGTCAAACGGTTTTTGACCATCCTCTCCATAAGATTACAGAGTACTGGGGATAGTGAGATAGGTCTGTATGATGAAGGGTTTGATGGATCTCTTCCAGCTTTAAAAACTGGAATTAGAATGGAGTGCAAACATTGTCAGGGCAGGATGGAACTGTCCCAGATCTCATTAAACAAATCGAGAAGATACTGGATAGCACTATCTGGCAACTGTCCAATCAGTTTGGGTAATATTCCGTCCTGCCCGGGTGCAGAATCCTTCATCTCAGTTATACTCTTTTCCAATTCAGTTACTTTAAAGTATTCATTTAATACACTCTCTCTTTCATGACTTAAATCAAGCTTATCTATAATTTCCTGTTCAAATTCGTTCCTTCTTTCATAATCGTTTACACTCAACGACGAGCCTACACTACACAAAATTTCCATAAAGGTGTTTGCTTTATCAAGCGCGTTTGTAATGGGAGTCTCCGAGCTCTCTCTAGTAATAGTAGGAATATTACGTGGTTGGGTATTCTGAATACCTTTTACATTCTTCCATAACGTACTTATATCCGTGGAACGAGATACTTTTTTTTACAGTATTGATGCCAGTATTCTCTTTGTGCCCTTCTTTTTATTTTTTGTTCATATGCCTTTTTCTCCATATAAATTTTAAGATCCTCAAACAGCAGTGTTTTCTTCTCAAATCTATTTCTAGCCGAGTTTCTTAGCTTGATCGCCGTTCGGCACCTTCATTCCACCATGGAACGGGGTTCAAGTATTGATGCTTCTTTCCTTTCTTTGCAAACATGATATCAGCAGATACTAAAACTGCTTGTGCAAAATAGTCATATTTTCCTTAAACATTCAACATTTTAAATTCAGTCTGATCCAGTACACTTAATTGTTTAGTAATTTCCTTTCTATACAATTCCCAATTTGCGTCCTTAAACGACCATTTTACTGGGTGCTTATTTTGATGGTGAATGTTTTTAACGACGAGGCCTAGCTGAAAGTTAAAACTTATCACAGAGTGATCACTCCCGAAACTGTCCTCTGTCACTTGCCAGTTGGCAGATGAGGCTAGTCCTTTTGATACCATAGTCAGGTCTAAGGCAGAAAACTTTCCTGTGTGAGGATCCAGTCGTGTAGGTGACCCATCGTTTAATAATACCAAATCATTATGCTGAATAAATTCTTCCGTAACTCTGCCGTTACTATCCGTATTAACACTACCCCATAATTTATTGTGTGCGTTAAAATCACCGCAAATGATTATTCTTTTTGGGCAATCTGTTAACAGCTCATTTAGGCTTTCCAAATTCATCTTTTTACATGGGTTATACAAAATTATAACTGAAATCCTTTTAGGTAAATACAAGTCTATTTGAAATTCATTTTCAGCTGATGTCTGAATGGTTTTAAAAATCACTGACTTGAGAATATAAAAAGCCAGACCACCAGACGGATGTTTTCGAGTGCGTAGTTTCTCTTTCAAAACTGTTAATTATAAAGGTGATAAATGTAAGAAAATCAAGATAGGACATGGATAAAGTCGTATTCATACTCTTGTCTGTCTCCATTCTACTCTGTTTGGCACTAGTAATACCGGATGGACTTTGTAACATTTCTCTCGCTTCACTCGGCCTATTCTTGGTCTTCCTAGACCGTGGGGAGGTAAAAGGCGAAGTGTGTGTCATTCCTGACCACCCTGGTGGGATAAGGGGGGTTTGAGGGAGCGGCTGACGTATTAGCCGCCACTGTAGGTCTGGCTTTATAGTGTTATAAAAACCATTAGGAAAACGAATTCTGAAATTTCTAACTCCAATGATAGATATCCTGATAATTGTCTCGTAAAAGTCATGGAATACATGTATGACCTAAAGGTTTATAATTATAATTTCAGCATGAGCTTAATCCAGGATTTTTTGTTAGAATCAGAGGCAAAGTTTAAAAAAATCCCTTTAAACATAAAGTTGAGTCGGATCATGCGATTGCATTGTGAAATAAACGGCGTGGAATCGATCAGAAATAGTTGATCATGTAGCATATAAGTATTGGTGTGTACTGCAAGGTTTTGGAGTCATCAAAATAATAACAAATTTGGCCAAATCTTGGTTAAGTAACGGGCACTGTACACAGAAAGATGTAAATGGGACTACACAAACTGTGGCATAAAAGTTAGGCCTCACTTTTAAGCTGTTACTTGTCATATTCAGAATATGAAGGTATTTAAAGAGCCATGCTTTTCAGGGAACATTCTTTCTCTGATGTTCTTCGACATTTGCATAATAACAATAATAATGCTCACAAATGATTTTTCACCAATCACCAATCCCCAGAACTCAACCTTTTTGTTTAAGTTATGGAATTAGCAAATGGAAGTACTCGACAGTGACGTCACAAAGTTGCCAATTTGTTTCTGATGGATTACACCTTTTTATAAATCAGAATTTTCTATTTTTTCCGGATTATCCTTAAAGCCCTTTAAATTATTGGGAATTCCAAAATCGCCAACAAAATGACGGCAAAATTTCACTTAAATTGTATCATAATGTGAAATAGAATGTAATTTAAGACAAATTTCCAGTGCAAACACTCCACTTCCCCAAAACAAATATTGAAAAAGAATACTTAATTTGGGTACGCAGAAAACCTAAATTCTGTATTCTTTTATCAATATTTGACTTCAAACACATTTGTTTTGAAAATCCATGCAAAAATGTGTTTTAAATGACATGCGTTTTCACATTATGATACAATTTAAGTGATATTATGCCATCAAAATGTTGGGCTCCTAGCAGTTTTAAGGGGCTTTAACCAATTTAATTCGTCAACTCAATCTCAGCCGATTAATTTTTCGCGCTCTATGTTCCTTCAGCTTTCGCTTATATTGTCTGATTTTGAATGTCTGTCTGTTCATTCCTGTGATTTACTCTGATGAGTCTCTCTCTCTCTAAGTGCCATATCGTTTGACTTTGGCGATCATACTGTTCCACAACCCTCGGCTCCTATCCTTCTGTATTTAGTACCACTCCCAGTTCTTTCACACCTCTCTCTTCCAACAATTGCTGCAGACTGTCCATTCAAAGTATCCTCCTTCTTCCCCTACTCCTTCTTCCCACAATTTTCCCTGTCAACGCAAGATTCTCTAGGCCTTCTTTACGTGTAATGTGACCCATGAACTTCAACTGCCTAATCAACATCTCAGGTATCATTTTCCTTTGCACTCCAGGGGGGGGGGGTTTCAATAAGATCCTAACTTGAACTTATCTCTAAGTTGGACTTAACAAAAGGGGACGTATTTAGCATGAATTTAAATGTATCATATGTTTGTTATTATTTTTTTTGGAGGAGGAGGGGGGGGGGGGGGACGGGGGGGGGGGGGGGTTTAAACCTTCATTGACGTGCACAGTAAATTGATATTTCACATGTAAATGATGTGGTACATGTTTTTTTTCAAAGAACATATAGTATTAAAAATAGCAGCCTAAAAGATACTATGTCCCTTTTGCAGCCAACATCGAATTCTGCAGAACTTTGCAGGAATGATGAATGTGTCATGTATGTCCAATCTGTGAAATGTAAACGTTAGCAGTGTCCTTATATTCAAATTATGCAAGGAAACCCGTTTACTTGCTAAACTTTTCATCTTTGGTAATAACATACATACAATGAGCTGTAAAGGGTATGAGCGTTTGTCTACATCAATAACCCACTTTTTCTAATGGCCAAAATTACACTGATTGAATCTTAGCGCAGCATAAAAAATACGACCCTTCGGTACAATGGTCTGAAAAATCAGACTGTTACTTACTGGCTCTATAGCTCCTAAGTCGATTCGACAACTTATATTCATTATTTTCCCACTTAAAGACATTTTCAAGCCCCCCTTTTTTTAAGGGAAGTTTTAAATTAGCATTGTCTTTCAAATGCCGTTGGAATTAAATTTGTTCATTTGTTTGGCCTGCAAATGGGACATAGTACCTTTAAGGCTGAACAAATTGAGTTCACAACTTAAGAATAAACACGCCCATTTAAATACAATAAATTAAAAGCTCATTCGATCAACAAAGCATGAGGATTAAAAAAAAAAAAACTGGGTTAAACAATTAAATAGCGATACGAACATAATTGTATTATGCATGCATATGTTGCCTATATTCTTATTATATTTGAAATCCATAATATACTCTGATGATAAAAAAGAATTTGCACCGGTTACGACCAGTAAAGTATAAGATCAGGGTCACCTCTTAAAAAGAATTGTGATTCAATCGCAGCCTTAAATTAATCGCAACTCCTATCTTTTAAGTAAATGCATATAATTAAAAGTTGCAATTGGTTTGAATCAACGGCACCTCTTTTTAATAAAAAGAAAAACACAGAGTACATGTGCAATTAGCGTGATCTGTCATAAATCAGAGCAGTCTTTGCACAGCTGACAATCGTGCCGACTCTCCGACAATTATATTAAAGGCCCACTGCACTACTTGTAGCTACTTGCGCCCTCTATACAACAAACAATGCCTAATCGGTGACCATTGGTCCCCCATGATCCTCTTTTTCTTATGTTAACTGAGAGCTGAGTTGATGAGATAACCACCTGTCCAGTGACCTTGTAGGGCGGTCTAATCCCTCCTGTAAACTATGGCAGATAAGCTTTAAGAGTAATCCAAATATGGGGTAAAATTGTGCAGTCGTTCAAAAACGCAAACAAAGATTGGAATTAAAACAAAATAAAACAAAACAACGGAAAAGGCTCAATGGAATCAAGTGGTTGCATGATTGAATGGATGCACAACCAATATGATTGCTTGTTTTGTCGTCTATGGGGTGACTAAAATCAAATGTAACGACATTTTGATTGATGAAATATATCCTAAAAAGTACATATAGCCTTTCTCATTGAAATTTCATTAAAAACATAAAGTTGTCGTAGTACCTTCGAGTCCTGGCTTCGAGTCCTGGCTTCGATGGCATAACAAATGAATTAATTAAGGATATTATACATGGAATTGTGATACCACTTGTTCATATTTATAATTTGTCTTTCTTATCTGGTATTGTACCAGGACAAATGAAAATTGCTAAGGTAGTGCCAATTTTTAAAAAGGGTGATCCTCAAACATTAAGTAATTATAGACCCATTTCATTATTGACATCCTTTTCAAAGCTTTTAGAAAAGCTTATATATGATAGAACAGTGATATTTTTTAAAAAGACTAAAATATTTTCAAAATTCCAGTTTGGCTTTCGTGAAAAGCACACCACTACACATGCAATTTTACACTTTGTTGATAAAATAGCTCAAGCACTAGATGGTCACCTTCATACAATTGGTTTATTTTTGTATTTCTCTAAGGCGTTTGATACGGTTGATCATGAAATTTTAATAAGTAAATTGTCATATTATGGAGTGAGGGGCATCACTCTTAGCTGGTTCAGGAGCTATTTAACAGGCAGAAAACAATATGTATCATTAAATGGAACTGACTCAAGTCTTCAAACTATATCTTGTGGGGTCCCTCAGGGGTCCCTTCTTGGCCCCCTTCTTTTTATATTATATATTAATGATTTTTATCTTTCATCTGATGTACTATCTTTCATATATTTTGCAGATGATTCAAGTGTATTTTTTTCTCATAAAAACCCTGAAGTTTTATTAGATACAGTTAATATTGAATCAAAGAAAGTTATTTTGTGGATTCATGCAAATATGTTGTCCTTGAATCTTCAAAAGACAAACTATATGTTTTTTAGTAACTCCCTAAAGGATGTACCTGGAAATGTATTTTTTGATGATGTTAATGTTGTGAGAGTAACTTCCACCAAGTTTATTGGGCTACATATTGATGAGAAGCTGTCTTGGGCATCCCATTGTACTAATATTTGTAAAGTCGTGTCTAGAAATACTGGTGTAATTTATAAATTAAGTTCTTTTGTCCCACAAGAAATTTTGCTTATTATGTATTTTACTTTAATTTTGCCTTATCTCAATTATGGAGTGCTGGCATGGGGGAAGTCATTGAAAACACAATTAGATAAGATTTGTGTTGCCCAAAAGAGGGTGGTTAGAGTTGTTTTTAATGCAAGCTATCGTGCTCATACTAATATTTTGTTCTACAGTAATAAGCTATTGAAGGTTGAAGACATTTACTTTATACAGTTAGGCGCAATTATGTATGGTTTTGAAAATGGTACTCTCCCAAATGCGTTAGTACAAATATTTCAAAAGAACAATCAAATTCATAGCTATAATACAAGGCAGGCAACTGCACTTCATATTCCACGTGTAAGAACTGCTTTTGCTCTGAAGACGCTGGCTTGTACTGGTCCCAAGTTTTGGAACTCACTTCCTATCAATGTAACTAGATCTGTCAGTGTCTTTGTTTTTAAACGCAAATTGAAATTACATTTATTGAGTAACTATGTCGACAATTAACGTAAAAATTATATCACCAGAAATGATATTAGGTAATAATTTATCAATTTGTTTTATTATTCAATATAAATGTCAGCAGTTCACATTTCCCCCCCCCCTCGCTCCTCTCTTCTATTTTTCTTTTTCTTTACACCATATACCTTTTTCCCTTATATACATATAACTTTCTTCTTTCTCTGTTTTTTCTCTGTTTTGTTGTTTTTCTAGTTCCAGTTTGCTTTTTTCCTCTCGATCCCTTTGTATATATTTTCATCCTCTCCTTTTCAAAATTCAAGCTATCCCTTGTAAATATTTCCCCCATATTTAATCATGTATAGTTTTGATAACTTTGAAACATTTTTAAAAGTGAAACATTGATGGATCACGTTATATGGGGACCTTGCTCTTACAAGCCCAGCTTTTCTATGGTCTCCACTTTCTTTCATTTGGATTATATATCGACTTAAAATTGCACTTAAATTGTTTTTTCTTATGCTGTTTTTTGTTCTATTATTATATGTAAAAATGTTGTGAAAGGAAGAAATAAAATGAACCTTGAACCTTGAACCTTTTAACCGAACTGTGAATTTCAATAGGATCTGAGCAAAAACTAGAAAGTTAGGCTCATCCTTGTCTAAAGAAGCATTTTTCAAATGTCACAAGGATAGGGCGTTGAACGGCATCCGTGCACAATAAGCGCAAATGCCAGTGTCTACTGATCATTTCGCGGCAAGCACTTATAGATTAAAGCTTATCTTGAGCTCTGGTATGGGAATCGAATTTTGAGAGAAAATTACTATGATTTATTCTAGATTTTCATTTAAAAAAAAACAAAGTTGTCGTAGTATCTTTTAACCTTACTGTGAACTTCAATAGGATCTGAGCAAAAACTAGAAAGTTAGGCTCATTCTTGTCTAAAGTAGCATTTTTCAAATGTTACAAGGATAGTGCGTTGAACGGCATCCGTGCACGATAAGCGCAAATGCCTGGCTCCTGATCATTTCGCGGCAAGCACTTAGATTAAAGCTACTCTTGAGCTCTGGCATGGGAATAGAATTTTGAGAGAAAATTGCTATGATTTATTCTGGATTTTCATTGAAAAAACATAAAGTTGTCGTAGTATCTTTTAACCTTACTGTGAACTTCAATAGGATCTGAGCAAAAACTAGAAAGTTATGCTCATTCTTTTCAAACGTATACACTCTTAATGTCAGGGAGTAAATTGTGCCGAGTAGAACAAGCTGAGTAACAAAATGAGCAATTCAGTACTCAAGCTGGAGTAAGAATTCAATTTCAGTGGTACTCGTCATCCGAGTAATTTGTTACCTTCGATAAAGAGTAAATCAATGACTCAACATTGAGTAAGAACTTCGTTTGTGTCAATTTTGAGTAAACTACGGTTGGGGATTACGCGGCGGCAGGTGATAAATAACTCAATATTGATCTCTTACCCGAATTTACCTCGTAGTGCGGTACGGTATGTAATCCCGTAGGATTTTTGTGCCAAAGTTGATTTTTGTGCTGTTTTGGATTCAAAAGGGTCCCAATTAGCCAAAAATGATGGGGTCCAAATTTTCAGACCCCTCCTTCATTTCCTGGGGGGTCCTAGAACGGGAGCCAGTGGGGGTCAACCTAGCTGGGCAGGAAACCAATTTCAATATGCACAGATGTAAAGATCGCATAGCTCCACATAACAAATTGACCGTCTGGCATGTTCTAAGTGGTGGGTGTGGCCAGGGGGACGCCCCCACCAAAAAAGTGTCCCTTCTGACGACAAAATAGTATTGTGTAAATAATATTATAGGGGAAAACCTTGAACCACCATTGATTTGGTGTCATATGAAAGAGAGTTAAATTATCTACATTTTGATACCAATTTTAAAGGATTTGGGATTAATGAACATCGCAAATTTAAGTAAAAAACATGATTTTTGTGATTTTTAATCGAAAAATTTAATTTTATACACAAACATTATTTTCCATATATCAAAATCGGAAAATTGCATTTTTTCATAACTTTCCAGGAATTTGCATATATACAACGACAATATCCTGTGCGAGGGAGAGCTTTACATATCGTTTCAATAAAAAAATTATAGCAATCAAAAGTTATTGATTTGATTTCCACAAAAACAACATTTTTGCTCGCATGTGTAACAACTGTATGCATATACGTACATTCGTGTATTAAGGACCTGTTTGGTGTGTTTACATCGAGTTTTAAAGATAACTTTGAACTAAAACCTCTCATCACCATGTATTTGGTGTCAAAAGATGAGTAATTAAAATACCTTCATTCTGATATCAATTTCAATGAGTGATGTAGTGTGTGAAATATAAATTTTGAGCCAAAAAGGTGCTTTATTGTAGATATTCCTCTGATTTTTGCCAGTATAAAGGTTTTTGAACTTGACAAAAGTGATTAGACATTTAGTAGTGCAGAAAGTTCAAAGGATTTAGAGCGCTGAGTGCAATTGATAAGTTCTTCTCCTGTACTTGGGATGTTTCAGGAAATGTGGGCATTGGCAGTTGCCTCCCCCCAACCCCACCCCGCCCCTTCGACCAGCCGCTTGTCATAATCTTGCCAATGCCCAAGACAAGTTAGTGCATCGATCAACATGAATATAATATATTATATCCCACACACTAAGAATCTTGCTCTACGATTGGTTAAAAGTAAATCACGTGAGGAAAGATAGTTCGCCCATTATTGATGGGACAAGCAAAAAGTTCGTTACACTGTGTAGATAGTACTACACTGTAAAAAAATAATAGTCGAAATAACTCAATAAAATTGAGGAAAAGAATTGCCTTATTTTTATTAAGTAAATATTACCTACGGCATCTTAATTAGAATTTACTTATTTTGCTGAATAAATTTTTACTCAGTTAAATCGAGTTACATTAACGTAAATAATTTAAGTATTGTAATCATTTTAGATAATTAAAAAAAAGCTATGATAGGATCACATATTGCACGATTTGGTACCCATCTAATCTAACAAGTAACATCCACTAATCATTCACTACTTCTATTTAAGATTAATCACTAATCACTAACACTACTTCTATTTAAGATTTAACCGTATAATTCGACACATATTGAAAGGCTCCAAATTTTATATACACTTGATCGTAGCATCTTAAAAGGAAAAGTGGTTGACAATTTCCTGAAATATCAAGTTTTGATTTGTTTTGAACTGGGTAACAATTAAAAATTGTCTTGTCTTTGCTTAGCCATGTTATATGAATTAGTAAATGTTTTAAAGTCCTTAAATTTTCATTCAACCACAAAAAAGAATTGTTTTATTTAAAAAAGAGTTTAATTTGGTCTTAATGAATATTCATGAATTATGTAAATATTTCTATTACGCACTGCATCGGTCCTTACTTTAAAAAGATAAGAATAATCAACATAAATTGTTTGAGTAATACGTATAATTTCTGATTTTTAGTTAAAATTACTAAATTAATACAAGCCGAAATTACTTAAAGTTCTTAAGTATTTGATTTTACTTAAATATTCCACGTATGTTCTACTAAATTGAAAGTTTGAGTTAGCAACACTTAAATTTAGTGCGTAAGTGACAAAACTAATGTTTTCAAGTAAATTCTACATGGAAAAAATACGTAAAAATTACCAATGAACAAATTATTTTTTACAGTGTACTATCTACACAGTGCAACGCACTATCATTGAAGATAGAGGTACTATCTACAAAGGGCAACGCACTTTCACTGAAGATTATCAAAACGCGCACTAAAACAGGCGTTATTAAGCGCGCATTACCAATGAGCGCAATTAAAGAAAACACATACGCGCGCGCACCTTACCCTCGAGGGATTGGGTTAAACTTAAACTTTTTTGGTGTGAATTTGGGCCTAGGTGTCTTTTATGTAGATGCATACACGTCCTTTTCTTTTTGTAATTAAATTGTTTTAGATGTGGAATATAAAGCAAATAATCACCTTTTGGTTTTCAGGCGATGGCAAACTATCACTTCCTCGTCGATCAGAATATATACGCTATCTTTCCTCAGCTTCGCTTCGGAAAGATAGCTACATCCAGATCGCCTCGGAAGTGATAGTTTGTTCCATCACCTTCACCAACGGTAATTATTTGCTTAATCGTCATATTTGGTTTAATGGTTTATTTTGCCTGACTACTAAGAAAACACGTGTATGCTTGTAAGCAACCAATACTCCGCATAATTCCTATTGTGATGAGATTAGAATGATATGAACTTTTCTCAAAAAATAGTTTCGGCTAGGTATGCAAAGTTATTTTTTCTCTCGATTACAAGTAATTCGGTACAAAAATCGAAGGAACACTAGGAAACTACTTGATTCGATTGAATCTCAGTTTTAGTCTTTGTGTGTTTCAAATAGGAAGTTCCAGAACTACAATTGAGATCAATTTGAAATATTTTCTGCTTAGCCATGAATAATTTAAAATCGTTACTAACTCCTTATACTTCTAAGGATCTCACGATTTGATGATTGTAAAATGTCATAAGTTACCAGCTTATAATTTTGACAACACATCACCGTCTACATCAGAGTTCTATCATGCCTGTTGCATAAATCATATGGTCTTTTTTTAACATGTTGCTGAAATGACATGATTTTCTGTGATTTTTTCTCTTTTGGGGAGGTAAATTATACTTTTGTATGCCTTTGTTGGAAAATGACAAGTCTCCCAAATTTACAATTAGGCAAACAAATATACTTATTTAGAAGCATTCATGTCAGGGCCTGCAGAACGGTAGGGCTCGAGTTCTCCTCACTTTTTTGAAAAAGTATGTTAAAGAGAAAAAGAAAGAAAGAAAGAATGAGTGACCTGCCAGTGTCACAAATGAGGTTTCAAAATATGCTCTTCTGACCGTAATTAAATACCTAAAACCACTGAGCTTCCGGGGGCTCCACACCCTGGACCCTACTTCAATAAGTGACATGGCAGTGTCACAAATAAGGTATCTAAATATGCTTATCTGACCGTATTTAATGCCTAAAACCCGTGCAGCTTCCGAGGGCTTCGCCCCTTGACCCCGCCGGGGCAAAGACACTGGACCCCACGCCAATTTACGCGGCACTCGCTTCGCTCTACCTGATCGTTAATACTCCACTTAGAAAAACGTTCCGCGGGGCCGGCATGTAACGTGTAAGAGTGGTGGTGGTGCAGATTTTTCTTCTGCCCCCAAAAAACGTTTTTATTCATTACGCCACTGCCCCTGAAAGGTGAGCCCCCTGGAATGTTTGCCCCCTCCCCCAATCCCAAACTGTTGCACTTTCTGCACTACTAAATGTCTAATCACATTTGTCAAGTTCAATATACCTTTATACTGGCAAAAATCAGAGGAATATCTACAATAAAGCACCTTTTTGGCTCAAAATTTATATTTCACACACTACATCACTCATTGAAATTGATATCAGAATGAAAGTATTTTAAATATCCATCTTTTGACATCAAATACATGGTGATTAGAGGTTTTAGTTCAAAGCTATCTTTCAAACTCGATGTAAACACACCAAACATGTCCTTAATACACTAATGCACGTATATGCATACGGTTATTACACATGTGGGCAAAAATGTTGTTTTTGTGGAAATCAAATCAATAACTTTGGATTGCTATAACTTTTTATTGAAACGATATATAAAGCTCTCCCTCGCACAGGATATTGTCGTTGTACATATGCACAATCCTGGAAAGTTATGAAAAAAATGCAATTTTCCGATTTTGATATATGGAAAATAATGTTTTTTTATAAAATTTAATTTTTCGGAAAAAAAAATCACAAAAATCATGTTTTTTACTTAAATTTGCGATGTTCATTAATCCCAAATCCTTTAAAATTTGTATCAAAATGTAGATAATTTAACTCTCTTTCATATGACACCAAATCAATTTTTACTATTTTGTCGTCAAAAGGGACATTTTTTTGGTGGGGGCGTCCCCCTGGTCACACTCACCACTTAGAACATGCCAGACGGTCAATTTGTTATGTGGAGCTATGCGATCTTTACATCTGTGCATATTAAAATTGGTTTCCTGCCCAGCTAGGTTGACCCCCACTGGCTCCCGGTCTAGGACCCCCCCCCCCAGGAAATGAAGGAGGGGTGTGACAATTTGGACCCCATCATTTTTGGTCAATTGGGACCCTTCTGAAACCAAAACAGCAAAAAAAATCGACTTTGGCACAAAAATCCTACGAGAGCTGTCTCAGTGACATACCGTACCACACTTTCGGGTGCGAGTGAAAGTTGGATCGATGGAAAGTGCAACTAGCTGTCAATATGCATGTGACACCTGTTCTACACATTTTTACATAATAGCAGCTGTATGTTCCTTTGTCTACCTAAGGAACTGTATATTTTGTCCTCTTTCATTGTCCGTCATGTGCATGTCTCGTGCATGCATGTGCGCGTGCAGAAAGATGCGAAAGAACTGAGATAGATGTGACACATTGGGAAGAAATTCTGAGCTCATGGATCGAGCTTGGAAGAGCTCCAACCGACATCAAGGTAAGAAATCCTCAAGGTAATATTAAAAGAGCTACCGTGTGATATTTAGTCAAGTCTCAAGGACACTGTGTTGATCAAGATTGTGAAATTATTGTTGTCACTGTCGATGTCATTAATGTGATTTTGACTCTCCCTAGGACTCGGAGTAGGACAACTTCCCCCCGAAAAGACAATCTTCTTTTTATCAAAACCAATTAGTTGTTATCATCCTATCGAAACTTAATGCACATATTAACCTCTACCTTGTTAATTCCTACCATATTAACTACATATCCAAATGGTATCATTTTAGGAAGGAACTGGCTTGGACTTTTTTTCTGGCCTCCTTCAGAGGAAGGAGCCCACTGTTTTTGTTGGTGCTTTGAGGAGCACCGAGGAAGCCAGGACAGTGTTATGTAGTCCTCGAGAGAAGCGCCTATTCATGCACTGTAAAAAAAATCTCTGTAATTTTACAGCAAATCTGCTGGCAGCAGAGTCGCCATAAATTTTGTTGTAAAAATACATTGGTTGTTATTTTCTCCTACAAACATTTCATGTATTTTCTTTTACAAATTGTATGTTGATTAAAATTACACCAGAATGAATGTAAAAACATAGTACAAAAATGTTGTATAAATACATATGTTTGTTAATTTGGTTTACAGCTTTGGTGTGGAAGTACCTTTTTGTGTATTTGTATTTGAAGCAATTTTGTTTTATTTGTTTACACCATCATGTAATTTTACAGAATGAATTTAAAAATATAGTACAAAAACGTTGTATAAATACAAATGTTTGTTAATTTGGTTTACAGCTTTCCCTTCTTCCTTTTGAGTACAGACCTCTTTACAGAGTATTATCGTTCTATACTGGGGGTGTGCAGGTGGACCACTACACCGGGGTTTCCCCCTACTCTTATACGAAGAGTGCATTGGGTTCTTAACGTGCAAAGGTAGTGACTCTTCTCTACACGGGGCCTCCATTTAACGTCCTATCCGAGTGTTTTCCACTTGACATAACCTGCGTCTATGAACAAGGGAAGGAGCACGTTAACACACAACGCAGGTTTCAGTCATCCGCTTGGGTGGGAGTCGAACCCGGGATCTTTGGTTCGACAGACGGACGCTTTACCGACTGAGCCAACTCGCCTCCCTTTGGTGTGGAAGTACCTTTTTGTGTACTTGTATTTGACCCAATTTTGTTTTATTTTTTACACCACCATGTAATTTTACAGCATGAATGTAGAAATATAGTACACATTCAAAGTCTCTGGGACTTCATTCATATGCAAATGAGCATCCTCCTCATCATGTATAAGAAGCCCACTCAAAGCCACGTGCATCACTATTCAAAGACAAAAGGCTCATTCAATCATGCAAAGAAGGGCGGGAAAAAGACAACAAAATCAATTGTATTAATAGTCACACTGACAGAACATTCAATCAGGGAGGGACATGATTCCTCATATTAGGCTTATACTTCGTAGAATATAAATTAAACTTCAATATTAAATTTCTTTTAAATCTCGTTTAATTTAATTATTCTACTTCGTAACGCCTAATTATTCGAAATCATGTCTGGAATTTTAAAGTTGGAAAACGGAATCTGTAAATATGCTACCGTATATGTGAAATAAGTTTCATGAAATGTAAAATGCTGTCCAATCAAAACGACATTATAAAAACAGAATTTTGTTAAAGAATCTAGTAACTGCATTCAAATTAAATCACATCGTAGTAAAACTGCACCATATCCATTCAATTTAAGAAATCTTTGTACGAATACAGACATCTGTAAAAATACATTTAGGTAAACAATTTCATCTGTAAAATTACAGGCAAACTGTATTAGTAACTCTATTTTGCCTTAAAATTACAGGCAAACTGTATTAGTAACCCTATTTTGCCTTAAAATTACAAATTTCTGATGTAAGTAAGTCTCACAATAAAAATGAAGTATTTTTACGAGATAGATCTGTAAAATTACAGGCAAACTGTATTAGAACTCTATTTCGCCTTAAAATTACAAATTTCTGATGTAAGTCAGTCTCACAATAAAAATGAAGTACTTTTACGGGATATATGTAAAAAATACATGCGAATTGCTGTATTTAGTTAAAACGTTACAAATCTGTATTTTTTTTCCTGTAAAAATACAGATATTTTTTACAGTGTGCTCTTCATTGACAGCAGCAGTTGACTACTGCTACAAGATGTTTCAAGTACTACAGCTGGATTACCCTGCCCAGGCAGCTGTCATATGGGACTTCTTTGATCGTCTCATTCATGGAATTCGTACCGAGGATCTTATTAAACCAGGGACCCTATAGTACAGATGGACTAACAATGAGAGTCTTTCTTTGATGAGAGAACTCTGAGTTTTCACTGTGATTCAAACTGATTTTGGAAATTAAAGTCCACAAATTATGTTACTTAATTTAAAATGTCGTTGACTTTATGTTATTTGCATAGTGTGTGAGTGAAGAACTTCAAATCATTGCTAAATTTAGAAATCAGTCAAAATTATGGTTTAAATTCTCTATTGACAAATAATGGTTACTTAACAGCTGTTAAAAAAAGAACAATATTAATCAGCGGTTTCGTTAAACCCTTAGTCAAAAAGTTAAAACCCTAGTTGAATGCACCTTTGTTTTAATCAGTATTGAGTAAAAACATGTACTTAACTTAGAAGATGTTTTTACTCAATATTGATTGAGCAACTAAGCGTTACCCAGAAAACATCATACTCAATATTTGAGCAAAAAATTGCTCAAACAATTTGAGTCAAAACATGTACTCGTTAATTGAGTAAAATTTGGCTCAACTCATGAGCAGTTTCTTACTCGACATGAGTTGATTACGTTTCTACCCAGATGCTGAGTAAAAAAGGGAACCGCTCAACAAAGGAGTAAATATTGAGTAAAGATTGACTCATTCAAACTGAGTAGAGATTTAGTCTTTTATTGAGTAATATTTTCACTCAACATATGAGTAGATTTGTTACTCAACACATGCTGAGTAAATTTTACTCAAAAGTCGGGTGGTTCCCTTTTGACTACTCAAAAGAGTAACATTTGTACTCAAATTGAGCAGTTTTTTTTAGAGTGTACAATAATTGTTCGGTGTTTGCTGCCTAACTTGAAAAATAAAATATTAAGCGTAAAATAGGTAATACAGTTACATATTTTCAAACAATGCTTGGATACTTCCTATAGTACATTGCTCCCGTCATAATTTGTATAATATGAATAAGTTGAGCAAACTGGGAGTTGGGAGATCCATCCAGGAAGGTTAGGAGATACTGCCATAAACAGCATGCCCCACAAAGGTGTGGCACAACAATATTAAAGTAATAGAGTTGTAACAATTTATGACAACATTTGGACTAGATCCAGTCTATATATTATGACAGCTTTTCTCCAACGTTTTCTTTTTTCATTAATCAAATGAAGGAGAGAAAATATTTGCTCAGGGAGTTCACCTGAACATCAGAGGCCACATGTTACCACTAAAGATTTCGGAATTTAAATAAATTGAGCCTTCAAAGATTAGGGGTTCAGTTGAAAGGAAGAAAATGGCAGCGCGGTAAAGCAATATGGAGATGGTTCTACAAAATAACATGAATTCCCTGTTACCCGTTCCCTCCTTCCTCTTTTCGACCCACCTCAATTTTTTATATTAAATATTGAATATTGGGTTCACAAAAATAATTAATGTAATACAGTGTTCGTCTTGTTTTGAGCCACCGTGGTGCATGTATAAACGTTAATGAATTAACAACACTTTTGATGAAAATTAATGGCCCAGAAGCATTTCTATATACAAAAATAATATCAAGGATGTAATTATTAGAAACCCCCTCCTCATTGTTTTACGACAAATCAGGACAAGGAATCCATATTTTTGCTTGGAATACGACAAACAAAGATACGAACTTACCTATAGTTTAATCCCACTATTTAAGTCAAGAGCCAGGCCCTCGCCGCACCTTCACATACGGTGGCTAAGAAGCTAATGCAACCAAATATTGCAGCGGGTGCGTGACACTCGCTCTGTGTTTAGTCCGTTTTATAGTTAGTTTCAGTTTCAGTCGATTGTTTTTTTTTATTTCACAATTCACATGATACAAATGTTACAATATAAAATAATAATCACCCTCAAGGGAATTAGAAACATGTTACAAATTTAGTTATTGATTGAGTTATTTAACAGCTTTTACAAGAAGACGAATATATTTATTTGAGAGTGAGATATGACCAGACCTAATCAAAAATGCAAAGCTTGTAAAGAATAGATTCCGTACAAAGTATGATGAAGAAAATCGTCGATAAATTGACATGGCGCGATGAGAAAGATATATAAACGAAAAGGTTAATGCAGAAAAATATCGTAAGCCGGAGTTTTAAATACTCAACAAAATTATATATATTGAAAAAGTATTTATATAAGAAAAATGTTTAAAAAACACACAATGTATACATAGAAAACACGAGACAAAATCTGTTCATTTTGTTAAAGAGCATTTACATATATAAATGTACACCCGTCTCAATACATTCTCAATACCTTTACTTCAACCTACACATGATCAATACAATCAGGATTTGTATTGGTTCAAGAAAAAAGCTTTGAGAATTCAAAGAAGTTGATTGTTTAAGTTTGGTATTATTTCAGAATTTAGGTCCAGTAAACATCAAAGTTTTATTGGAAATAACGTTCTTGTACAAGGTAAATGTAGCAAATTATTTTGTCTAGTCGGGTAAGAATGAATTGTACTATTTATTGTGAATATTGACATTAAAGCATCAGGAATTTCATTTGTTGACGATTGATACATAATAATACCTATGTTTTAATAAAAAAAGATCGTCAATTTTGAGAAGCTTACCGTAGCAGAATAACAGGTCAGAATGTGAACCAAAACCAGTGTTGTTTTTAATCCGTACTATGCGTTTCTGTTTTGTTAATATTTTAGCAGACTGTCTTTTATACATGATTGTGACCCCAAACAGTCAAACGGCAAGGCCATAACTGACATAAGGCAATACAAGAGCACAATGAAAGTAGTAAGTTGTAAAATGGAAAAAAGAGGCCCGGCTGTTTGGAGAATTCTTGGCATTATGTTTTTTTGATAACAGAATGTCATTACTAAGAAGATACACGTTTTTTCCACATTTTAAAATGGCTCTAAACTTACCTTTTAGGCATTTCAGAAATGAGGGTTTGGGTCTTTTTAATTTTATTATTTTTAATTTGAATTTTTCAAAAAATTATCAAAACTGCTGTGTGACAACATTTCCCTATTCTTTTTTTAATAAAATGTTGGAGATTATTTCTTCGAAAAATAATGCAGAAAATGTCTTGTTTATAGCTATTGTGCATGGCCATTTAAATGAATAATATGTATATCATTCACACAAACATTAAATATCTTAGCGCATTTAGTATTCCTTTTTTACAAACATAGTGGCTGTAACAAATGTAATGTGTTTAATAAATGTGTAGAGACCTGAAGACATAATAAAGCAATGTTCATAGATGGTTAGGCATCATACAATTAAATATGGGTGTTTGTTGCCTAACTTGAAATTAAAAGTTGAAGCGTAGAATAGGTAATACAGTTACATTTTCAAGCACAGATTGGGTGCTTCCTACAATTATTGCTCCCGTCATAATGATTTAAATATGAATAAGTTGAGCAAATAAGTAAATCGTAATTTCCTTTAAAATTGTTTAGCTTCTTATTACTACAGCATTAAATGCAATAACTAACTAAAAGTGTTTCTAACTCTATTATCTAGGAAATTACAAATACCTACATTACGTTGTATATTTGATATTGTTTATTTGATATTTATTTATATAATTGTTAGGTCGAGGCCTATGTAGCTGCTATAGACATTTCTTGTTCTATTTTTATTTTCATTTTCTAACTGATTATACTTAACTTGTAGATCCGCTTATCCATAGATGTGTTTTTTTATCAGGATGTATGAATATCTTTTTTCCCCCTCTTTCCGTTATGTTTGTTTTACCTATTTATGTTGTTTCTATTTTTACCGCTTATACAAAACTACTATTTTCCTTTGAAATGTTTATTTGTCCTTCTTCATGCAGGACCATTATTTCAAACAGCCTGCGAGCTGGTTAATGTTACCCTGTTAAAAAATGTTTTAATAAATAGAAATACAACATTTCGCTTATTGTATACTTTAAAGATATTTTAAGGATATGTTCATAAAATTTAGCCAATAACACGTGCCCCTATTGATTTTTACCACGTTAGAATAACTTTAATAGAAAGGTTTGTCATAAAATGCAGAAGTGACAGATAGTCACGTTTACTGTGCACTAATGCTATTCAACAGGCTATCTTTGTAACTTTTGAAATAATACATTTTACAGATTCAAACATTTATACCATTTTAGTTTCAGTTCAAAATACTTGCCAAATTCACAGGAAGGTTAGGAAATACTACAATATACAGCATTCTCCACCAATTAATGGCACAACAAAGTGATGACAAAATTTGGACTAGGTCCAGCCAATAATGACAACTCGTCTTCAACGATTGTGTTGCAATAACTTTCAAGAATGTTTGCTAGGGGGTTATTAATAATCCGTACTATGCGTTTCTGTATTGTGACCCCAAACAGTCAAACGACAAGGCCATAATTGATATAATACAATGAAAGCAGTAATTTGTCAAATGGTTAAAGAAGTCCGGCTGTTTTGGGAATTTTTGAGGGGATTTTTGGTAATGTATTTTTTGCAAAGAGCATGTTATAACTATTAGAATAAACAAGTTATTTTACAATTTTAAAATGGCTAACTTAGTCTTTTTCAGGCATCTCAGAAATGGGGATCTGGGTCATTTTAATGATTTCTTTTTTAAAATGGGTATTTAAAGAGAATGTATCCAAACTGTTTTTTTTTATAGAATATTCGAGATTGTTTCATTGACAAATACTGCAGAAAGTGTCATGTTTATAGCTATTGTGGACATTTAAACTTTTTTATTTTACACGCCCTCAATATAAGAGCTGTTATCTACATTTGATTTTTTTTTTGGAAGTTTTCGACAGCGATTGACCTTGATCAAATAATTATCGGTGGAAAATTGTTGATAAAGCACTCAAGCTATTTTATATTTTATTTAAGATATGTATCGAGAAGTTGAATGTTATAGGTAGAAATAACACGGATTCTTATAGTAAAGGAATATGCAACCCCATCAACACTAGATTCTCTGTCAGTCCCTATACTAGCCTTATATATATGATTTTAAATGAAAAGTGGCCCTTTTACATAAGTGGCGTTAGTTCCTGCATACTAGGTTCCTTAACAGTAGCTTGTAATGATTTTTTTATAACATACAAAACGTGCATGTCTGTATAAAACATGTGCACTAATTTCTTGTAAAGCACATTGAGATTTCATTGCTATATCATTCTGCTCTATTATTACCCCCCCCCCCTTCCGTTGAATAAACAAAAATTGCATACGATACGGTACCTGGTTCATTTAACACGTTTGGCGGGAGGTTTTTTCATAGACCGGGAGATTGCGGGAGATCGCGGGAGAGCGGGAGGAAGAAGTTGGTGGTTATGAGCTGGTGGGACGGCGGGAGAATGAGCGTGGTGGCGTGAGACTCTCTCCAAATACATGGTTATTGCTCTTATTCTTATCTATGACATTTCTAGTGCCCTTGTAGAACATAAATTTGCTATGAAGGTAATTTTAGACCCCTAAATGTGTAAATTTAACCAATAGGATCGTACAAATTCAGCTCCACTTTAAAAAAAAATTGGTGACCGTTAATTAATTATTAAATTAAAAATAACAATACATGGGCCGGCTGGTTGTGTGCAATATAACCAACACGAAAATGTCAATTAAAAAGCCAACATCGGCATTGGCTGAAATACGACTTAAAAGGCGCTATTTTTTTTCAACGGCTTTTTCAATTTTTTAAATCTAATATTTGACGTGGTACAGAAATCATTATATTTATAGATATTTTAGCCGTCTCTGAACCAATTTCGATTAAACAAAGATGATTTTGTCATTTAAATTGTATGTTCTTTCAAATTTGAAACTTAGTTTTCATTATCTCGCAACAAATTGTTTTGTGTAGCGCCCTCTGCAACAGAACTCAAATATCCCTTTAAAGAGGTTGTTTCAACATTATATTAACACATCTTTAAAGTCGATATTTCTAAATCTTATATTCCCATGTAGCCTACAATTCTTAAGAGTAACAATAGTAATTAAATGTGACATTCATGAATAATTTTGAAATATACGTTGCTGAGATTTTCACCAAAAACACGCTATTTTTGGGAGCTGCTGCTGTAAGTACTTGAGAACTTGTGAGCCGCGGCAAGTAACAGGTCTTAACATATTTAAAGTGAAAGGTTATGAATGTGAACTTTAGCAATTACTTAAGCTACACATTTTACTTCTGTTTATGCTTTTACTTAAATTTGTACTACTACTACTACTAATAATAATACATAATATTTATTAGGCGCTTAATACTGGTGTCTCTAAGCGCACCATAGTCTGACTAAAACATTATTTACCAAAACTTATAATAAATACACAACTTATACATTTGTTCTTTATTCAATAAATCATGCATACATAATAATACAAATAAGAGTGAGATCAAACATACATGAGGTCAAACATAGGATCAAACATAAGATCGAACAAACAAGAAATAAGACGGTTAGTAATTACTTAACTTTATTAATACGGCTTTTTTTTGTGGTTTCCTTTTTTATGGACCGTTATTTACCTTGGGCCGTCAACAATACAGTAATATAATGACATTTAATTGTAGGCCCATATTTTATTTGAAAAATTAAAACGATAGCACAGAAAACATTTTGAAATGCGTAATCAGTACTTGCAATTGTATTTCATTAGTAGATTAGGATATACATATCTGAAGGGATTATATTTAAATGTAGGCCTGCTTTCAGTTTGAACTCAGTTTTTTTCAAAACATAATTTAATCAGGTGCTATGGTAAGGATTGCTAACAAACATGACAAACTACATGTATCGTATAGCCCGTAACTTTCGAGTTTTTTCTGATCGAATGTTTTGAGCTTGCTATATAAGGGTGCTCAGCAGCTGTTACACCATGTGGCGTATTATATACCCCATACATAGATTGTCATCAGGGCTCAAATTATTTTTTTGTCCACGGGGGCTCTTCTAAAAAAAAAGAGCCCCCGTGAGCCTTCTCACGGGGGCTCTTTTAGTGCTGACGGGGGCTCTTATTTTAATACAAATATCCATTGAATTATTGGAACCCATGAAACTCCTAAATTCCTTGTTATTTTATCATTATCATTTATTTAAGTCGGCATTTTCCCTCTTAGAAATGTACTTGTTACATAGCTGTTATTTACCTTTAACCCCGTGATGGCATTCTCTCCATTTCTTCCCGTTCTCCAAATAATTTCCTTCTAATTATTCGGAGCAACCTTATCTTCCTTTACTTTTAGTCTTTACCATATCCTTCCAAAACACAGGGCGGATCTAGCTTTTTGCTAAGGGGGGGGGGGGGGTAACCAAGTGGAGCATCGTCCACGAGCCGCGTGCGTCTTATGTTTTCGTACCACGGCGAGCCCAGATTGAGCTCGCGAGGGAAACTTGCGCATGCGCACGTGGAATCCGGTAGGGTGGTCAATATGGTGATAGTAATTTCACACATCAATCTTTCATCAACTCATCGTTAGCTCAATCAGTAAGGGCAGCGTGTTACTATAGTTGCCGTGAGGGTTCAAATCTCAGTTTATTTAGTTTTATTACCTTTATAAATAGTGAGGCAAAGCAATAAATAATCAAAGTCTAATTGTTTGTGACCTCTTTGCAAGCTTACGTAGCTTGTTATGTATGAAAATGAGTTCATACTGGAATCTGGGCTCGCCGTGGTACGAAAAAATAAGACGCGAGCCGCGTAGCGGTGAGGCGATTTTTGTTGTTGCTATTTTAACCCCGGTAAGTGATGTTTTCCTGGCATCTACTTACATGCAGAGCATCGTCGACGAGCCGCAAAGCGGCGAGGCGATTTTTTGGTGCTATTTTGAACCCCCGTAAGTGATGTTTTCCTGGCATCTACTGACATCTACTAATTCTGTGTAGGTATGGACACACATGATGGCATTTTTCTATGCACATCACATTTTCACTTGGCAGCCCAAGGGGGAGGGGGGGGGGGGGGTTAACTTGTGACCCCCTAAACCGCCTATAATGGAACACAAGCTTGCGTATCGTTTCAAATGGAAACTCAATGTAAATCACGGTCCAGCTTTAGTCTGAACATCATATTATAGGAAAACATATCAGTATAACTTGATGCTATACAGTGTTTTCTAGTGTGTATGTTCCCTTGACTAAATGGTGATTCTTTTCATGACATTTCTTTATACGAGTTTCATTTAAATTATCTTTATAGTCTAAAAGAGCTATGAGACTTTATTAGACAAAACCGTCTAGATCCGCCCCTGCAACATATTTGGTCTTCTTCTTCTTCTCAATATTGATTTACTGGTCGAGATACATTATTTGCTGGTCTTTTAGAATCATCAGATTTCAGAGGATTCACACTTTTCACAACGAAAAACTTCTCCATGTTTTAGTCCGTGCGCGATTGTCTCCAGCTCCAGCAGATATTGGGCGTCAGCGTGCACACCGGTATACTACCGGCGCAGCTATAGCCATCACTGACGGCCGCACTAGCTGCACTGCGAGCTTCCGTTGTTTGTATCGGTAATACTCATAGAGATGGGAGAGATAGCGCCATCTAAGTTCCATTTCATTGGTTTAAGGTTTGAAAATTGATACTCAATATTGTGTTAAAGTTATATCAGAAAAGATAATCTTTATTTTATAATTCCACGGGGGCGATTTTTAATTTTGCAATCGCCCCCGTGAGCAACCTGACGGGGGCGATTATGGAGCTCACGGGGGCGAATCGCCCACCGCCCCCGTGTATTTTGAGCGTTGATTGTCATTCACTGATTGGTCAAAACTATATCACATGACAAGGAGCATTTCGATCTATCAAGTATCATTGCGTCAGAGGGTTTGATAGCTACTATCAAACCCTGGGATAGGACTCCTAACCCCTCCGCGACTTTTCCGCACACAAATACTTTGAGTTGCTAGGGTACCGCGGTTACGCGCAGCGCGTAGGAATTCAATACTCTTGCCTTGGACTTGATGTTTGATTTTTCTTATTCTGGTGAGTAACTTCCTCTTGATCTCGTTTCCTGTTTTTTAGAGCTAGGTCTAGACCTACAGCTAGACCTAATCATGAATCAATATAAAGGATGAGGTACCGTATATAAAACAAATATGGACTGCTCTGTAATCGGATGAAGGTGGGAACTACCACTACCTCGGTGGTGTTCACACCGCGGCCCTTTTATCAACCCCTCGATCGGCTTCGCCTCGGAGGTGATAGAAGGGCCGGTATGAACACCACCTTGGGAGTGATAGTTCCCACCATCATCCTCATGAGCAGTCAATATTTGTATACTAGCCACTGAGATCGACACCCCCTGTCCACGCAAGCGCGGAACGTGGCGCATCAGCGCTACATCATATTTTACTCCATTGTCTCATAGAACAATATCATATACACAAATGTTACAAAATTTCATGAAATGGAAATCAAATAAAGTATTTTTCATTTCATTAAAAAATAAAATTGGCTTTCTTTCTAACGAAAGAATTAGGTAACGATTAACAGGGTACCTAAATAATTAATTGCAATCGAATATTGATGGTATCAGAAAATAATTTTGTTTTTTAATAATAGTGTAAATGTTTTTAAACGTAGGTATAAGAAATTTCTTTTAGATAAATTGCGATAATCATTTAAATTCAAGACATATTTTCTTTGTTTTTATGTATTTTTGTTGTCTTGATGTGTGTATAGTATAATGTTTAGTAACCGATATATTTCATATTTTTATTATAAAAAAGGGTCAACCTTTATATAAGGATTATATTTTTCCTTTCAGGTTGCAACCTATTCAGTTTATTTTATGTCCTTGTCAAATATTTTCTTAATGTGTATTTTATGTTTATGACTGGTTGTTATATGAAATGTTGTCTTTTTAACTGAATGAAATAAAAATGAATTGAATTGAATTGAACTGTATTAATTACCGCACCCTATTTACGGTCGACACCTAAGTTATTGTTCACATCATCGATTGAACGGAAGCTGTGAAACTCAGGGGCGACCATATGAGGAGCAATATTGAAGAAATATGAAACATTGATATGAAATAAATTTTTGAGACGGAGAAAGAGAAACAGCGCCATCTAATCATTATTGATGAATATAAACTCGAAGAACATTTTTTGATTTACACAATCCCGAATTGACCGATGAATTGGCAGAATTATGTGAAGGCCAATTAACAGAAAAAGAATGCCAGCAAGTTATTTCTGAGTTTGCCAAAAACAAAGCGCCTGGAAGTGATGGCCTGAATATTGAGTTTTATCAATTTTTTTGGACAGAAGTTAAATGTTTGCTTGTAAACTCACTAAACAAAGGATTTGAAAATAATGAACTTTCTAACACGCAAAGACATAATTAAGCTATTACACAAAAAAGGTGACCAAACTAATTTAGAAAATTTTAGACCAATCTCACTTCTTAATTACGATTACAAGATTGCGGCATCAGTCCTAACTAAAAGACTCCAGAAGGTAATTCCCACATTAATTTCCAATGATCAAGTAGGGTACATTAAGGCTACTAATGGCTCGCCATATTAAATGTTTAAGTCCAACTTAAGTTAAGTTCGACTTAGGATCTTTGTGAAACAACCCCAAGGCTAATATATGAGTATCAGTTATTATTATTATTATTGTTATTATTTTTATACACTGTTGCTCATAAAGTTAGTATATTAGTTTTTTACCCCAATTTATGGAATTATTTTGACAATGATTTATTCCTAATAGATCTAGATAATAGTATACATTCTCGGATTTTATTGAATAATAATTTGCCAGTGTTTGTTTTGCGTGCGTGACTGCTAAAGCATGTGTATGCTACTATGCTTATCAACTAGGGGACCTACGTCCTTAAGTCATAAATTACAGTAATGAGGATTAATGCCCCACCTACCTGGCTACCTGGCTGCCGCCGTCAGTTGCTGGCGATTGGCGACCACATCTGCACATCTTCTTGTTGTCTTTCTCCATTTGTTTCTATCCTGTGCGAATCTTTTGGCTTCTGAATATGTGAGACCTGTCCATTCTTTGATGTTATTGAACCACTGCTTTCTCTGTCTGCCTCTTTTTCTTTTTCCTTCTACTTGGCTTTCTATTATTTGTGCTGCTAAGGGGCTCCCACTGCCACGCAGAATGTGTCCAAAGTAACCCATCTTGAGGCGGGCCACTTTTCCAAGGAGATCTCTTTCTGTGTTTAGTTCTTGTAGAACACTGAGGTTAGTTCTTTTGTCCTTCCAGCTGATCTTTAGCATTTTCCTCCAGAACCACATTTCTGCTACCATGATGCGATTTTCATCGGCTTTGAGCAGTGTCCAGCTTTCAGCACCATAAAGCAAAGCACTCCAAACCAGGGTTTTGACCAGTTTTATTTTCAGACCTGTTGAGATGTTCCTGTCATTCCAAAGTACATGCAGGTCAACCATTCTCTTTTTTTGATATGGCTATTCTTATCTTTATGTCACTGGTACAGCTGGCATCGCTGTTCTTTGTAGATCCAAGATATTTGAAGCTTTCATCATTTTTGACTGTTTCCCCGTCGATCTGGATGTTACAATCGATATCTGAGGTTTTACCAGTAACTAGGAGTTTAGTCTTTTTAACATTAAAATGCAAGTTGAGTTTCTTGCCGGCATCGTTTACTGCATGTGTGAGACAAACGCCCCACAAAAGGGCACTAATATAGCACATCGACACGGTTTAGATCCTGGGTCCTCACAGTTATGAGGCCATTGCTTTGCCACTGAACCACGATTGTACGCAACGGGGGCTAGGGTAGGGGGCAGTTGCCACAAATAAAAAAAAATTAAAAAAAATGCAATAAATTATCAATAATTCATTGAATTCCCCCCCCCCCGGTCCCCACCAGAAAAAAAAATTATGTGTGCCCATGCTTTGAGCCATAATGCATGGCCGTACAGAGGATTTTTTTCTGTTGGGGACCGGGGTAAAATGTTATGCACGTTCAGGTGCGATAGCTCAAGGCAACGTTTCACGAGATCTTCTAGGACAACTACCCCCCCCCCGGACAACTATCCTTGGGGGTAGTTGTCCGGGGGGTAATGTCCTAGGGGGTAGTTGTCTGGGGGTAGTTGTCCGACGGATAGTTGTCCCGGGGGGGGGTAGTCGTCCTAGAGGATGGATGCCCTAGGGGGTAGTTGTCCTAGGGGGTAGTTGACTGGGGGTGGTTATCCGACGGATAGTTGTCCCGGGGGGGGGGGTAGTCGTCCTAGAGGATGGATGCCCTAGGGGGTAGTTGTCCTAGGGGGTAGTTGACTGGGGATGGTTATCCAGGGGGTTGATGTCCAGGGGTTAGGTGTCTGGATACGTCGAAAAAAAAAACCAAAATTGTGAAAAATGTGCCTTATTTCGAGAAAAATCCCCCCAAATGACCCTTAAAAATGGGTAGGGGTTTCGAGGCTTGAGCGGCACACCCCCGACCAAACCAAATCTGAGTAACCCCCTCGGGGTTAGAGTCACAACGGGTTTTACGTTAGAATGAGGGCTAGGGTTAGGTAAGGTATAGTGTTTGATCAATGGTTGATATTAAAGTGACTCGGTAACATTGCCTCAGATTCTGAAACAAAATCTTGGATTTAGCTCATGCTGCAATCATAATTATAAACCTTTAGGTCAATCAGGAATCCTATGTTTTACAAGCCGATCGCCTGTCTGATTATCAAGATATTTATGATTGGAAATCGAAATTTCATTTTAAGTTTTTCTAACGGTTTTTATAACACAACAGTCTATCGGTGAAAATGAGTATGGTAAAACCGGTCACTCAAAGATTTTTTACTTTTTTGAGGCACTTCATGATCATTTTGAAGCGCAGTTTTTTTTAGGGCTTCAATATTACACCAGACCATACACCAGACACTTATAACACGCAGGGCCATGCATCTCAGATTTAACATTGTTAAACGATGCCTTTAAGAATGTAGTAAGTGAACACAAATTGACGCGGAGCAATTGTCGTAGTTAGGCCCACCATTCCCCCCAAATTCCCGACACAATGACGTCATAAAAAAGTGCCTGGAAATAAAAATAACGAGTGTAATAATTATTTTCGGATTGTATTTGTGACCACTTCCTGGAGAAGGCGAGGCCGTGGCAACGGTACTGATTGTTTAGAAGGCCTTCGTATTTGTATTCACGGATGTAACATGAACAAGGAACTAGAAACATGAACAAAGACCTTACGACAATGGAAGTTCCTGATAGTATCCAATTGAAAATTTCAATTCTTATTATAAATCATTTCGATGTGTTGGTCTTTTATAGGTTTCTGTTCCTTATAACTTGCTCTGGTGATGACGACCCATCTCTATTGAATAACGTTGATTAATAACCTCGGCGGTAAATTTCTTAAGCCATCGGATTTGTAACCTCACCCCAGGGACTTATTATAAACAGAGTACCTAGTCCCAACCCTAACCCCAACCCTAACCCTAATCATAACCTTATATTTACGATTAAGTAAGGTTAGGGCATATTGCTGGAGCATATGTCTTGTCAACGAGAACATTTTCTCATCTCCAATACAATAAGGACTGATCTGGTGGCCTTAAACCTTCCGGGATGAGTTCTAGGACACCTACCCCCTGGACATCCACCCAACCACCCCCAGTCAACTACCCCTAGGAGAACTCCCCCAGGACAACTACCTCTAGGGCAACCACCCTCTAGGACGACTACCCCCCGGGACAACTACCCACGGACAACTACCCCCGACAACTACCCCCTAGGACAACTACCCCCCGGAAAACTACCCCAAGACAACTACCCCCAGACAACTATCCCCTACGACATCCATCCTCTAGGACAACTTCCCCCGGACAACTATCATAGGGGGTAGTTGTCCGGGGGTAGTTGTCCGGATACGTCCAGGATGATCACGTTTAAGCAACTTAATTCACTTCTATTTTATTGCAAATTGCTGACTAGAATCTTTCATGCACAATCATGGTATTTTAAAATTTGCATGTGTGTTTAGAAGTAGGTAAATATATCGTGTTCGTGATAACTCCATATCTTCTAAGGCCAAGTAATGTGAACGAACGATACAATCAAATATCATTTACGTTCCGTCGGCCCTTTGAAAATAATTAGTTGCTCGATTTTTACATCTGTTTGTTTCTCTGAAAATTGTCCACCCTCTTTTTTCTTTTTTTCTTTTTTACAGAACTAATTCTTCACCTTTTCCTTCACACAAGTCTGTAACTATATCTGCTTCTTTTTGGTCCACATCTTTCTTTCTCTCTTTCTTTTTGCTTACTCTGTCTCTCCTTTTTTCATCTTCTCATATTTTCCTCATATATAACGTTCCTTTTCCTTCTCACTCTCTCTAGTCTCTCTCTCTCTCTCTCTCCCTCCTTCTCGCTCTCTCTCGCTCTCTCTCTTTTTCTATCTCTCTTTCTCTCTCGCTCTCTCTTTCTTTCTCGCTCTCTCTTTCTCTCTCTCTATCCCTCTCTCTCTCTCTCTCTTTAACTGCTTTCATCCTCTCACTTTCTCATTCCCCCCTCTTATAAAATGTTAATCATTTCCGCCTCTCGTTCTCTTGAACCCCAAAGCACATGGTCGAACTGCCATTAACGTCAATTGTACGCTACGTCATTTGAAAAATAGAAGAAATCTACAATAAACATGATGAATACCTTTACTTTTACTTTTTTTTTTCCTTCCAATTTATTCTTTTTATTAATTTGTCTTTCTATCTACCTAACTATTTATCTGTCTATCTATCTATCTCTCTTTTTAACTATCTTTCTATCCAACTATATATCTGTCCATATATCTATTGTATTTCTATCCATCTATCTATCTATTCAACTATTTATCTATCTTTCTAACTAACTTTCTATCTATATAATAATAATGATAATACACAACATATATATGGCGCTCATAATGTTGTTTCTAAGCGCACCATTGTCACTCAACAAATTGCCTTTCAAACTATAATGAACATACGACTTATAAATCTGTTTTGTCCCCCTCATAAATCATGCATTTATATAATAATGAAAATGAGATCAAACATAAGTTCAAACATACAAGGAATGAGATGATGTGCACCTCGTTGGACTGACTCACAACTAAGCCCGTGTAGAATATCATCCATGAATGAAAAAGGTCCTTTTTTTTAGCAAGGTCTTAAAGGTAATAAAGAGTTTTGGTATCGGGTCATGAATCTGGTTCAAATGAACATATTGGGAGCATATGAAATTCTACAATTTTCAATTATCGTTGTCGTGGTTGAAATCGAGTGTAATAAATTAAAATTGTCAATAATAAATATGTTGTACAGCTCCTTCTCAAGATTGATATTACTTTAACTTCAAAACAATGTTTCTTGACTAATATCGACCGATTTTCTATTTCCGTTTGGAAATTGTATGTCAGAGCTGCATATTCCGAGATTTTCATGGTCGCAGCTATCATATTGTATGGCCGTAGGCGCTATTTAAAATTTATCGGGAGCACCGATAAATTTGACATTTTAATTTCTCGAAATCCTTAGCGAATTAGAGCCCAATTTGTTCAAATAAATAAATAATCCAATCCTGTTGAAATATTACCCAAACTTTGTATTACCTTTAAACTGGTCAAGGGAATGAGTATTATGAATATGCGCTGGTAATTTGTTCCAAAGGATAGGGGCAATTACTAAAAAAGCGCGATCGCCATATCTTGTAGCAGTACGAGGTCCAAGGTTTAACTGCAATGTTGATGATGATCGAAGAGGTCTTAAAGTACTAGAACAACGTAAGGAAATCAAATCTCAAAGTATTTAGGGGCTTGACCATGGAGAATTTTGTATGTCAAATGAAGAACTTTAAATATTATACGATGGTGTACGGGAAGCCAATGAAGAGAACGTAATATTGGGGTTATGTGCTCAAATTTTCTCGAAAGAGTAGCAAGCCTTGCAGCAGCAGTATTCTGAATTCTTTGAAGTGGAAGTAGGTAAAAAATGAGGAAAGCTAGAAAACAAATTGAATCACAATAATCAAGGTGGGAAGATACCAAGGCATGTGTTAATTTTGCAGTTGTGGGTCGGTCAAGTAGTTTCCTAGTTTTCCCAATTTTAGAGATTCCAAATGATGCAGATTTACATATGATTTCAATATGCTGCTGAAATGTAAGTTTCCATCAATATATTTGTCTTCTAACTATCTATCTATCTATCTATCTAATTATCTATCAATCAATCTAGCTATCGATAAATGTTGGTATCTTCTCCCTGCTGTGAGGTTGTTTGCAAAATTGTACACACCTCTCCCTTTTTTGCACCCCCCCCCCCCCCCCCCCGCACTCTTGCTTTGTCATTCCACTCCACGTCTCTCCTCCCAGTTGGTTCTTGGCGTCCCTCTCGATATTGTACCTTCTGTCTTTCCTCCCAACAAATCTTTGATGATGATTGTTTTAAGCTAAGAAACATGTGTATGCTTGTAAATAAACAACCAGGGGACCAACGGCTTTAAGTCCTCTGCGAGGGAGTTGGTAATGAGGATTAATGCCTTACCAAAGGGCACGAGCGTATTGATCTGCGCTTCCTTATTCAAGAGATCTCAGGAAACTCTCAAGGAAGTTTTACTTTCACAAGATTTGGGCTCACTTTAGAAACAAATAATCAGGTTTTCCTGATGTGTCTATTTTAAACACTCTTGAATCTATTGTCATACACAATGTACTCGACAGTTTTCGGTAGACATAAGTATTTGAATTGCTCTCGTGCTTGTAATATAAAAGCACGAACCTTTTAAGTGAAGTGAAGAATATGAGCACAATGATATTTTGCGCTTTACAATAACAATCGATTTTTAATTACAAGTGTTATCGAGACCTGTATCATCAATTTTGATTGAGAAAGACTATGCGAAAGGATAGTGCAGTGACATGACTTTTAAGCTTTTAAATCCTCTTCTCTGTAGTTGGTTTTATTAGGATACAAAACTAATCATTTTCATTACGGGCAGAATAAGTCTGTTTAAGGAAAAATAAATACTCCGGACGATCTCGGAATTTTCTTTAACAAAATGAATGAATTAAAAAACATAAAGGCGAATCTGAACATCCTTTGTTCACCGATCGACCTGTTTACAAATTGTTTGCATACCAAAAAACCTGGCTTAAGATAATGAGGAAACTATATTCTTAGAAAATCGAGGTAATTAGATGTATATCATTAATACTAACAACTTTGTTCGTTAATAGTGAGAAAATGAAGTCACAAACACTGGACTAAGTTTCTAATTGATCTATTTAATGATTTCGTAATTTTTCATATGTAATTATGCCGTTCAAATGTTCATCTCGAACGTTATATCCTAATTATTTGTCTCATAGTCTGACACACTTTTCTTTATCTGTTTGATTTGTTTGCTTTATTTAAGAGAATTTATTATTATAATTATTATTTTTACATTTTAAAAGTATGTTTGATTGGTCTGTTCTGCTTGAAATCAAGTGAATTGTTGGACTGGACTTGCCCTTAAACTTCTGGAGGGCACCTCTGACCGGAAGTCACATCACACAGTTTACAACTCATTGGTGGAAACAGGTTAACGAAGTTAGAGTCGGTCTCCATGTGAGAACCATGACGTCATACTTGAAGGAAGTCAGCAAGACAAGGATATATCTGGCCACATTATGGTGTACATGTATGTCTGTATCTGTGTATATCATTTGTTCCTGTGTTATGACCTTTTGTGGGGAGGATCAGTGAAAAAGTGCCAAGTTTATCCACGAAGGTGTTGATTGATCTATTTCAAAAATAGAATACTTCTGGATCTGTGCATTTCTCTGTGGATGCCATTCCGAGTTCCAAGGTCCAGACAGTAACGCAAGGCTGACTTTGTGAAAGTGCCTGGATCGACAACGTTCACATACGATAGCATACCAACGATTTAACCCTATCTTAACTGGGGGGGGGGGGGTCAATTTGACCCCTTGTAGTAATTTAGCGACTACTCCGGAACCGCGCAGATATAAAGTTGTCCTTTCATGACTTTTTTCTTTCGAGTCTTACGCATCTTTTAAAACAATTTTTTTTGAAAATCGGACGTAAAGTTACAAAGTCACGTGACCTTTTGTCTTTGCATGTCAGCCCGAAAATCGCTCATTCTTGTGATTTGTGTACAAAACATATGGAAATATCATTTTTTCCTAAAAAGAGATAAAACATTGGTTATTTGGTCTTGTTTAAAGTTTAGGTGTTTGTTTTGGGGTCAAAAAAGTTGAATTGTAGTTATTAATGAAATAAGACAACAAAAACAATAAAATAATAAGTTAAAAAACACAATGAAATACATAAGAATTATCAAAACAAGAGATAACATAAGGAATAACCTGGCTCTTCCAATTTTGTTGTCGTATTATTGTAACGAATATATGTATTGAAAAACAATGCTTAAATATGAATAATATATAATTTATGGGTAAAAATGTGAATTTTATGACCTTATTTGCATAAATTACCATAAATATGCAAATGAGTGATTTTTCCAAAAATTGAAATTACCATAGTATTCTATACACTTCACTTGATATGCATACACGTTTTCGCGGCGATCGGCTGTGAAACGGCCGAGATCTTATAAGGGGGGGGGGGGGGTCCCCCGGTAAAAAAACCTGGTCTGAAATAGCCCGGTTAGAATAGGGTTAAAGGAGATCTTAACCTTTTTTATTGGTGCAATTTACCTGTTTCCTACACTCACAACTTGCGGTTCTGGACTAGGATTCATGAAAGCAGTGAAAGAAGACGAACTCCTTTGACTCAGTGAGAGCTGGATTACATTTATCGTGCGTGGTCAACCCTTTAATCGAAGAAATTGTAATTCTTGTTTAAAGGTAAAGACCAGTAATGGTCATGCGATTGCATTGTGAAAGAAACGTTGTGGAATCGATCAGAAAAGGTTGATCATCTAGCATATAAGTATTGGTGTACTGCAAGGTTCTGGAATCATCAAAATGATAAGAAATTTGGCCCAGTCTTCGTAAAGTTACAAGCACTGTACACAGAAAGATGTATATGGGACTACACACACGTGCGTTATATCTCTCACACACCAATAGATATACTAATTTACCAAATATATCAATTAGTAGGCGGTTTCCCGGCAAAGTTTGTATCATCATGTATTAATCAAAACATATTCTTTCACATGATTGGTAAAAAGAGCTTCTATTTCATTTTTAGAAATTGGGGCGTTTCCAATACTGGTCTTTACCTTTAAAGAAGGTCTTGGATTGACGGGGTGCAATAAAATATTCACCTATCTATTGAACAATCACGTAGACAGACTCCAAACTAGGATTCATAAAATCCATAAATGACTCAAGAAGGGAAACTCCTTTGACTGAATAAAGCTGGACTAAATGTATCATGTTTGATCAGCCCTTGATAAAGGATGAATTTCAATTCGTTTTTAAGGAGGTCGTAAATTTACAGGGGGAATTATTTTACGTTGCGAGGTATGTCGCTTCGTATTATTTGTGGAGGATTCATGGAATATCTGAAAGAAAGTAATTTTTGTAAATGCTAATGTCAGTGGATTATCAGGTTCGATCAGCCGGACCTATTATGAGAGCAATCTTAGCATTTTAAATTAAGGATTTATATCTACTGGGTTATTACGATATATCCAACTATTCATCATTACAATATTAGTGCAAACTCTGTCGCTTACACCCACACGTAGAGACTCCAACCCAGTTATACAGTTAGATTGATAAATATGTGGAAGAAAGAAATGTGTCTGTAATCAGTGACGTTTGATCAACTTTATTTACTCATCTCTACGCAGTGTTAAGTGTTGATAATAAGTTTAGATTTCATCATCTTTTTATTTCTTTAAAGAGCCATATTTCCACCTGCTTCCTCTTGTGTGATCATGCGTCAATAGATTGTAAGGACAGCACTTCATTTCCTCATTATACTTTGGAGCTATACGATACTTTCGATGTGTGAATTGTGATATCCTCACTAAACAATCAAACAGGAAGACAGTTTTCTTATTGTGAGAGAGAATATGACAACGTCAAGACCTTGGAAATGTTTTAGGATCTGATATATCTGAGATGGAATACGTGATCTTGTTGACGCGTGACATACTAGTTTAGCTCCACGAACCGGATGTTTTCAAAAGCAAATATTGTGATAATTATGCACTCCACTCTCCTCTGCGGCCTTCTTGAAGGAGAAACGTGTATTATAAGGAAGTACGGTAGACGTTCGCTTAATTAGATACACGGTAACTTCTTATTGGTCGCTTCCTCAAGCAGGGAAAAAATTAATACTTTATATTTCGGGGGCTACTTTTCAAGCTTGCCTGCATGAAAATAACATTCTAAAATTTGTTTTGCATTGAACTCTATGCAGATTTACAGGGGCTCTTTTCTGATTTTCGGGGGCTAATTCGTCCCTCGCCCCCGTGTATTATGAGAAAATGAAATGACTATATAAGACTTTTTCCTTTAACGGCTTTATAACCACAAATCATGATAAATGGATTTTATGGTCGTCAAATTTAATTTTCAAATTGACAACACGGCTTTTGATTTGCTGGATTTCTACGCCGTTTAACTTCTTATCCACATTATGTAACTCAGATTGATGGTTTTTTAATATAATTTTCAAATTGACAACACGATTTTTGATTTGCTGAATTTCTACGCCATTAACTTCTTACCAACACAAATGTAACTGAGATTGGTGGTTGTCGAATTCGATCTGCAAATTGACAACTCGGCTTTTGATTTGCCGGATTTCTACGCCATTACCTTCTTACCCACAAATGTAACTGATCTGCAAATTGGCAACCCGGTCTGGGTCTTGATTTGACGGATTGCTATGCCTGATGAACTTCAGATACAGCTGTTTTCATCGCTGACTCAAACATATACATCTCAACGTGGCTATACGTATCCGTCTGAATCCGCCTTGCTTCAGTCGGCAGCCTGCCAAACTCCTAAGGCAAGAAACGGGGGTGGTTGTCAAGGAAAAAAATGTTAGACTACGAGGCCTTTGGATATAGTATTCCTCACGACAAGTCAGTGTTGTTATGTTCTTCTCGTCGTGTTCTTCACATCGGAGGTAGTTTACCAGTGTGCTGATTTATAATTGGGATCGTTTTTTTGTTGTTGGAGTATGATGACATTTTGCGAGTCGAACATATCGAGAAATCGTGCAGCTCAGCAACAATTCATCGGTATGAACATAACGAGTTAATGACAATTCATTGCTTAGTGGATAGAGTTGATTGATAAACAACCAGTTATTGTCTTTGATTGATTCAAAAACATCGGCGGGAACTTAAAATACCCAACTTTGATATTCAAATACGCTAATAGGAATCGATTTACATTGGATGTGTGTACACTGGGTATTAGTTTCATACTTCTACGCAATATGAGCTCTTGAAAATGAATGATGTTAGTGTCGACACGCCATATTTTGAGTATAATTATTTAGCTGGTATCTACAAGAAACTTGATATATTTATGTAGGTCAAGACTGACTGAGTGTCAATTACCAGTCTTTATGGTCCCGACACCATGGGTGATATCCGGCGTGGGGAATATACCGGCACGTAAGCCACATTTGACAGAGAACTGACTATTTCCTTAAAAAATCATGGACCCTACCGGAAGTTCTTCAAACTTATAGATCTCACTATTTGCTATTACCGTCATGAATCACTAAAATCGGCAGGTTGCCAATTTGTGTCCATTCGTGAAGCGAGGCCGACGGTGGGAGAAGATATCGGTGCGGTGAAGGAGCTTCGTGAAGGGAATAGGACAGGAAACCGCACCTGAAGATATGTATATATACCCCTGTGTATTTGGCTCTATATACCGAGATTTGTGAACTTCATCAAGGTCCAATTTAGAAGTCAATGACCGTTCCAGATATATGCTACATTTGGGAAATTAATGTGGGAAACAAGCAAAGTCAATAGAAAGGGAGATACTTCAATACAGAGGAAAAGACTTCAAATACCTCAGAGAAGTTTATAGAGAAGAAACTTATTTCAAGATTTGTTGACAGGTGTTTGTACAGCAGAGGGCTCCAGCCAGTATTCATCATATTGATTTGGAGTAAGGATATAATGTTTTGAAGCATTGCAGTTATTTATATTCGAAGGATACGCGCCGTTTAAACACATCGACGAGGACGACGACGCCGACAACAACAACAACAGTGATTGCTCCATTCTCATGCACGTGATATCAGTTTCAACGAAACTCAGTTTTGCAAGTGGACAAGCAGCGGATTAGTAAAACCTTACGACCCCATGAATCATACACAAGCAATTTGCCCCAAATCAAGGGCGAAGCAATAAAAGTGACTCAGACTTTAGATGATCAAGATGGTGTATGTACGTTATGGCTTCCTTGTTTCGCAATCAGTCGACGCAATGTTGCAAAATATAACCGAAGTCTTCAAGTAAGCCACGCAATATAAGCAATGCTGTAATTGTCGCAGTGACCTACGTCGTGGTGTTCCTTTAAGAAACATAGAATTTCATCAGCATTTTATGCAATCACCTTCAAATCTATAACATTCATCTATAGATAGAGAATAGTTGCAAGGAATAACCGCTGCATCTTGTTTAACGTTTCTTGATTGGGAAAGCTTGATTCGCGACCGTCTATAGCGTAGGAAATAAGTTGATTGACAAGTGAATTAACCATATGCTAATATATACGATCTGATCGAGCCATTATATCTATTTTTCAAGGAGGTTAACGGACAGAATTACTTTTCATCGTGTCTTTCTATATGTGGTTCCTGATGTTAGATTCCGGAATTGATAAAACATACATTTGATCTTTGTTTGGGCTGATATTCCGGCTGCATGTACTAATATAGCTGATGTGATGATGATATTGTAATTGTTGAGATATGATTTCAACAACTTTCAGGGAAATTGCTTTGTGCATGGAAACTCCTTGGATGTCCACATGGCAGAGATTGGTTGGTTGAACGTTTGGAGAGGAGCGCATTCGGTGTGCAGAACATTTGAACCGTATGGTCTACAGTCTCCACTGTATATATATTTAATTCATTCAGAACTGTGAAAGTATAAATCTGAACCTTGATCGTTCTAGATTTGACCTAGATAAACTGTATTAACATCTGTGTGAACTTCCCCGACGCCACAAAATTGAAGGCTAATGTCAGGTCACTGTTTAGTGTCAACGAAAAGGTAGAACAGGAAGTATTCTGCAGACATGGCTACTACAGCAACAGAGTACGTTATGGAACAGGATGGTCCTGTTCCACACAATGCCTCGGAATACATTACCGGCATGGTTACTCCGCTTTACATCACCATTATCTTCATCATCCATGGGCCACTATGGATACTTACCGTCGGCGGCAACTCGCTAGTCGTCCTCGCAGTCTTCCGGGAGAGGAACCTTCGCCGACCGACATACGCCCTGATCGCCGCTCTCGCCACTGCAGACTTAGTTTTCGCGCTTTTTGCGTATCCGCCATCGATATACGCCGTGATCGTGGAAAACCGGTACACTTGTGCGGTTGGAACTCGAAAGTATTTCTTCGTGTTGACGTATGTCTGTGCAACGGCCTCGTTCTTTCACATCATGGCGATCACTTTCGAGCGGTATATCGGGATTTCGAAACCGTTGAGATACCATGAGATCGTCACCATGCGACGAATTGTCTACCTGGAAGCATTCATATGGACGACGAGCCTTTTGATAGGGTCTAGCGCCGTCTTTAAAGAGAGTGGCAACGATCCCATGCGGCCTGTCTGCAAACGAGCGACTACTTCGTCCCTCTTTTCACTCGTTTCCTTCCTCCTCTTGACAGTGGGTTTTCTCGTCATCACTCTCGTTTACCTACACATCTATCGGATCGCGAAGAGACACTGGCGAGACATGCAGGCCGAACGAAAAAATGCACTCGCCCTTGGCAATAAAAAAAACCAAAACTTCGACAGCCAGACCAGTAGTGACGATACACAATTCAAAGCCACCAAAACCATTGGCATCATTATTGTTTTCTTTGTCATATGCTGGTTGCCAACAGCAACGAGATACTTCTTTGAAGGAATCGGGGCATCCGTCTATATCAGCTGGACAACATGGATATTAGTCAAGCGTAGTTCGGAGACATTTTGGCTTTTAAATGGGGTCATTAACCCGCTCGTGTATGCTAGGAGGAACTCGAAATTTAGACATGCGTTCAAAGACATCATCAAATGCTCAGTAAAGAGATATACGTGTAAGACACAGTCGGAATTTAGGAAATGCTCTCTGACTACCTGGAAGGGTAGACCCTCATTGACGTCGAATACTACACTACCATGACATTTGAGGCCTCGTTCCGATATGACGCGGCAAAACCGCGGAGTTTAAAAAAAATGATGACTTGAAGTGTAAAACGTGTCACATTTCTGTATCTTGTAACACGTAAATACGAGCAGGATCTTTCTTGCGCGCAGTTGCCATTCGTCTTTACGTCGAAAAAATCTCGGCATTTGGGGGGGGGGGGGGCAGCGATTAACCGCGTCATTTCCTAACGAGCCTTGAGGGAGAATGTTTCCCATCTTATTGATCAATGTTCAACACGATGGCAAAGACTCACGAGAAACCAACTCAAGGACCAGGGGCCCGTTTCATAAAACTTTTTATCTATAACAAATGCTAAATAGCTATGACAAATTTGCTCTCAGCCAATCAGATGCCATGATTTCAGTAGCTTATAGCAGTAGCTTGTAACTTGCTATTAATAGCAAGTTTTATGAAACAGGGTCCAGTTCGGTATCCCATAGGAATCCTGTTCGGATTACGCACTGTGTAATTGCAATGTTTGCATATTTCAGTGACTGATTGACAAGACTACCGAAATTGCAAAAAGGTTGACTTTCCGAAAGTTCTTGCTATGGTGCTTCTTAGAATATTATGACAAAATAATGAGATGTTTGACAAAGGGTTTCTCCCATAATTAGGGTCTTTATGTTTTTACGCTTTCGTAATACAAATTCCATTGCATAAAAAGGGTTGCATTTGAACGCAACTCAAAATGTTAACGTAACTTTATTTTCAATCATTCAAACAGGGTCGCACATTTTAGAAAGGTGTGTATAGTTGCTTTTGAACGCTACTTTTTATGCATAGGGTCGAAGTAGTTTTTGTAATGGAAATCTTTAAGAAATTATTTTGGATAGACACATATTTTTATTTGTTGTTGTTGAAATGCTTGAGAAAAAAAAAAATTCTTGAAAACTGATACCAGGAAACTTATCACTTTTGAGCTGATGTACATGATAAAAAAGGAGGTTTGATCCCAACGTTTTCCGTGGTCTTCTGTCATTAGTTATTTGTATAGCACACGGAAGACCAAGAGTAGAACGTTTTCAAAAATATAATTCCTGAGATTTCAATCGGCTTTCTTTTGGTGCCAGGTGATAATAATAATGTCAGAGGTAAAAATGTCAAAGGTTTTTGAAAAAATAGATAAAACAAGTATATTTCGTATACCCCCTACCTGTTACGCTCTCGTGGTCTGAATTAGGCCACCCTGGGAACTGTCATGGATTATTTGTATTCTTAACCTATGAAGGTATCTACATACATAGACAATAATATTGTAAGACAATTGTACTGCTGAATCTGGAAAAAAAATGTTTGAAATTTACATAGTTTGGGCCGCAGGGGGCCACGTTTACCATTTGAACTACTTTTGACCCCCTACCCCTAAGGATGATTCCTGCCAAGTCTGTGTAAAATCTGACCATGTGTTTTCAAGAAGAAGATGCAAATGTAAAAGGTTTACGGACGACGGACGGGGACGGACGCAATGAGCCTCCGGCTCAGGTGAGTTGGAAAAAAAAAATTATGGTAGTACTTGGGTCAAAAATAGGGCAAGAAGGAGCAACAGAAGTGAATTCTTTTTTTTTTTTTTTTTTTTAGGCTTGAAAGATATACTGTGATTCATGGCCTTAGCGTACTTGAAGCCTCCCCTCGGCAATAATCGGGCAAAAAGTCACAATTTTGGGACAAAACGTTAATGAAAAATAACGAAAAAAGAAAATAAAGCAGCGCCTAATACTGACAATCCTTCGTTGTTATTTTTCAAAGAGTCTAATATACAACTATTACCAATATTCAACCTGTAACATGATTGTGTTTTAATATATCTACCTCTGACATTTTATCTCTGACATTTTAACCTCTGACATTTTAACCTCTGACATTTTAACCTCTGACATTTTAACCTCTGACATTTTAACCTCTGATAGTTTTACACAGAGCCATTTGCTTTTCTCATTCTCCGTACTGTCATTGATCATGCCATCAGGCTTTTGAGGTATTAATTTATAATTTAAATTTTGATACTTCATGTATATTGTATTGCATTGGAAAATCGATTAGGAATATGCACCATGTCATCGTACTTCTTTTTTTTTGTCATTCATGTAATTCAAAATGTAATGTACAACGCCGTTGAAATAGCCTTAGGTTGAAATTTTGAAAGTCTTTGTGATCACCTTCTTCGCAACTTTATTTCTTTATCATCGAATCAGCACCAGAGATAGAATTTCAAGTACTTATTATTCACTATAAGTATGAATGAGTCATTGACTTGTAAACTGATCTAACATATGAAGTGTGAATTTATTTAAACACCAGAAACAATGAAGACAGAGTAGATCAGATGAAAGTGCTGAAAATCAATTCGACGGAAATTGGCTTATACACAAAATATAGGATTACATATTGGTATGTAGATGGCAGTTTAAAGTTCATGCAGGTGTTTCTTTGTCCCAATCTACCATTCACCATTGGCCTACCATTCACCATCCACCATTGGCATACCATTCAACATCCACCATTGGCCTACCATGCCAATGGTGAATTGTAGATTAATGTTACAAAATTTGCATATTTCATATTCAAATTTCAATGGTGTAAATAGTACCATTCATCTACCATTGGTGATTATGCAAATGAGCGTCCAAAATATTATTATTAGGTTGAATGGTATTTTACTGGTAGATGAATGGTGCCCAATGGTACGTTGCGAGCGTAATCTCAATGGTATCCGTATGGTATTTTCAGTGGTACTTCCGAATGGTATACCATTGGTATACCATTGAACATTTTTTTCTAAGGGCAGCTTCATTAAAGGTAAAGACCAGTAATGGTCATGCGATTGCATTGTGAAAGAAACGTTGTGGAATCGATCAGAAAAGGTTGATCATCTAGCATCTAGCATCTGCAAGGTTCTGGAATCATCAAAATGATAAGAAATTTGGCCCATTCTTCGTAAAGTTACAAGCACTATACACAGAAAGATGTATATGGGACTACCCTATCTCTCTCACCAGACCATGAGAGAAATAAATTTACCAAATATATGAATTAGTAGGCGGTTTCCCGGCAATTTTTTTATCATCATGTATTAGTCAAAACATATTCTTTCACATGATTGGTAATGAGAGCTTCCATTTCATTTTTTGAAATTGGGGCGTTGCCAATACTGGTCTTTACCTTTAATAATTGTTATTTTTTTACGATCAGATAAATAACTTGATAACAGTTCTAAAGGTGTGCCCCTAATACTGTAATATTTCATTTTTTTTGTAATAAAATAGAATGATTTATAAGCTGCTTTAATTAACAATAACAGATGTCCATGTAAGCAAATGTATAATAATGTGCATCACAGAGTCATATGAGTGGGATCACAGGCACAAAACAGCAGTTACTCACGGTAAAGAGACACATATCAGATCCAAAATTACTCCAAATTGAAGAAAAAACTAAAGATCCATCATTGTTCCTGAGGACTAGGGTATTATTCCTTGCAGTTTGTCAGCTTTGAAACGTTGATCATGAAGAAAAATTCTCGAAAAATAAAGCGAAATCACAGAGCAAATTGTAGTTCAAAGTATAAGGGACACCTAGTTTTCTCAAAGTCACTACCAGTGAAACACCATTGACCATACAATTCCACCATTGAAACACCATTGACCATACAATTCCACCATTGAAACACCATTCACCATATAGACTCTACCATTAAAACACCATTCACAAATACAGAATCCACCATTGGCACACCATTGACCATACAAATCCACCATTGAAACACCATTCACCATACAGACACCACCATTGAAACACAATTTACAATACAATTCCACCATTGAAACACCATTCACCATACAGACTCTACCAGTGAAACACCATTCACCATCATACACTACCATAGAAACACCATCCATCATATAGAATACACCATTGGCACACCATTGAAATATACTATTTACCATTGATGCTACCATTCAAACACCATTCATTTACCATTAGGTTTTTTTTTGTAAGGGAAGGGCAGAGGCAGAGAGAGACAGAGCAAGAGAATAAGAGGGAGGAAAGGCAAAAGAAGTAGAGTGAGGCGCAAAGAGAGAGAGAGATAGAGAGAGAGAGGGGGGGGGGGGTAAAAGAGTAGAGAAAGAGAGATCGAAAGAGAGAGAGATACAGAGACAGAGCAAGAGAATGAGAGGGGGCAAAACAAGAGAGGGGAAGAGAAACAAAGCAAGAGAGAGAAAAGAGAAGAGAAGAGAGAGAGAGGAAAACAATGGAGAACAATGCATTAAATATTTCCAGCATAAATAGAATTGAATATTTACTCTATAGAGAAGAGAGAAGTTTGTAAACTGTCCGTGAGAGAGAGAGTTAAACATTGCATATACCTGAACTGAAAAGCTGGAAAAAGTATAAATGTCTGGAAAGGAGACTAGCATCGTAGAAATTGGATGATTTGATATTTTTTTATACTTGGGAGATTAACCTTATATAGGTTTAATCCATGACAAGGAATCCGATTTCCCATAGGGTTGTACACAAAATATTGACATTCCTCTCCCAGAGAAATATCATGCAAAATTAGGCATTCTATTGAGTTGTTTGTGATTGTAAATGTTATGACAATCGAAGAAGGTGATCAAATCATATGTAAAATGGAACCACAACTTTTTTTTTGACCGACTGGGAATCAAACCTTCGAGCCTGGGTCGATTGAATGGGAGGCAAGTGCTTTAAAGTATAATTTCACTCCACTGAAAAGTTGAGCTGATTAGATAGACACAAATCTAAAAAGCCCATATATAACTTGATTTTGAAAAATGGTGCTCAGACTTTCATTTACAACAAGCTATAATTTTAGAAAAACGGAGTGGACTTGGGCTTTAACCAATGTACCAAAATATTTCTCATAGACTTAACATGCAAACCGGACAAACGGCCTTGGCATAGTCGCGAGTTCAACATTCAAGTGAAAATTTGGACATGATCTCAACTTTTGATCAAAAAACTAAAAAAGCACCGTTTTTATAGCCCATGTTCTCAGCTATAACATACCAAAATTTGGGATAAAATAAAGCTCAAAAAAGCGAGATAGTGCTCAAAGATTAATGTAATGTATATTCATGATGTGAACGAAATTCACCTTCCATAGAGATAACACGCAAATTAAGAAAATTCTGACATGTCGCCTTTAATTGAAATTTTCACCATGATTACGTCATCAAAATGAAAAACAATGGACACTAATCTCGTAGAGAATAGTCTCAGCTACAACATATCTAAGTTTGGAAGTAAGTTAATTAATATTGACAGAGATACAATCAATTTTCCATAAGTTTGCTGAATTTTTTGAATTCCAAGGCTATTATGACGATGTCACGATATATATAATGGCCAAATGAGACCTGAAATCATATCTCCAACTCATATTCTATCCAAATATGAAAACAAAATTGGGGGTCTGTGGACTTCCTAAAGAGCTATAATGGATTTTGTATAAGCAGGGACAAGCATGTTATTGGCCATATATGCTGTGTATTACAAGATCTCACGCGTACGGACATGTATTTTAAACGGATGCTAATCCCGTTATTAATAAAAGATAAACATGGTACCAAATTGTTCGGAAAAAGATAAGGAATGTCCTGTCAAAAATTCCGGTCGAGGAATTATTCTTCGTTTGGCCGCTACGAACGAAAACGCGCAAAAATGCGTGTTTTGCGTGATTTTTATGAAAAGCTTAAAATGGCCTGAAACGTATCCAAAATGAATTTGAGACGATTTGGAGGATTTTAAAATTTTGCGCGCGCGCTGACGCGCGGACGTACGCATGCGCACGCGTTTTTTGACCGGAAATTGACCGGACGGATATTGACCTTGATCGTGCTGAATATGAATGAGAAAAAACTTTCCGTTATGAAGATATGATCATGAGTTGAAAGTACCAACAAAAACACAAAATGGCGCCTGGATGACGTCATGAAGACTTGATGACCTTGAAAAGGTTCCTGTCACGTCTTTTGACAATGACCTATGACTGTGCCAAAGTTGAAAGAAATTGACTAGACTGATCTTGAGTTATCGTCGGAACAAAAAAGTGGGGAGAAATAAAAATAAAGAATAAAGAAGAAGAAAATTTGAACAAAAACAATAGGTAGTCTGTCGTTGACAGACCACCTAATAAATAATTTTAAAAAAAGAAGAAAGAAAATTCTTACGAAAACAATAGGTGATCTGTCGTTGACAGACCACCTAATAAAGAATAATAAATAAATAAATAATAATAAACAAGAAAGAAAATTTGAACAAAAACAATAGGTGATCTGTCGATATCGACAGCCCACCTGATAATACATTCATTTCTATTTTCCTCGCCAAATAATACGAACAAAAGAATCAACCGAGGGTAATCAACTGTTAAACGAATTTATCATGAGTCCTTGAAAAATTAATTAATACTGCTTGTCAAATATTATTGAAGAACAGCAAAGGCGAACGCGATTGTCGCTACAATTCAGAAATCATTGCTTGCATTGCTTTTCTCTCAAAATTACCGTGAGATATCAAGCTACATAGAACTATGATCGACAAAAAAGATATTGTCTTGAAAACAGTCAGAAACATTTAGAACTTGAATGAATAAAACATAATGCAAATGAATAAGACTATAGAATGAATAGGACACAAGTTCATTTTTACCATTTAAATCATCCAGTACCAAATACCTGAGCAAAATTCGAACCAGATGCATTTAATGGTAAGCTTAAAAAGACAATGTTTCATGACAATTGTCAATTGTCTTGAGTTTATCGTCTAGACGTATTGCAAAAGATAATCAAAATAATAATGATGAGAATGATACCTCTACTATTAGGCCTACTGCTACATGTACTATACTACACTACTGCCATTGTAGATTATGCTGATAATACAGATGATAATAATGATATGATAACAATTATAATAATACTATATACTTATACTAATCGTCATCATAATCATCATGTTTATCATACTGAAAACAATAATAATGATTATAATAATTACAATAATAATTTATATTAACGATAATAATCATGATAAGGATAATAATCACAATAACAAACATAGTAATTACAAAAATAACATTAGTAACACCACCAACCATAATAATAATTGTTGTCATTATTATTGTGATACTGCTTCTAGTACTACTCATACTACATGTACTAGGAAGAAGGAGGGGAAGAGGAAGAATCTTATTGTTTATTTTTTGTATTATCGAGGCATACAAATGCACAGGGAGGTAAGAGAGGGAAAAGTAAGGCGACGACGAGGGAGAGAGAGGGAGAGAGAACGAGAGGGGCTAGCCTATGGTTCGGGTTCAAATTCAGTTCTCTCTAATTTATTTGACCCAGTACTGATGATCATAATTTTATCTACCATGTGATTGCCATGTGTACGCCACACCGAATAGCACTAGCTCACATTTTGTCATTGTTGTCGAGAACTTATTGGCATGCAGCCAGTAGATTTTCATCATGTGTTTGATCTTGTATTGAAAAAAAGGATCAAACACATCATCATAATCTACAGTGTGCAACCAAAAATTTCTTAACAACAATTGAAATTTCTTTCAGGAAGCCTAACACTAAAAGCTGTTTTTGATTCAAAGAGCATCGTAGAGACGATGAACAAATAAGAATAATAATACATTCACTTCTATTTTCCCCGCCAAATAATACGAACAAAAGAATCAACCGAGGGTAATCAACTGTTAAACGAATTTATCATGAGTCCTTGAAAAATTAATTAATACTGCTTTTCAAATATTATTGAAGAACAGCAAAGGCGAACGCGATTGTCGCTACAATTCAGAAATCATTGCTTGCATTGCTTTTCTCTCAAAATTACCGTGAGATATCAAGCTACATAGAACTATGATCGACAAAAAAGATATTGTCTTGAAAACAGTCAGAAACATTTAGAACTTGAATGAATAAAACATAATGCAAATGAATAAGACTATAGAATGAATAGGACACAAGTTCATTTTTACCATTTAAATTATCCAGTACCAAATACTTGAGCAAAATTCGAACCAGATGCATTTAATGGTAAGCTTTGTATAGCACACGGAAGACCAAGAGTAGAACGTTTTCAAAAATATAATTCCTGAGATTTCAATCGGCATTCTTTTGGTGCCAGGTGATAATAATAATGTCAGAGGTAAAAATGTCAAAGGTTTTTGAAAAAATAGATAAAACAAGTATATTTCGTATACCCCCTACCTGTTACGCTCTCGTGGTCTGAATTAGGCCACCCTGGGAACTGTCATGGATTATTTGTATTCTTAACCTATGAAGGTATCTACATACATAGACAATTGTAAGACAATTGTACTGCTGAATCTGGAAAAAAATGTTTGAAATTTACATAGTTTGGGCCGCAGGGGGCCACGTTTACCATTTGAACTAGTTTTGACCCCTACCCCTAAGGATGATTCCTGCCAAGTCTGTGTAAAATCTGACCATGTGTTTTCAAGAAGAAGATGCAAATGTAAAAGGTTTACGGACGACGGACGGGGACGGGCGGCAATGAGCCTCCGGCTCAGGTGAGTTGAAAAAACAATGATTATGGTAGTACTTGGGTCAAAAATAGGGCAAGAAGGAGCAACAGAAGTGAATTCTTTTTTTTTTTTTTTTTTTTTTAGGCTTGAAAGATATACTGTGATTCATGGCTTTAGCGTACTTGAAGCCTCCCCTCGGCAATAATCGGGCAAAAAGTCACAATTTTGGGCCAAAACGTTAATGAAAAATAACGAAAAAAGAAAATAAAGCAGCGCCTAATACTGACAATCCTTCGTTGTTATTTTTCAAAGAGTCTAATATACAACTATTACCAATATTCAACCTGTAACATGATTGTGTTTTAATATATCTACCTCTGACATTTTATCTCTGACATTTTAACCTCTGACATTTTAACCTCTGACATTTTAACCTCTGATAGTTTTACACAGAGCCATTTGCTTTTCTCATTCTCCGTACTGTCCTTGATCATGCCATCAGGCTTTTGAGGTATTAATTTATAATTTCAATTTTGATACTTCATGTATATTGTATTGCATTGGAAAATCGATTAGGAATATGCACCATGTCATCGTACTTCTTTTTTTTTGTCATTCATGTAATTCAAAATGTAATGTACAACGCCGTTGAAATAGCCTTAGGTTGAAATTTTAAAAGTCTTTAAGATCGCTTTCATCACAACTTTATTTCTTTATCAACGAATCAGTACCAGAGATAGAATTTCAAGTACTTATCATTCACTATAAGTATGAATGAGTCATCGACTTGTAAACTGATCTAACATATGAAGCGTGAATTTATTTAAACACCATAAACAAAGAAGACAGAGTAGGTCAGGTGAAAGTGCTTGAAAATCAATTTGACGGAAATGGGCTTATACACAAAATATAGGATTACATATTGGTATGTAGATGGCAGTTTAAAGTTCATGCAGGTGTTTCTTTTTCCTCAAAAAATTGTCGCAACCTATGAAATTATCAAGATTTTTTGCTGTTGAAATTCTACCGTGTAGTACGTCTATAGGGAGATGTGAGTTGGTCTGGCCGCACGTTCACTTGGTCCACTCTCTGTCTTCGCCTACAAACTTGCTCAGGCGACACCGTCTCGAAACTGAGTCACGTCTTTCAGATGGTGACGTTAGAGGTCGGTCCCCACACGTAAATAATTATCTGATTGATACACGTCTGTTAAAACCCACTTACACACACGTCTATCAAAAAGTGACTATTCGCAGTGAAGCACGACTTTTTATGTGTACCATTTCGAAAACTATGTCAATATCTAAGTATCTTGATTTAAAGTGTAATTAATTGCAATGCATGAAATAATTGTTGAGAAGGTACAGTATGTTACATCAAAGAGAATAACTTGCATAGTGCACATTTGAAACAGTCGTCTACGAGTTTCAAATTAATTGATTCGTCGATACTTCTTCTCACTTTCACGGAAAATCAACCGTTCCTCTTTTCACAGGGATCTGAATTAAAATAGAAAAAAAGAAGAAAAAAAACATGTTTCCGAGTCGAAGTATACTGAGATCTGCCGCTAGCTGGCGCCAGACCTCAAGGAACAGAGTTGATGTTAAGGAAGTGCGCTTCTCTCTCCATTTCATGAACAATACTGATATGATTTAGTGAAACATTGATGACTGTAAGGTTTGAGGGCAGGCCGTGTACCTAACGCTACTTTACCTAATTAATGAATTAATCTCAGTTCTAACTTGTTTGTATAATGAACGAAACTGATGACTCCTGTTATCTTCGGCTACATTTTTTAGTTTGGCCCCGAAAATAGACCTATTTATGGACATTAAACACAAATATTTATTTGACAAATAAACGTAACGATTCTGCGTTATATTTAACAAATAATTTCGTTTATTTCTCAACCACTTATTAAATTATATGCATTAGTTCTAATTATTATCACATTTTGTCTTTATTATCACGTATCTTTATGATAATAGAGCATAATTCATGTGCTAAGTGGTAATTTTCACTTTTAGGCTCACTGACAAGTTCTGTAATAAAAAAGGTTACTTGAAATTATGCACAACCTAATTTAAATGTTTGGCCCACATTTACTCAAGTAAATAAAGACGAAAACAAATCAAATCAATCTAGAAAGTATGTTTCTTTTTTTCTGTGAATGAAGTACTATACATGAACATTAAACATTGTTTTATGTATTCGATTTTAGAGTACCCCCCCCCCCCCCCCAAGGAAGTATATGTGAATTGTACGTGTGCCCAAGTTCCTAGGATGTACACCTCGAAATGTATTGAATCGGTTAACATTTCTTTCTGATTGAGTGTTCCAGTCGATCTTCCTTATTGCAAACGTTTGGACTTTGATTCCGTTCAAGTTCTAATGTCAAAATAGAGCCTCTCGAAAAGAAGTTTTGTATAGGTATTTAGTCCGAAAATGGATTGCGAGCATTCTTCTGATACAATTCCTGGTCCAATATTGAAAGGAGGGCGTGTGTGCGCATATTGGTGAGGCGAATGGGAGCCGCCTGAATACTTGAATGAAGTTACTTGCACTTCTAATGGTTATCAGTCTATATCCAATACCCAATTAATTACAGATAAGAAGCGACGACGAAACATAGCGGTAATAAAACATCTAAATAGATCATCATATATGTATGGACATGGTATTGATCATAATGATGATGGAAGTTGAGAATGGCGAGAATGGAAACATATTTTTAGAGAATTACAGTGCATACAGAATATTCATTATGCAAAGAACATTCGACGTGGTGATAATGATTACAACAACGACGCCTCTGGTGATGAAGATGGTAATGATGACGAAGATGACTATGAGTAATTGAGTATGGTGATGATCATGTTGATAATGATGGTGATGATGATGATGACAATGATGATGGGGAGGATGACGGCGATGATGATTATGATAATAGTGATGATGATGGTGATGATGATGGTGATGATGATGATTATGATAATGGTGATGATGATGATGATGGTGATGATGATGATGATGATGATGATTATGATGATGATGATTATGATGATGATGATGATGATGATGATGATGATTATGATAATGGTGATGATGATGATGATGATGGTGATGATGATGATGATGATGGTGATGTGAATAATGATAAAGGGTCGTTATGATGACGAGGACGATGAGGATCATGATACTGCTGGGGATGGTGATGAGAACGGTGAGGAAAAGTTTAAAATGATGATGACGATTAACAATATCCATTGTTTAAGAGATCATCAAAATAATTGGATATGCTATTTTAGGTTTATAGGAAAAATACCCCCAACGATGATACAGGCTGGACAATTATCTCTCGGACGTCTATCCCTCGGACAAATACCCCCGGCTACCACCCCCGGACAACTACCATTTAATTGGATTACCCGCTCCATAGCTGTCTAATCAGGGTGATTGTGTGATGGGGTAGTTGTCCACAGGGTAAAAGTCCGGGGTAGTTTTTCGAAGGACAGTTGTCTGGGATTGTTTTCCTTAGCATAAGGTAGTTGTCTAGGAATAGTCGTCCGGTGGTAATGTTGTTGGTTCACAATAATATCATGATAATATTTTTGTATCGCTCTGTCCTTTTTCAACTAACTCTCTGTCTGCCTTTCAGTCTTCCTCGTTGTCTTTCAAAATCCTAAATTCTGAAGTAAAGATGTGTGAAAGAGAAATAGGGAAACGGGAGGAGATGCTTTGGAAGACATAATATGAACATCCTCAGACGTCTTCATGATGTATCGATAAAAATAATTAAAAAATGATACATTTGGAATGCGATGGCCAAGTTGTTGACAAAATGAAACAAATGTTATATCAACATAAAACAATGATAAGCTACCCCCGCTAAGAAAATAAAAGGAAGCATAACAATAAATCTATATAATTGTGTATCAAATGTCACGTACATGTTTATTGTACTATGAAGTGAAAAGTTTTGCTCTGTTAAGATTGTAGTTAAGATTGCCCATGTATACATTATATCGGCCAAACAGACAAAGGTTAAGAGATTGGTAAACCTCACTCACTCCGTAAAACCGATTCCGAACCGACCGATTCTTGGAGTTTAGGAGTAAATTTTTACTTTCATGGTCTGTCGTCGATCTGGTGCCAGCATCATCTGTGTGACTGGGTATAAGATGAAAACACTATTGACATAACAGTGAAGAACAAATTACAAAGTTCAAAATGATATCAGTTTATGGCATGCTATATTAGATATTTGTGTCGGTTGTCAATATAGTCAAAGGTCACATTATCTTGTCAAACATTAAAAATAAACATGTAAGTGTTTGAATAAAAAGAGATGAGGGCCGATTTTGAAATCTGTATTCAAAGAATCTCAAAATCAAATTTACTTTGAAAAGTCCCGAGATAATGCTAAAGTGCCGTTGCAATCTGATGAGCAGGAATGACTACTGAAATAATTTACGGCCAATGCAATTATCTGAGAAGGTGTAAAAAGAATTTCCTTGAAATATCGGAAGCTTTATACTAAAAAAAGTACACGAATTCATACTGAGAATCTACTTTTAATACATTAAGAAGTATTCTTATATACTCGTATGATGTAACAAAGGATGGCAAGCAAAACTGTTTTATACATAGAAATAAAGCTTCCTCACGGATAAAAAGAAGAAAAAAGATAAATAACCAGTGCAACCCTTCATTTTTCTATTCCTGTTTGGGCAGGGTTCCAACGAAATGTCAACTGTCAATATTAACGCCTCATGGAATATTCATGTGAGAAAATCGATTGAATTTACCCAAAGTAATCCAAAAGCTTAATTTCCGAGAGAAGACTTTGACAAAAGACAGAAGGCGAACATCCCCGACGGCCAAACCATCTGGTTTGCTAAAATGAAGAAGATGTAAGCCTCCTCTCACGAGGAGAGGTTCTAGAAGATTTTAACAACCATTGTTATTTGGGGGTGGGGGGGGGGGGGTAGGGGAGGAATTAGGTTTCTTGCATTCATTTTCAACATGTCTCTCGATATTCTTTTTGGAGGGCTAAGAGGGTCTTTGTATTTAACGGTGTATGGATGTTATTTTAATTTTACACTCGGCTCACGTTAACCCTTCCCGTGCTATTGATATAGTTTCACACAGGCTAAATAGAAATCCCAATAAACAATATTTCATCTGGTATACAAAGTGTTAATAGTGAATCCCAATGTTAGGTTAAGGCAGTAGCACTTTTAGATGGAGGACTGGAAGCTCAACCGAGCCCCCCCCCCCCCCCCACAAAAAATAAAAAATAAAAACAAAAGAAGAATATTCTCTCCTTAAAATTATTGTGCTAGATTCAAAATTCAAGTTTTCTGGAATCGTGCGTGGGTTAAGGTGGAGGATTTGTCATAGATATCTGTGAATATGACAGCTAACCCAATTAAAAAGCACATATTTCAGATGTAACCTTCTATAATAAATTCATTCTTTTGTCTTAAACTTTGTTTTCAAAATGTTTCCGATTGTCCTTCTCCATGCACTCTTAAATATTGTTGTTACCATGTACAATGATAAACGAGGTACTTTTGAACCGAAACATTTCAGTTGAATCCCGCTTACTCGTTATTTCTCTCACTATTAATGGTCAAACTTGTCAACATAAAAAACTGAGTGGCTTTCGAAAGCTGTGTGATGGATGGAACACAAGATATTAACGTACTTCGAAAATCATTAATATGATATATGATGAAGTTTGCCTATCTGTATGCTGCTATGAAAGTATATAAAAGTGACCCTATACTTGAGGATAACAAATGTATGAGATATCTTAGCTTCAACAATTGATTTACAATGTTGATGCGAAACTAAATGTAATCCACAGTCAGAGAGTTACGGTCTGAGAGTCGCAGTTAGAATAGTGAAGACCAATGTGTGATGAATCCAGAGCTGCCAACCCCGCTTGCATTTCCTGGTTGGACTCCAGACGCCAAGACACTCCTATTCCTACTTTTTAGATCATTGCTAAGAGTAGACAAATAGAGTAGGCAAAATGTGGCTACCACTCTTGGTTCTCCTGATGTCCCCTGTTGCACAAGGTGCACCACAGGTGGAATTTCTCATCCAGCCCACTCGAGTTACAGTGAAGGAGGGATTACCTGCAGTGTTTGTGTGTTCTGTGAAAGCGGGGTCACCTTTCGAATCAGCTTCAGTGACTTGGTCGGACAACTACAAAACATACCAAGATTCGGACGCCTCCATCTCAATCAACGAGGAATTGAATTCGACAGTGGTTACCTCTCATCTTCAACTATTGGACACAAACCGTCATTCGCGAAAATATTTCAAGTGCGCAGTATCGATCAGTTTCAGAAGTGGGGACAATGTTAACCTAGCGTCTCCTCTGGTTGGTGTGGATGTCCAATACTTCTTGAAAGGCACAGACTTGGAATGTCGAAGACTGCCAGATGAAACCTTCTACCGAGAACACGAGGACATTAACATCGAATGTGAAGCACCGAATACCAATCCACCTGTTTCTCTTAAATGGATGATGTGCAGTCATCACCACTCCTCTCTCTTTTCCCTACCAGAGAAGCAGATCTCAACAAGACTTGGCGACCGATCACTACTTAGGATTCCTTTGATAACCGACAGACGCCTACACAATAAAGAGCTTTGTTGTGTCTCAACCAGTTCTGCCTTCGAAGGGGAAAGACTCAACTGCTCTCTAGCACCTTTTAAGATAGCTCATGCTCCTCAGGTGGAGGTGGTGCCCGACCGCAATTCTCTGATGCCACCGATTGTGTTAGAGACAAGAGTGAGGTGTAATGTGCTCTCCTTCCCCGAAGTGAGTGAACTGTCCTGGTCCTGCGATCCGCCATATCCATTTACATCTTTTGAGTCTTCCGGTCCATACTTGAATGTTTCATTGGCAAGACCATCATCAGAAGCAACTGGCGAGAACGTGACAGTGACGTGCAGTTCGAGTAATATGCTTGGTAGAGGTGAAGGCACGGTGACCATCGGTCTGAGTTACATAGACATGGCGTCTCTTAAGGATTGTCCAGTAAAGAACCAAAACGTTAATGCTACTCTTTTCACAGGACACCTCGTGGGTAATAATACTACCACAAACAATCCTTTGGTAGTCAGAAGGGAGATGCAATCTGTGGGTGATGTCTTTTATTGCTCATTTAAAAAAAGCAATTTCAATACCATGTCAAGTGGGTTTCAGATCATGTGGTACGTCAATGGTTACATTATGCGAGGCCATACTCCAAATCCAAGTCACCCGATGAACGACGACTGGCGCTTTGTGCTTCCACGCAGATCAAGTGAAAAGGCCGAAAGAGTCATAGTCGCTTGCGAAGTAGGTGATTTCGAGAAAAATTACATAGCTGCATGTATGTTTGACCATGGGGCGAATTCCGAACCATCAACAACTGCCCAAAGCACGTTACAGTTGTCATCTCGCCTTGATGTTACGACTATTCTTGAGACAGCAAAGAAAATAACACGCACCTACATTTTACCAAACACATCCTCAGCCGCAGATCAAGAAGAAGAAGAAGAAACCTCCCCCGTCCCTTCGAAGACACAGCCAGTAGACATATTTAAGGGTTCTGACAGGGCGTCTACTTCTCAAAGAGGTTCTCTCACTATCGCATGGATGCTGGTGGTGGCAGTCATCGTAGGGTTTGTTCTTCTAGCATGTGTTGTTGGTGTGGTCTTGGTAGTCCAGAAAGTTTGGAGTCGATCAAGGAACACCCTGAACATCCTGGATGGCGTATATCAAACGACAGTCGTTAAGTCTCTGACATCCCCTGGTCAATCCTTCCCTACACCGGAACTAAGCACCAATGACCAGATGGAGCAAGAACCTTTGTACGCCATTCCTGATGACGACAACATAACTTCGACTGAGCAAGCCTCACGGAATTACCTTCGGCAACCACACCTTTCTTCGTATGATTTCGATGAGACTCTCATCAAATGTATCCCACCCAAGGAGTTCCGAAACTCGTGCTACAGCAGTCCAGGAAGCTTGGACTCGTCAACAGCAGAGGACGAAGAGTTATATATCCGCAGTTCTTTTGAGGGAGAGTATAGCGATATCTCATCAAGTTCGGGATCACACGTGTACGAGAATAAGAATGTGGTCCACTTTGGGGCCTCGGATAAACACAGTGCGTACTACAAAGCGAAAAGACTCCATCTGCCTGGTCTCCAGAGTGAAGTTGAAAAAGAATAGAATGTTGAATTTGTGATAGTCACTACAACTTCACTGTATTTCATTACTTCTATTTTTAGGCATACACTGATTCATCATTGATTCAAATCATACAAGCAAACTGTTTTATACCAACTTAAATTTGTCCATTTCTATCCCTAATTAAACGAGCATGTATGTAATATATCATGAATGTTCAAAACCAATGCCACTATCACCACGGTAGCTAGTATTGAGGAATGTGTAATCCTAAATTCAATACGCTGAGGTCTTCATTACTGAGATTGACCTCACCGAAAATAAGCTGCATCGAAACTCTAGTTCATACATTTCATGTTGGTCTAAATACCTTTTCGAAGTGGTGATAATATGATAATATGTAATGAATCAAGATATGTAAATATTTATATTCATTGCTTAATTCCTTGAGAGGCTTAATAGCTCATGGTTACACCACGGGCTGTTTTGACCATTGTAATGTACATGTAACAATGGCTTCGGTGCAAATCCCATTTGCCATTTGAGCAAAGAGGACCGCTTACATTCCCACTTTACAGCTTTTTTTCATATTTAATTGAAAGAAAAAAATATATTTAAAAAATGACAACCCAACTTTTAGATCAAGTATGATAGGTGAATCAAAGTAAATGTTTACATGTTTATTGTAGCCCGAGCAATCAAAAGCATACTGCAAAATATCATCAAATAAATACTCATGTATACGCAATGATCGCAAGTGAGGTGAAGAGGTTTGACAATCTGAGAGGAACCGGCAAGAACAGATTCCCCAACTATATGACAAACCACTATCCAGGAGCCCGTTTCATAAAACTTGTTATCTATAACAACTGCTAAATTTCTATGACAAATTAATTGCTCTCAGCCAATCAGATGCCATGATTTAAGTAGCTTATAACAGTAGCTTGTAACTTGTTATTGATATCAAGTGTTATGAAACAGGGCCCAGAAGTATAACAGTATCATGTTCCTATTGTTACGTCAAATATGAATTATTGCTTGTAAGGTTAACATGTAAAGGCTCGGGTCGGGTGATCGCGTCACCCTGACAAAAATGTCCCTTCATTCACGAAAAGTCGAGGGAATGTTTGTGAAAAAACCCTCTTCTTCTTAATGGTCTGGTCCAATTTACCCGACATAATTTGTGAAAACCATGCGGCAAATCTACGAAAAGTCGCGTCCTTATATATCGTGCATCTTCACATGATTCTCCGCGTGGACTTGACGCGATGACCCGATGATTCGAAGTATGCCACATGTTAATAGTGAATAACAAAACGCGTATCGAGACAATATTTGTTTCTCATGTTCATGGGCAAATATGAGTATGTTCTGAATGTGAATTCGTCACGTTGTGATGGTGCTATTTGTAAACGTATAAATAATCCAATTTATCATACACTTATTAATTTTCAGCGATTTATAGAACGTCAAATGTCCAATATTGTATCCCTCACACATTAATATGCACTTATTTAACCAAAAGATTTAATGCAATAAATACAAATGAAAAATAGCAGAATTATTGATTGGAGATGAAATGCATGGATATAAATGGTATGAAATGAAAATGAGAAGTATTATATCATATGATTACAAGATTTTTTAAATCTTTACTTATGTTTGTATTGTAATCTGGACTTATGTTTGTATGGTTTCTGGAATACGGGCCTAAGATATTTGTTTGTATTGCTACAATAACTGGAAAAATATCATTAGAATGAACTAATTGATTTCCAGTATTTAATAAATGAAAAGCTTGAAGCTTACATAGTTCTCCACTTTGATTATTGCTTCACAGTGCTTTTAGAATAGCAATATCATTCTTAAGGGTTACGGTAAAACCTAATTTTTTGGAGACCTCGGAACGGTGACTCTTATTTTGTAAGAGACATAATAGAAAATATTTATCATAACAGTAATAACCAATACACATATAATTGTGCAAATCTTATGTGGTAAAGCAACCATATTACGGGAGAATGAATAATGATTTAAAAGGACAAAGAATACAAAAGAGAGAAAGAGAAGTACCCAGTGTTGACCTCCAGTCTTTTAATTTGTGTTTCTTTGGAGTATAGCACTTTTAATGAGTGTGCTTAAAGATGTTTTTTCTTTTATTAATGGTAGGAATCTTAAATATTTTATTTTTGTTTTTCGATGATTGTCTCCAATCACTTGAAAGGTCTCCGTTGATGTTTCATAGCATCGTGTGAGAGGCAGTGTCAAGTGACTTGATCCGTTCTATTGTAAGAAGTTTTGCGGTGGTGTAAATGATATATATATACACACGCACATCCACACATTCATCGACCCCACACATCTCAAATGCACATTTTCATCACAAACCTTTGTAACTCACCACCCTCAAAATATGCGTGACGTGAGGGAGAGGGAAAGAAGGTGTATATGTGAGGGAAGTGTGCGTTTGTGTGCGCCCGCCCGTGGGTGAGAGAGAGAGAGAGAGAGAGACAGAGAGAGACAGAGAAAAAGAGAAAGAAAAACATAAGTAAAGACTGTACTTCCACCTGAAGTATTGAGCTCAGAAACAGATAATTAAAATAGATAAGAAAAGAAAAGATAATACACAGCAGGATGTTTGTGTGGGTATGTGTTTAAAAGAGAAAGAGAGAGAGAGAGAGAGAGAGACCGGGGTGGTGATGTGATGAAAATCTGGAATAATTTTTTTTTACATTTTTGTACCTAAGATCTGGATAAACACTTTGTATAGGTAGTGTATTAACGATATTTCTAAATTGAGCAAAGCGGGAGACGATTCGATTACAATCATTTCAAACATGACAAACTTTATTAATTTGCATACAAAGCTTTTTTTCAAAAACAGTTCATTAAATACTAGACTGCTAGTTAGTACGTGACTGATAATTTGTACTTACAGTTAGAAGACATTTCCTTATCTTAAAGTCAAACAAGGAGTCGCTTAATTATAATAATCCCGTAATAAACACTCACATTGATCTCTTTATTAAGGAAAACAAGTCATTGGCTAGGGTTTATTTTATCAGTGGGCGAGCATGTGCCATTCCACGACCGAACCCTGCAACCCAAATGATCTATCAGAGATTCTTAAAGATAATGGACTAATCTCCTATGAATGTTTTATTAGATCACGTGGTTTAATCAAAGGAGGACTGATTTTTGCTTTTTAGTTGGTGAACACTGAGTCCAATACAAATATCGGTCTATATGAGGATAAGAAAAGACCTTCACAAATGATTTATAAAAAGATCGATCTTTTTATCTATTTCAAAGAACAATTAAAAGAAATAAAAAAGGTGTAACTGTACATATCATCGTAAATATTGTTAACCGTGTTAACATATTAGGCATTCATACTGAAATATGACATTTTAGAAAGTATACAAACATGTTAAAAACAAAAATTTATCAGATTATACCTATTATGAATGGTCTCCCTTATTCAGTAATGAACTGTACAGACGTTGAGAATTCAGTTCAAAAGCACAAATGTCCAGAACTTATCATGACTCTGCAAATCACCTTGCGGTACGTACCATTGCCGATACCAGGAAAGAATGTACAAACTTTTCTCACATTGGAAAAGTGGAAAAGTGAATGATAAATTAGGAGATGCCTTGAGAGTTAAGATCTTTGGCTACACATGTTTGAAGTCAAAAGAGACAAAAGCATACGAAATGGCAGTGTATTACTATACTATTACTATACTATGCTTGTTAGCATACTAGTAGTCTCTCCCTTGGGAGCTTGCTTAGCTCTTCCTGCTTTTTCCCTGGCATTTCTCCTTCCTTTCAACCACAGACATATTAATAGAAGAATGATTATTGCTATCGCTATCAGAAGTATTACTACAATAATTCCAATAACTATTTTATAAACAAGATACGTACAAATTGTATCCCCATTTGTTATTGCATATTGTGAGGAATCAAATATTTCAGTAGTGGTTTGTACATGATAGGGCGTGGATCTAATAAGAGTTGAGGTTGGTTTTTTGGCAATGGTCTCTGCGGTGGTTGCAATCTGACCGTCGGATTTGTCCAAGGCAGTTTGCGTAAAGTCATTACACTCTCCGGGAAGCTTCTCATAGTTTGCTTCATGCGAACAGCACTTGATATCATAGTTTGCATCCATCCAAAAGACAGCGGTCACATCGGTTGCTGAACGTTCAGGAGGGCTCTGAAACGGAGCCCTGACATCATTCTGATAGCAAATGAGTAGACCACCCCCATCACTTCCCACTGATGCCTGACAATGAACTTCTCGTAGACCAGAATGATATGGAGATGAGAAAATGACACACTTTGCTCTGCCAGGGGGCAGAATAACATCCACGAACACGTCAAATGAAACGGCCAAGCGTTTAGCCCTTATCGCATGCTGTAAAACAGTCCATACATACACCCCTCTGTCTATTTTCGAAATATTTCGAATGTGCAAATCTACTCGCAAGACGCCTTCTCCCCAGGTAGTGCTTATGTTAAATCGGTCTCTTTGACTTGGATTCAAAGCATCTGGATTCATCATTCCATTGATGTTAAACGGATCGCTTACACCAATTCTAAAAATTTCCCAGCAATGTTGAGAATGTTCATCAAGCGCATAGGAAAATGGAATGGTTGCATTAGTTCCAAGGCGGAATTTGTAAAAATCCAGTGCATAAATTTGTCTATTAATAATCGATGTGATAACCACCAAAATAGTAGCTCTGTTGTATCCCTTGACGAAATGAATTTGTCGAAACCAATCCATTTTTAATGATCCTATAATGACACAAGAATGACAAAAGTTCATGATTAAAGGAAGGCCTGGAACACATGATTATTACGAAAATCAAAGAATCAGTATCGAAATTAGAACCCAGTTGAATAATATGAATTCCACGATAACGCTGATGGTGGTTAATTATTCTGCTTAAAACATCAAATCGCTCTGATGGAAGACGCTTATATTGTGTGAACGGTAAGCTTACACAAGAATAAAACTCTCCATTACATTTATTGAAAGTTGTATATGCAAATATTTTTCATGGGATCATTGTCATTGCTCTCCATAATCTTATGCAAAAATATTTATAAGGCATATTCGATCCAGCAAAGAATAAAATGAACTCCAGACCAAAGAATAGACATCCCTAGCAAATTAAATTTATATAAATATGCGCCATAATTGTTCATCATACGGTAACTATGTTCATCATACAGTTTTATTCAACAAGAAATTGACAAACGCTGAAGGTAATCAAACAAGACACTACAGGTACTTGAACGTCTATTCGTTTAAGCTTTACCTATTATTAACAAATAACTTACATTGTATCACTCATTAAGTAAATTTATGGCAAATCATTATTCATTGTGATTAAACACACGAGGAAGAACTTAAAATATGCATACCATCATCGTACATGAACCCTTTCCTGAGTTTCTCTTTTCAGATATCGACATTCACGATTGTGACTACACCTCAATTAAAACAGTTTCCGTTAATCGTATGTTCCCGAATGTGAATAAACCGATTTCCCTCCAATGTCCTCGATGTACTTAACCCACTGTCATCACTTTACTTTGTAGGCTAATGCCTCTTGATTTTTTTTAATACCAATATTGCAGTGCTGTTATCGGGGATCTTTGAGCTGTGCATATTTTGGAAGCATAAACATTTGTCATCTGAAGGTAAATAAAAGCTATATTTAATCAAAGTAGGATCAAAAGGTGATGTTTGTCATTGTATTTTTGTCGAAGTCTACCAAATGGTGAAATGAGGCGTGTTGGCTAAACTGTAAAATTACGGGGGGGGGGGGGTTGTCGATCCTTGTGATTTGTTTCGGGGGAAAAGTGCAAAAAACAACATATGAATAACAAATTAAGTTACGTCATCGTTACAAAAACGCAGCTGTTTTACCGAGTCATACCTGTACGAGACTTTGCAGCTATCAATTTTTGTTAAGACGCGTATCACACACACACAAACACACACACGTGTGCACGGGAGCGCATACACAAATAACATTTGAAACTTTAAAAATACTTAACTATGGTATCTAAAGGTTCTATTTGACATTGTTAAACAAGAGATAAAAGAGACTGAAATATATTTGGCATTGGTATCGCTTGGAAATCCATACTTTGATATTTTAAGTGATTTTTTCTTCATTATTCCATTAGCTTGACTGGAGAGTGATGGAGATTCTGGAGGAAAAATATGCAAATATAACTATGAGTTATGGCTAAATCACACCATTTAGGATATTAAGTGCTCTGGAATCCAAAATAGTAAAGGGAAAGGCATTCTCGCTCGGTCACTACTCTCGCCTGCATGATTATAGAATCATATCTCTATTATCGATACACAGGCCATACTTCATCCATTTTTATGTTGTTTGTAAAATCACAAAGAATAATGTGGATAAAAAGGCTTGTAACAGGAACTCATGATATCAAATGGAAACAATACTTTAAATATTTAATGAGACCGATAGGAGGTAATTTAATATTTTATTGCAATTATTGGAGAGATACAGTGAAACTCACGTTACCTTCTTTTATCAGAAGTTTGTGATAGCATCGATATATATGAAAGAATATGTTAAAACAGAAGAGAGATACAGAGGGAATGAAATATTGTATAATAATAAGTTTATTCAACCAAAAGGTCAAACCATATTTGAGGAAACTTTGTTTAAACAAAATATATATCGGCTTCAATTACATTTGTGATGAAAATAGAGAATTGAAACCTGAAGGTCATTTTATAATGTTAGGTTTGAGCAGAGTGGATATTGATGAAGTAAACAAAATTCATAAAGTAGCCCCTTATGAATGGAAACAAAATATTCAAACGTTAAAGGTTTTACAAAGTTTTAGTATGGGGTCATGAATTTGGTTCAAATTAACATATTGGAAGCATATGCGTTCCTACAATATTCATTGATCGTTGTCGCGGTTGAAATCGAGTCTAAAGTTATAAAATTATAAATAATAAACTTTTTATGTTTTATAGCTCCCTCTCAAGGTCAAGATATTATGAAACAATATTTCGTGACTAAAATCGACCGATTAGCAAATTCCGTTTGGAAATTATATATCACAACTACATATTCTGAGATTTTCATGGTCGCAGCTACCATTGCACGGCCATAGGCGCTATTTGAAATTTACCAAAATTTACCGGGAGCACCGGTAAAATTTTATATTCAATTTTTCTCGAAAAAAGAAGTGTCTTAGGGGTTAATTTTTGTTAGTGCTTATAATGGCACAGGGGCATCCAAATATATCAAAATTGTAAAGATTCACTTTCCACCCAATCAGTTTCAAAATTTCCCAAAACTTTGTATTACCTTTAAGAAAGTCAATTCACACTGGCTTTAGTTTAGCATTAATTTTTTCAAAGAAAGTGTTTACATTTGAAGATTTAACTGCAAAAATGGTATAAGAGTCAAATTAAGAAGAATGTAGAAACAAACTCGGCAGGATGCAAGTTAATGTCACTTTAGAATATTTCAAGAAGAGAAGTAGAAAAGATATTTTTTCAACCAAGGATGTGTACCTTAAGTAGTAAACTGCGATAATTTCAGTTTAAACTGTTGCATAAGATTTTATATACAAAATATCATTTACATAGATTCAGGTTTCATGAAAATGGGTTGTGCTCATTTTACAAAAAAATTGAAGAAACTTATCAACATGTATTCTGTGAATGTAATAAGATGAAGGAAGTCTAGGGGAAAGGTGCAGATAGACTTAATTTACCAATGGTGAAGAAATTATCCTGGAAAGAAATTCATACAGGAATAGATGACAGTACTTTAAAAACAGAGCAATTATTGAACTACATTGTGATTTTGATTAAATTTATGATTTTCCACAGTTATGAAGGGAAACCCTCCAAAAGTAAAAGAAATAGAAAATAGATTATTGGAAAATAGAAATGAAGAGAAAAAACTTTCATTGGAAAGAGACACCCTTTCAATTCATTTAAGGAAATGGGAAGCCTTGGAAAGTTTAGAAAACATGTTTTCTGTTTTTAATTTTTCTCAATATACAACTTCTAGAATCTCCTCTCTTCTCTACCATTGCTTTTTGTTCTTTTTGTTCTTTTTTTTCCTCTTCTTCTTCTTTCTTTTTCTTTTTCTTTTGTTTGCTTGTTCGTTTTATGTTGGTGTGTGTGTGTGTTGTATATTGTTGTACTTGCTATGTGTTTAAGTGTTGTGTGGGGCGGGGGGTAGCTGTTCTCTAGCCTTTTCTCTTTTTTAAAAACTTTTTATTTTATTTTATCATAACCCTTCTTTTTTCTCTGAATGAAATTTAAGAGGAAAAACAAATTGTGGAAAAGAAAGGAAACAATATGAAATTTATACGCAAACTGGTCGAGAAAATAGTACATGCTTTATTTGCGATTTGTTTAAAATGTGAAAAAGTAATTTTGTTAATGTGAATATTTTTCATCTGTAAATGTGTAACTTTACTTGTAACCTTGAATGGAAATGTAAAAGCTCACTTGCAAAAATTAAAAAAAAAAAAAAAAAAAAATGGTGGTGGTATTTCATGAGCCCCTGTTATATACTCAACAATTAAGAAGATATACACCTGACGATAACGTAAGGAATTCAGAAATAAGTAAATAAACAATTTGTATGGAATCTACAGAAATACTATATGTGGATATTTTTCTCAAAAAAACGCCGTTAGTTATTTAGAGCTGAGTTACTCGTATTTTGATGTGTTCAAAAATTAAAAAAAATGCTGGGTATACATTATTTGATATATACTGAAGAAATAAATCAAAGTTTTTTTACTCTCTGATTTACCGTTTTTTTGTTATTAAGTGTTGAAATTGGCATTTTTCAGCCAACACAAGCGTTCAATTCTGAAAAGCTTACTAACAGTCACGTGATGCAGGTCGGGATTTGACGTCACCACTGACGTCACTCGCAGTAGTGTTGACCGCGCGCTGATCTGACATGTCGAAAGTACCCGCGAATTACACTTACGAACATCACGATATAGTAATAAACCACCCTATCAAAAAACGCGTTTCTGTCTAAATTCGGCAAAATGCCGACAAACTGCATCGTTTACGGATGTTCTAGAACATTTCGAAACAAGACAGCAAGTTTTTACGGCTTTCTGAGTTAAAAGAAGGATCCCAGCCGACGAAACAAATGGGTGAAATTTGTGAAAAGTTATCGCAAGGATTTTACAGGGCCCGGTGTCTGCCATAACAACCGTGTAAATATGCGACGCCCACTTCACAGAAAATGACTTCGTGAAAAGATACAAGCTAGCAGAAAACTTGCTTAAGGAAGGGACATTTTCTGCCGAATTTAAACGGGAACTTACAGACAATGCATATTATTTCACATTAGCATTCATTCAAACATGTCTTAACAACCACCTGCCTAAAACGCGACCAGCGGCCACTCGTTTTTCTTCTGCTATCGCTAGCCACCGAAAATGCCCACACGACGACCGCCAGGGCCAGCCGTGTACCGAACAACAACAATTTCGTTCATCGCCCTGCTGTACACGGCTCGCACAGCGGCAGCCTATAAAGATCTAACGGTCATTGACACACTAAAAACTATTTAACCCCAAACGTATGTTAAAACTTCAATCAAAACATTTAATTACAGACAGGATATGATTTGTTTAGTGGAAAGATGAATTTTGTGAAGTCGTCTTGTTTCATATGAAGTTTTTTTCAGCAGACTTGACCCATGCAACTTCCAGCGATCACCATCACAACAATCTCATCGGCATTAGGATGTTAGACTAAAAATTGAAGTCCATTAAATCATGACAATTTTGCACTGTATTTGGAGTACACAATTTATCCTTCAATATGGAAAAAAATGGAGTTCTTTTTATCAAAATTTTTAAGAGAAACCTTGAAATGAAATATTGGTTGCCATGGACACAAAACAAAGAAAATAAAAGAAAATATTTAAAAAGTAATATATTTACTTTCCAGATCAAATTGCTACTCAAAACACTTTGCATTCCAAGATGATGGCAGGTACATCTTTCCACAACATTTTTTAAATTAAAATATAAGGTTGCCATGGCAACAAACAAAGAAAAACAAAGAAAAAACAAAAAAAAATAAAGATTACAAAATATATATATATTACAGGAAAAAGGTTTCCTGATAAAATTTGAGGATCGATTTGAGGATCGATTTGAGGATCGATTTGAGGATCTGGAGGATCGATGATTTTTAAGTAAAGTTTCCAAAGCTTGAAGTACAATTGCTGATATCAATACCTGGTACAAATAAACAGCAATACAAATTTAATATGATATTTCAATGTAAACCTGGATTAAAATTCTGGCAGTCATGGTGGGAAAATATATCAATTCCAAATACATGTAAAATTGCTTTTTGATAAAGGAAAACAAATATGGTAAATGTCCAGAAAACCTCTTGTTATGTTACAAATTTATCAGCAGAATAACACCTGTATATTTACAATTACAGCTGAGTCACTAGAATAGCTCATTTCTACGTAATTTCCCTCGAAACAGTGTTTTAATAATTTTTTGCATTTCATCTTTTTTAAAGAGGGAGTTTGTACGCTTAGAAGAAGAGCCACATGCTGGCGCTTACAATGGAAAATTCCACGTGCGCGCACGTGGCCATTACGACTTTCATGATAACATCACGCTCTTCTTTCATTTATACTTGCTCCCGGCATTTCACTCGTACACACATTCAACATTTCAACTTCTTTTTCTATAATAAATACCGAGTTATTGCTTTAATAATGGAGTCTTTAATTATGGAAAACTTACATTCAACGTTTGTAGTCTATCAAAATTTGCAATTTATCCATGGAAAGTAGTTTCTAGCTGCAAATATTTCGTTCGGTCCGTACGTGTTCAGCACAGAATCACCAGGGGTTGAGGGCGATCGAGTGTCAAGACTTACGTTTGTGATTATCTCTACCTGATCCTAAATGAATTTCCCTTAGATTTTTGGCTCAAAGATAGCTTGAATATCACATATATATATACTAACCCTGACTTTTGCAAAAATTTCATTTTTATAAGAAAAAGATCGCTATAAATTGGAACCTTTTTTTACCGCTCAAATATATTAAAAGTACGGGGGTAGGCAACAAAGTCAACACGCATGGATTCTTTTCTCAGTTTCATGAATGGCATGTCCAAATTTGGGCATTGTTTCCCCGGGATCACCTCTAGATTTCGATGTAAACATGCGCAGTTTTTCAGAGAGTCACAGAAAAGCAGTGCCATGGCTGCTACAATGAGTTTCAAACGCTTGCAAAGGGCCAATGGGCGAATTAGAGCTCATCTTCACTGCCATGTTTTGATTGATTCTACTATTCTACTTGTGAAGAAAATACTTCCAATATTGGAATACAACTTTAATCTACGGTAATTCTTAATCAATTAGTTCTTTCCTGCTAAATTTGATTTTAAATGAATTTTTAAAGATTGCATGTTTTTATTTCAACTACAAGTACAATCACCGTTGATTCGTACGCACATTGATGGTTCGATTTCAGCAATTCAGGATTGCAGCGAATTCTGTGAATCTCATGGAGGAAATTGGGATTTATGCAATACATCTTTCACTCATCAAGGCTAGCATCTCTTTTTTCTTGAAGTTTGAGAGGGATCTTTTACAAAGTAAATGTTGTAAACCAGTCCAGATTTTTGTAAGTTTTCGTGTACTATGACATTGCGAACACATTGTACGGATAAGGCAACATCCTTAGTACGGTCGAGTACTGTCCGTGACGTAGTATGCCGAAATTTGCATATAGAGGTCACTTCGATCGTTTAACGAAGGGGCTGGAGAAACGAATTGGGTAGTGTCAGAAACCAAATTATAAACTCTAATTTAGCAGACTTCCCGATTGAATTTTTTGAAAATTCAAAAGGCATATTGATAGTAAGAACATACATTTCTAGATTATAGAATAAAAACCATGATTTTTTCTACGAATCACTCAGCACTTTAATCCGTGGAGAGATTACAACGTAGTTCCTAAATCAGTTGAAAAGTTAAAATGATTTATTTTTACATTCTCAGCACAACTGTAAGGTCATAGCTTCGAAAATGTAGACATTATTAAACACTATGAAGTGTGTTCTTAGGCATCTCGAATCGTACTTTTGTTGAAATGTTTAGATAATATCAGCATCTTTGCGTTTAAACACCTCAATCCCTTTTTCGTTCTTATTATTTCTTAACGATAGAAGTTTGTTTTACACTAATGTAATCTCAATATTTTCATAATCGTACTCTATGTTGTCCATCATTTGCAGATTTTATTTATATGGCTATACCAAACACATATTTAAATTGATCTTTGATGTCAAAGCAATCTTGATAAAATCATAATGCAGGCGTCACACTGTCCCGAAATTGACGCCAGATGGCCATACGAATATGGAATTTTACAGTTTGTTAGACATTGGTATATACCCCTACATTGTGATTACATTATCTGGGATGCTTTCAATATTTTTTCTTCTCTTTATCCATCATACAAGAAATTGCTTAAGCATCATACTTCGCAGTTGTGTGTGATGGTCTGAATATATTCATTTGCGAGCGAGTGAAGCGAGCGAGGAAAATTGTAAAGATTTGTGAGGTCGCAGTGCAAAAAATCTTATAAAAAGGACAAAACCCAATCCTGATGGGGTTATAAGCAAATTCTCATAACGGAAGACTTAAAAGACCTTTGATAAGTAACATAATTGCATCATCTATAAATGTGAGTGAGTGTAGCGAACGAGCGAGCTTTGGAGGAAATTACTCTTGGTCACTTTAAATTAGGAGCACGTTTAATGATGAGAGGAAAAGGGGACACTTATCGAAAGTAATAAGACACCTATTATAAGAGAAAAGGAGCACGTGTCAAAGTACAAAGAATAATAATCAGAGGGGAAAATAGGGCACTACTTATACTTGAAAAGGGACAATCACCAGGGATGAAATAAGGCACTTATGAGGATGGTAAATGGGCATTTGTCGATGGAAATGCGGCATCCATCAGATTTGGATAGGGGCATTATTGAGAGGTGAAGAAGGGTTAGATCCATTATTAGAAAGGAAAAGGGGCACGTATCATGGTTAAAAGGGCAATAATCAGAGGTTTTAAGTGGGGGTACTTATGAAAATGAAAAGGAACACTTTTCATAGGTGAGAAAGGGAATCTATGAGAAGGAGAAAGAGCTCTTTTTTAATGGAGGCACTTATACGGAAAAGGGGCACTTATTAGATTAGAAAAGGGGCACATGTGAAAATAAAAGGCGCGGTACACAAGTTGGAAAAAAATTCTCAAAGAGAAGACATTTGAAGAAACAGAGGTGGTATTAGATATGAACATTAATAACTTTATGGTACCAAAAATTGACAAAATTGTGCTTTTCTCTAGTTGTGAGGGAACTGTGTTAAGAACAGATAACATGAAACAGTTTGAAAAATGGAAACGGGATCTGACTTCACAAGCACAAGTTTCTGTACACTTACAACTTTAGACTCCAGATCTTGCATCGAAGGATTTCTACAAATGAATATTTGCACCGTATCGGTATAAAAAGTACACCAATATGCAACTTTTGTCAAACAGATATGAAAACGATAATTCATGTGTTCTATACGTGTCCTGTTTTAAAAAACATTCTGGAAAGTTATCAGTATTTGGCTCCCTGAAATCAAAATATATGGTTTTCCATTATCACTTACGCGCTTTTGAATCAAAACTAGTAACAAAATAATTAACACTTTTGTTATGTATGCAAATACAATAACTTCTGATTTGTATAGTTCAAGTTGGAAATTTTTTATTTAGAAAAAAAGGAAAGGGATATTGACACAAGACAAGGAAAAATGCTGAAACATAATGTTGAAGTGGCAAAACATAACAAATTGTTATGACTAATATCTTCTCTTTATTTTGTACGCTATATTTCATAATATACGACTCAATACTATGTTTTTATTATATTAATGTTAATGTTCTTTACAAACTAGGCTTTTTATGTACTCTGATTTGAAGCAATACAATTAAAATTGTATTAAAAAACCTCATTCTTCCTTTCTTTTTTTCCTCTGTATTTAACCCCATCTCTCTTTCTCTCTTTCTATCTTTCCAACCTTTCCAGAGTTTTTCTCTTTGTTATCATCCTCCGTTTCAATTATCTTTGTCTTTCTGTACCAACGTGACCACTACGCTATATCAATTTTTTATACGCTATCATCACTTGCTTTTTATGACATTTTGTATTCTGGTCGTATTCATAATGGATTTACTGTTGTATGTCGTTAATCAGGACCATGATGAAAAATAGCTTTGCTAATAATGTTTTATCCAGAATAAATTTGTTTCAATAAATAAACAATCAAAAGTATTTCCCATACAGACCGACATTAAATTTTCACGGACAGGAAATGTTTATTTGATGTAGGTAAATTTAGAGAAAAATAACTTTAAAACGAGTTTCAGATTACAAAACAGTGATTTTAGGCAGATTGCCCTCGCAATTCCACCACTAAATGTTTGTTAATTTATTACACATATATATATACAATAAAGAATAAACAATTTTAATGTTGATAAACCTCCGTCACGGCGAAACACAAATAATAATTAAAACAATTAAAATAAACATCCTTGAGAGAGTTCTCTTCTTCACTATGACCGGTTTCAATTCCATTGCTTCAGATAGTCCAAGTCATAGTATAAATCATAGTATAAATCATGTAGTGATTTATTATGTATTACTTATTATATATATATATATATATATACGTATATATGTATACATGTATATATAGTATGGCACACAATCAGTTTATCTGGGAATTTGCTTGTTCTACCCTTGACTTTGTTTCCTCGTATAAATGTATTGTACACCCCAGCAAGATAACCAAAATTGATATAATGACTCCATAAATGAAATGTAGTGATTTCTTAATTATTTTACATTCCTTCTCAGAACTAGTCGTGTGGTAATTTGGGGTAGGTAATGCATATGTACATGTACATATACGTGGTGTACTAATGTGTCTTTTGGAATACGGTGTGATAACATCAGATATTGTTGCTATATTTGTGGTCTTGATATCCTCTGCCACTGCCTCTGGCCTTCTTGTGATTTGAGTTGTATAGGCAGTCTGGAAAAAGTCATTACAATCATTACTTTTCTTCTCATAGTTTGCTTCATGTGAACAGCACTTGATATCATACTGTGTATCCATCCAAAAGACAGCGGTCACACCTGTTGATGAAATTGTAGGAGGACTCTGAAACGGTGTCTTGACATCGTTCTGGAAGCAAATGAGTAGACCCCCTCCATCACTTCCCACCGACGCATTGCAATGGACCTCCCGTAAACCAGAGGAATATGGAGATGGAAGAACTCTACATTTAGTTCTGCCTGGTGGAATATTAACACCAACATATACATCGCTAGTAGAAACCCTATCACCACTTTCCAAGTGTTCTTTTACCGCCCAGACATACACTCCTCCGTCCCTTTCCTGGATAGCGCTAATATGCAGCTCCATCGTCAAGATTTGCTGACTCAAAGTAACATTAACTTTAAATCGATTCCTCTGGTCCGGCCTCAGTGCTTCAGGTTCAACCGTGCCGTTGACGCAAAATGGTTCACTTCTGTCGGTACTGTATATCTCACAACAATATTGATGTTTCCCGTTGAGTCGAAATGAAATCGAAACAGTTGCGTCAGTTCCCAGTCGAAACTCATGGTTTTGTAGACCCTGTATTTGTCCAACCATGCTGGCAACTGCACATATTATGATGAGAAGAGCCATTCCTGTTCTATTCCTACTTTATCCATATCATCTGCCGTCTGGCGCTTTCCTGTAAAGGGTAAAAAACACTTAAATGTCAGTAAGATTCAACAATGAATGCGAATGCAATTGAAAATTATTTTCAAAGTGTCATTATAAGAGAATTTGATTTTAAATATTTACCTGTTCTACTATGACCGTTATTTTTTATTTCTATCATTCTTTTCTGCTTTCGTTTACTGCCATATTTCATACTGAGAGATCATTACTTAAAGTTCTTTTCATCATGTCCCGTAAAGCAACATTGTCAAAAATCTAATAATATGATTTATTTCTTACCTGTCTCCTTAATCCTCTCCTCAACAAACAACTGATGCCTCATGCAGGCTATGAAAATGTTCACGGATAAACTGACATGGTATGTAGTTTCCCTTATTTCCACCATTAAGTCATGTTCAAATACGTTCACTGTGCTAACAGTTACGAATCAAGTATTTGAAATATATATTTCATACACAACAACTCCCTCATAAGTAAACATTGATCGAGAATACACTGATTTGCAAAGGTAAATCTGACAAATGATTCGTAAATTTTTGATTGAACGATAACTTTGTTTACATTCAGAAGATAAGAAATTCACTCGTGACTGGCTGTTCTATTTGTAATTTTGCTGTAAAGTGATGATGACGGAAAGAGGGGGCGGTGCAATCGCGCCTCTTTAGTTTGGAGTATTTTTTTTTCTTACCAGAAGTATATGCAAAAACCTTTTTTTTTATGTTCCCCCCTTGCGTTTGAACAGAGATTGCCGCTTATAAGGAGTATGGTATTTAGGTTAATAAAAACCGCATCCCCACCTTCAAAATGGTTCTTTCGAGCGTGATATGGGATTTGTTTACATAATCTTTTGGACTATGCAGAATAAAATGAAACTAGTTATATGGGATCAAAGACTCGTACAAGTTGAGTGCTGTTCAAATAAAAAAAAAAAACATTCCAAATTTACAGTGTATAACTCGTACCTTTCCTATTTACGAATTGCGCCATTTTTTCCTGAACGACGTCATTATGATTTCAATGTCATTTTTATGGGAGTTGTGGCGGTTGAGGGCAGGGAAGTAAAAAATCTCATTTACGTAAACAAATTCTTACTCGATTTACCAAACCAACGAAAGTCATCAACTCTTTTAAGAATGATTTGTTAGATACGATTTGACAAATTTTAATAAATGAATTACCGTAGTGTCCTTCATATTCAGCAGATAGAACATGAATATTCCTTAAACAAGAATCATCTCACGGCTGTGAAATGAATTCCCTGAAAACACATGAGTTTATAACATAATACATGACAACATTAATAATTGCTGGCTTTTGATAAGACTACTAGTATTTACCCGTTGTCCTTATATTTTGGTTTGATGTCAACAAGATGAGCATTTAATCAACGACCGACATTTATTTTGTTGTGAAACTTGGTTTATACCTACATCGACATATAATGTCCATCAAGACAGTCATTTGTCTAACTATAAAACTTCAAGATAGTTTTGCCTTTGGTCTTAGTTTCAATTCTATACTCATTAATCTTATTTGAGTAGAAAAATTTCCGTTGCAAAACATTTTAGAATGAGGACAATATATTATTTGCTAGGTAATCATGGGAAAGGGTCGGGGAAAGAGTCGTCATTATAAAATCTTTAAATACAAAATAAACGATTCTTCTTCTTCTTCTGCTTTCATTCTTTGATCGAGCAGTTGATGTCTAGCACGTAAGAGAATGTCTTCTAACAAGAATGTAATTGCAGGAGGTGCGATGACCAGTTCTTATTGGAAATGGGCAAATGGGAAAGTACAACCGTCTTATGGATCCTCAGTACGACAGTTCTTGTTGGCATGGATCATATTGTCCGTGTCGTTTCATGGTTGCAAATGTGTTCCAATGTTTACATTTGATATTCACCCAAGCAGCACCAGGGTAGAAGAAGGACGTGACATTTCATTTCAATGTCAAATCGAATCTGAGGTCGATGTAAGGTCAGCTTCATCATTTTGGGAAAATAGGTACAGAGAGATTCTTTATCCCCAGGAGTTCATCCATGTAGCCACGCAGTCGACAAATGGCTTGATCGCCTCTAACCTGACAATCCAGAGGGTGGGACGAGACTTGGAAGACTCATACCGATGCACTGTTTTACTCCTTTTTCGAGACAAGAGAATCGAGATTGTTTCGTCAGAGTTCGGCAAACTAAATGTGCTGCACTTTCCAGGAGAAGATGATTTGAATTGCCAAACTCAAGACGGTCTCGCAGTCAAAGCTGGTGATACAGTGACCATTAGTTGCGAGGCAACCAGATGCAACCTTCCCTTGGACATTAACTGGGAGAGGTCAAACTTGATGGGCCTTCATCACACGGTGCTCGCTCATGAAAGCTGTTCTATGACTTGGATGGTGACGGTTGACAGGAAACTGCAAAATGAAAAGCTTTATTGCGTCGTGACCAGCCCGAGTTTCCCAGGGCGGCGTTCCAACTGTTCCTTGGGTCCTTACGAGGTCCTTTACCCACCCGACGTGCAGGTAGCTCCTAGGAATTATGAGGTGTTGGTCCCTTCCATTGCCGCTTCGACGTCTCTGTACTGTCTGGTAGATGCCAACCCGCCTGTCAATATTTTCAAGTGGTCATGCTCACCAGAGGGATTCCTTCCAACGTGTGATTTTGCTGAACAAAACATCACAATACCACTGTCACAATTAGGACTAAGGAACTTCAGCGTAGATGTGACATGCACAGCAACGAACCAAATTGGCAGTTCCCGCAACACTTCCAAATTCACAGTTGGTAGTCCTCTCGTCGGTGCCGGTCGCGAATGTTCATCGACAAACCATCGCAATGTATCCGATATTGAAACAGGGATTTACGTCTTCCAATCCCTTACCGGAGACGTGTATCAGTTTACATGTGCGTTCATTGAGGAAAGGGAAACGAGTGCATTTTTTAAATGGTACCTAGATGGACATCAAATAAGGGAAAACAACAACACTAGTGTTGGGCAAATCTTACCATGGCTACGCAGAGATTTCCTCGTGCTGGCAAATGACATCTTGTCTACTGAAGACACACACATTGTGATGTGTGAAATCACTACTGAAGCAATGGTCAAAGTAACGTCATGCACCTTCACCTCGAAATTCGATCAAACTTCGACCAGGAGTCTTCATGAAACTATAACTCGAGGACCAGGACTGTCTCTCAGAACCCACCAAGGGGAGCCCCATTCCGTTTCTGGAGTGAGAGTCAATGTACCTTCAAAATCTCCTGCGGATTCATCCTTCGACTTCTGGGACATCTTTTGGATGCTTCTGATTGCCGTTGGGGTTGGTTTTGTTCTTGTGATGTGTTCTATATCACTCGTCCTGATTGTACAAAGAGCAACGAGGCGTGGACGCTTGCCGTTTAACAGACATTCGGACACGGTTCAACTAACAAACCTTCAACAAGGAATTTTCCCCAACCCGAAAGGCGCAGGGTCCGACGAACCAGTTTATGAGCAGCCTCGAGACTGCAGCATCCGACGCAAGTCCTCCCGCAAGCCACTTCCACCGCGTCCAAAGCAGGAAGTTTGCGAGCTTAAGAAGCTGAAGGATGATGGCGACCCTGAGGGCAGTTGTTCAGATGACTACTCTGGAGTCTACGAAGATTCATCCCAAGGGGATGGTGATAACAGTACCTCTCTGGTCTCAAGCAGTGAGACATCAAGTGCCACACAGTACCAAGAATATGCTGAATGTGAACGCGATGTTGACTTCGTTCACTATGATAATCACCACGTGGTGGAATCCTTCATCGGTGATCAGCAGAGTTCCTACTACCGGAACAAGTCATTGGCGTTTAAGGAGCTCTATAAGCACGATGTTGAAGAGAGGGTAAAGATGTTTGCTTCAGAGGGTTCTCTCCGAAATATCCAACGCATTTATCTTGAATAAGATCAATTGGTATTGCTGTAATCTACACAAAGCAATGATATTACCATTATTGCATATAGATGTTTAATATTTTAACAGAAATTGAACATAACCTGGACTGTCTCGATTTGTAAAGCTTCTTAATTTCCCAAGTCGGTTCCTGAACTCTCCTTATTCTCAAACTACCAATACAATTAACATACTTTTGTCATGGTCTGTCTGTGCATTACCAAGCTTGTCTAAACTTTCAGTCATAATGACTCATATTTCGTGCAAAGTATTATAGCCATTCATTTTAATTGCACGCTATTCTTGTATACTTAATGTATATATAACTGTATGTCACTACGAAGAATTATAAATAAATTATACAAAGGATCGTATAAGAAGCTCAAGCACAGCTATAGAAGTCAATACATGATAATACTAAGAAGTATTAACTAAAGTGTACGACAGTACCCGTGGCATTGCTATGTATTGGATGTATTGACATAATTATAAAGAAAATAAGTAACAAGGAGGTGAATAATGAAAGGATGTTATTATTCCATGTTATGATCACATTACTTTTGTCCTCATAATATATGATATCCTATTCATCATATCCTTGTACAGTATCACCAATAGAAAGTGGTTAACAAAAATGTGTGTAAGGAAGATAACATGTCATAACATTCTAATAACTAGGAGCTTGTATGTTAATATTTTATTACCTATTCATTTTCCAGTCTAATATTGTCTAACGTCACACTAGTAGAGAAAGCTGCGTACTTAAAGATGTGTTACTTCCTACATACAGTGCGTCCCAGAAAAAACGAAACCGAGAACAATCGATGTTTAATCAAGTTCAAGTTTATTCAAACCAAATCAAACATAAACAATGGTACAAGATTATAACTTAGTCACATTTATAATTACTAAATGACACATATTTGGAAAGATTAGATCCTCCTCTTTCATTTGATGCTACTCATATGATGCATTTTTCACGCATGAGTGATTAAAATGAATTTAAAGAGAGGAAACCAAAAAATAATTTGGCGGACGGTATCTGAATTTCAAAGAGAAAATCACATTTCTAGAAAGTTGAGGTTCTGCCTTTTCATATGACACCTCAATCAGAAAAAATGAGCTAGGAATGACAAAGTTCTGTTTGTTTAAAGTAGTGCTTGCATTTCCATAATTTTATCAAACGAATTCGTTTTCACTGGGTGCCTGCCATAGCAACATGCAGAATTGACAACAGACTTAACTCCGTTTCGTTGACAATCAGCCATGCATTTAGTCTTTCGTTTACGGCTGATTGTCAACGAAATAGAGTTAAGTCTTTTGTCAACTCTGGTGCTACGGCAGGCACCCAGTGAAAACGAATTCGTTTGATGAAAATATGGAAATGCAAGCACTACTTTAAACTAACATAACTTGAATTGGTCATTCCTAGCCCATTTTCCAGATTGAGGTGTCATAAGAAAGGGCAGAAACTCAACCTTTTAGAAATGTGATTTTCTCCTTGAAATTCAGATACCGTCCGCCAAATGACTTTTTGGTTTCCTCACTTCAAATTCATTTTAATCACTCATACGTGAAATATGTATTATATGAGTTGCATCAAATGAACGAAGAGGATCTAAGCTTTCCAAATATGTGTCATCTATCAAATATAAATGTGATTAAGTTATGGTAAAACATGGGGACGCACTGTATAGTATTGGCTTTGATCATTCGCGGATTTTTTAATAACTATGTACAAATGCACGCTTTTATATCTACCTCTATATATAGACTACGTTGAACCGAATTATTATCCAGTTCGGAAAGGGGGGGGGGGTGTCGGTCGAGGCCGTATAATTTCGAAATAAATGTAATGTTTTAAGCTCGCTTGTATGGAGATGTTAAAGAATGACGGTGTGAAAAAATTGTCCCTTTCCAGACGATATTTATTTGTAGTGTTCCATGTAATAAGTGGGCGGGTACAACATTTGGCAACGTCTCGTCTCTAGAACCGATATATACCTCCCCGGTTTGCTAAATGTTTCCCCAGGGAAAGAACAGCATATTTAATATTTTGTTATTCTACATGGGTACAAAGACATACATTATTATTTATGATGTTGATGATGATGATGATCCTCCTGGGTTTCAAGTCCAATAATTCTCGTTGGTAGTGACTATGCAATTTATCAATCTATCATCTTGAAGGATTTTTCGATTCTCTTACAAGATTTAGATTAATATGCATTATACTCTCGTTTCCGATATACACCATATATTTGTAGTGTTCCATGTAATAAGTGGGCGGGTATAGAATATGGTAACGTCTCGTCGGGAGTGTATTAAGCAAGTATGATAAATATTTACAAAGCATGATTTTCTAGAACCGATTTATACCTCCCCGGTTTGCTAAAGAATTCCCCAGGGAAAGAACAGCATGACATTGTTTATAATCTTTTTAATTCTAAGTGGGTAAAAATATTATTAATGATGATGATGATGATGATGACCCTCCTGGGTTTCAAGTCCAGTAATTCTCGTTGGTAGTGACTAAACAATTTATCAGTCTATCATCTTGAAAGATTTTTAGATTCTCTTACACGATTTTGATTAATATGCATTATACTCTCGTTTCCGATATACACCATATATTTGTAGTGTTCCATGTAATAAGTGGGCGGGTATAGAATATGGTAACGTCTTGTCGGGAGTGTGATAAATATTTACAAAGCATGGTTTTCTAGAACCGATTTATACCTCCCCGGTTTGCTTAATGTTTCCCCAGGGAAAGAACAGCTTATTTATATCTTTTTTGAAATTCTACATGGGAACAAGGACGTACATTATTATTAATGATGATGATGATGATCCTCCTGAATTTCAAGTCCAATAATTCTCGTTGGTATTGACTATGAAATTTATCAATCTATCATCTTGAAAGATTTTTAGATTCTCTTACAAGATTTTGATTAATATGCATTATACTCTCGTTTCCGATATAACCCCACAATGTCAATACTTGAGCCAGAACGACTTCCGTCCGATAGCTTTTAACGATAACATCTTATAATTGTTCTTGCTAATCATTAAATGCCTTTTAACATCGATAGAGAAATAAGACGTGCGTTCGATATTGATGTATCGCAAGCGTTGTTCTTCGAAACACTTTGCATCGCATCAGCATTGTCTACATCTTCTGAAATCGTATCATAAATACAAGGAGAATATTCTACATACAGTCATAGAACCGTTTCTTTGTATTGTGTAGGTCTTAGATCTCAGTGAACCAAGTTTTCGACCAGCGGTTTAGTTTATGGTAAGAATGTTGACAGCATCAATTTGTTTGACAAAGTCAGGTGCTCTTACCTTGCGGTCTGTGCTCAGATCTCCGCGTAGCCGAATTTCGGACCAGGAAAATATGGCACTCGGATGTCTGCTGGCATTGCTAGTATTAAATGCTTCCGTTAGGCTTACCAATGCCCAGAAGTTTTATGAGTTTGGCCTCGGGACCAATGCTTCAATTGAGTTTGATTTTACTATTAAAGAAGAGGCCATCTATCAATATGACATTTTTATCCCAGATAAAAACTGCGTCTTTTGCCTCGGTGGAGATATCATAACGGCATGTTTGATGGGTGACCAAAAGGAAAGATTTATTGTTTTGATGGAAAGAAATAGAACCAATCTCATCGTCACACTTTTCATCAACAATGTGAATTCTTTTGATAGTGGTTTCTACGTTTTATCTTTGGAAGAAAATCATAAAGGGAAGGTGAGAAACACAATACAGGTTGCTTTCCTTGAGGTCATATTACCACCCGGCAGAGCGGAGTGCTGGATAAACTACAACTCGTATTCCAGGACATGGAAAGAAGTACGATGCAATGCTACGGCAGCCAGTAATGGGGGTGGAATTATAACATGCCTTCAAAATTCGACAAGATGTTTCCCGGTCAACAAAATGAACCCCATACAAATTTCAAACAATATCATATCGGCTGCTTTTTGGGTGATGTTGACATTGCCTTTAACATGTTGTTCGTTATTGCACTCAGAATTACATACAGAGATGGAGTTTGAGCCCTGTCATGATTTTGTATACTCTCCTACTAGTGGCTGATAATAATATACAGGCAATTCGGGGATCAATTTTGGAAGATTCTTCTGGGTGCCCGTTTTGTTTTTGCTTTGTGTTGCTCTTTGTGTTAATGGTTATATTGTTGTGTACCCCCAAAATAGAAATGCGGTTACTCTAAAAATCTTATTTAGTTACAAAGCACTCTTTTGAATACAATAACAAGTGTGTCAAGTTCATCTCATTTATTACTATTCAAAATTATTATTTTTTTGCTTGTATTTATATATTTCAATTCGGTCTACCAGCGAGGCACTGTTAGGTGTTTAAACTCTACCAGGTACAGCGACCTGCACGGGTCAGCATACCTTACATACATCATAAACAATTTGTGGTCATAGGTATGATAAATTATTGTTTATAATTAGAGATCTTACAAGTTATGTTTTCTCTGAAGAGGACAGGTCGAGGGTATCTCGGGGAAAAGAGTCGTCAATTTGTTTAGATACGTTTACTGCTGTAAAATCATTTTACTCTTTTATCTAAATGTATCCAACTTAAAAAGACATTGATATGTTCCTCTCATGTTTGTGCTTTAACTGATATCGCTTTGGTCAAAGTGTTGACTTAATTGATAAAGACAATATTACCCGTATTTGTATAATAACAATAGTAACCGTAAATCAACAATTTATTTGAAAGATTTTAATGCATTCATACTCTTTTGTTGCATTTAATATGCTGATTTTCAGTAATTAACACAGGTAATAGATCTTGGTAATTATTTGTTATTTCATTTTTGGACTAACATAATAAGTAGAGTATTGATAAACGTGTCATTTCTATTTTGATAATAATAAATGATGGTGATGATGATGATAATGATTAAAGTGATAATGGTAATGATAACAATGATGACAATAATAACTATGATAACAATAATAATCATAATACATGTAGTATGGATACTACTACTAATACATGTACTACTACTACTACTACTAATACATGTACTACTACTACTACTACTAATAATAATAATAATAAAATTTACATTTGTGGCTTCTTTCATATTAATCTTCTGTACCGAGATTAAAGTTGATATAATGTAAGATTATTAAAGTGACTTGGTAACATTGTTGAAGGTTGATGAAAAAAATTCTAAATTTTTGTATATAATGTTACTTACTATATATATTCCTTCTACTGTACTAACCCTCTGACATGCACAAAATCCTGAAAAAATTCTCTAACCACGAAGATATCTATGGTTTTCTTTGAAAAGGTCGATGTATGACACCCCCTAACAGTGATCAACAGTAAATTCTCCCGAACATTTTTGAATTTTCCCAACCGTTTTTCCATGAAAAAAACAGGCTATACAAAATCTGTCAACACTTAAATGTCTGGAATGGAATGTCATTTTATTGCTTTGTGACCATTTCCATTCACCTAAAATGTAATTAAATTGTAATAATATAGTTGGGAGAATTAAGGAATCGATCAGATCAGTTTTTCCCTATTTGTACCATGAATAATGGTCCGTTTTCACTCAAATTTTCAGATTATCTTTAATTGTACATCTAGCATTGAAGTCACTACCTTAGCACCACTATCTCTCATCTTAACAATGTTACCAAGTCCCTTTAAATATAATCATTAAATTTGAAATATATCGTCTAAACGGTTTTTCAACTAAACATTTTATTGCATTAATAAAAGTTGATTTTGCAAAAACTATAGTTCATGACCTCGCCTTATGAATTATACACTGAGTTATGTATATACACACTCACACACAAATACACACGGTACACACGCACACGCGCACATACACATATAATTACGGTTCCATGACACATGCTCCGCCGACGATTGCTCCGCTGACATTTACTCCGCAAAACGCGACAATTGCTCCGCGACATTTGCTCCGCGACATTTGCTCCGACGTCAAATGCTCCTCCGACAGGTGCTCCGCCGACAGTTGCTCCGCCGACAGTTGCTCCGCCGACAATTGCTCCGCCGACAGATGCTCCGCCGACAATTGCTCCGCCGACAATTGCTCCGCCGACAATTGCTCCGCCGTCAATTGCTCCGCAAAACGCGACAATTGCTCCGCCGACATTTGCTCCGCCGACATTTGCTCCGCCTGAAGCGACAATTGCTCCGGTGACATTTGCTCCTCCGATAATTGCTCCGCCGACACTTGCTCCGCCGACATTTACTCCGCCGACATTTGCTCCGCCGACAATTGCTCCGCCGACAATTGCTCCGCCGACATTTGCTCCGCTCAAAAATTGCCCCGTAAAATACAAAGGCTACTACGACAATTGTTGCTCCTCCCCAAAAGTACCCCTTAAAAGACAATGCTCCGCCAACAAAAAAATTGCTCTCCGATCCAAAAGTGCGGCCTCTTGGAAGATATGAATGCTCCTCTGGTAATTAGTGCAATAAATGCTCAGCCGTTATTTGCTATTCCCCATGTTTGATTAAAAAGAGAAAATCAAGTTATAGCTCTTTATGCAAGTTCTCTGGCGAAATATAATTACTCCGCTCAAAATCTGTTTCATGTATTACTCATTAGCTGATCCAAAGCTCAAGGCTATCTCTCTCTCCTTCTCTCTTGCTCCTCCTTTTCCTTTTTACACCCTTTTCTTGTCTTCTTGGCTCTTTTCTTTCCTCTCATGCTATTAGTCTTTTTTCAATTTCATCACTTCTTCTCTTCTCCCCCTCTCGAGTTCTATTTCTCTCGTGAAATTAAACGTAATGTAGTACATTCTTGTTTAGAATAGTATTTTCAATAATATCCAGTCCGTTTTCTATAGGTTTCTTTCCTTCAGTTAAGTGTATGTAGCTTTACTATAATTATATATATATATATATATATATATTAGAGTGTAAAAGTACTTTGTTTTCATTGACTTTAAGGGACTCACGGAGCCACCGGAAGAAGAGCGATTGGCTTATTATGAAGAACTAACATCAAACTGCAACAGAATGATTTGTATAAATGGGAATAAGCAGAAAGGCTAAGAACTAAACAATAAAGATAATAAAATAACAGTGTTATTCATTTTCTTTATTCTTATCGTTTCAAATAATAATTACAAAAACTTACATCACATATTCAACCAAACAATTTCATGATGCAGATATGTTATATCCAGGCGCGCCTGAAGCAGTTTGGGATTGGGGGGGGGGGGCAAACATTCCAGGTGGCTCACCTTCCAGTGGCAGTGACGTAACGGCAAAAACGTTTGGAAGGGGGGGGGCAGAAGAAAAATCTGCATCACCACCACTCTTATACTTAACATGCAGGCCCCCTGGAACGTTTTTCAAAGTGGATTATTAACGATCAGGTAGAGCGTAAATTGGCGTAGGGTCCAGGACATGAGCCCCCAGAAGCTCAGAGGTTTTAGGCATTACAATTATGGTCGATAAGCATATTTAGATACCTTATTTGTGACACTGGCAGGACACTAATTGGCGGAGAGGCCAGGGAGCAGAGCCCCCGGAAGCTCGGGGGTTTTAGGTATTTGGGTTCCGGGGGCTTGCATTGTTTGTTTTTTTCAGGTCTTACATATTGATGAGCTGTTTGAAATTAACTAGGAGGTATGCGCGTATTGGAAAATGTGGCTTGCTGCTCTACTTTAAAAAAAAAAACTTCCCACGACATGTAATGAGTGTTTAGTGTACAATATATGGGACGTACAGTGATAGATGGAAAGTTATTTCAGTATATTCGAAATGACTTTTACGTAACTCCTTTTTCCTCCCACTTCATCAACATTCATTCATTTCATTTCATCTACATTATTTCATGAAATGTATTCAGAAAATGAAGAAGAAAAAAAAGAAACGAAAATAACCCGTGTAAAAAAAATATTGTCGGCGAAGCATTTGTCGTAGTACTAGTAGCATTTGTAGTTTATGGGACACTTTTTGGGCGGAGCAAATGTCGTCGGAGCAAATGTCACCGGAGCAATTGTCGCTTCAGGCGGAGCAATTGTCGGCGGAGCAACTGTCGGCGGAGCATTTGACGTCGGAGCAAATGTCGCGGAGCAATTGTGGCGTTTTGCGGAGTAAATGTCGGCGGAGCAATCGTTGGCGGAGCATGTGTCGGGTTACCATAATTACTGTTAGCGAGTGTCCTATTGGGTGATGTCACGTGACACTCAACAATTCAGAGATTAACTAGACTGCGCACCTCTTTTCGTTGCGCATACCCATTGTATGCATTGTCTTTACACTCTAAAAAAAAACTGCTCAATTTGAGTCAAAATGTTACTCTTTTGAGTGATCAAAAGGAAACCACCCGACTTTTGAGTAAACTTTACTCAGCATGTGTTGAGTAACAAATCTACTCATCTGTTGAGTAAAAATATTACTCAATAAAAGACTAAATCTCTACTCAGTTTGAATGAGTCAACCTTTACTCAATATTTACTCTTTGTTTAGCGGTTCCCTTTTTTACTCAGTACTGGGTAGAAACGTAATCAACTCATGTCGAGTGAGAAACTGCTCATGAGTTGAGCCAAATTTTACTCAATTAACGAGTACATGTTTTGACTCAAATTGTTTGAGCGATTTTTTTGCTCAAATATTGAGTATGTTTTCTGGGTAACTCTTAGTTGCTCAATCAATATTGAGTAAAAACATGTACTAAGTTTAGTACATGTTTTTACTCAATACTGACTAAAACAGTAGTCAACTGCTGCTGTCAATGAAGAGCATGAATAGGCGCTTCTCTCGAGGACTACATAACACTGTCCTGGCTTCCTCGGTGCTCCTCAAAGCACCAACAAGAACAGTGGGCTCCTTCCTCTGAAGGAGGCCAGAAAAAAGTCCAAGCCAGTTCCTTCCTAGATGTCGGTTGGAGCTCTTTCAAGCTCGATCCATGAGCTCAGAATTTCTTCCCAATGTGCCACAATCATCTATCTCAGTTCTTTCGCATCTTTCTGCACGCGCACATGCATGCACGAGACATTTCTGTAATGTTGATATTCGTCTAAATAACAAAAAATTACTTAGAGTAATGGAGTGCAAATATCTTGGCATTTTGCTTGATTGCAATTTCTCATGGAACCCACAAATAGACCATGTAAAGAAAAAGGTTTTAAAGACGTATTTTGCACTAAAGCGAATGAGACAATTCACAGATGAAAAGATAGCTTTAATACTGTACAAAACCCTTATTCAGCCTCATTTCGCTTATTGCAGCACGATTTGGATGAACGGTAGAGAAACTCGGTTAAAACAACTTCAAACTCTACAAAATAGGTGTTTGAGATCTGTACTTGGAGTGAATAGTAGATATCACACTGAAATTCTTTATAAAACCCTTGAAATTGACATGCTAAAAGAATACTGGGTCAAACAGGCTTTAGTTACTGTATTTAAGTTGTTACACAATCTTGGTCCACCTGTTTTATCGTCATTGATCCAATTTAATACTAATGTAGTCTATATGTTCCGTTATGCAAATTCACAAATCCCCCTTCCAAGACCTCATACAAATTTTCTTCAACATAGTCCATTATACCATGCATCAAAACTTTTTAATACCCTACCCAACGATATCAGAATAATAAATGTTTTTAAATCTTACAACGTTGAGATAAGTAAAATTCAAGATATTTGCTCACTTCTTTCAACTCGTAGATAATTTTTTTTTTTTTTTTCCCCCTCTCTTTATCACTATGATTATGTTTTGTACTTCAATTTCTGTAAATATGTTCACTTATTATAACTTGCATATTTGTTTGTAAATTGTATTTTCATTGTTTTATATTCTGTCATATGTAATCACGGCCTCGCTGAAAAACAGCTTTTGCTGAATGCGGGCACATTATTGTATTATGTTTTTAACCGTGAATAAATAAAATATACCATACCATACCATGCACATGGCGGACAATGAAAGATGACAAAATATACAGTTCCTTAGGTAGACAAAGGAACATACAGCTGCAATTATGTAAAAATGTGTAGAACAGGTGTCACATGCATATTGACAGCTAGTTGCACTTTCCATCGATCCAACTTTCACTCGCACCCGAGGTAAATTCGGGTAAGAGATCAATGTTGAGTTATTTATCACCTGCCGCCGCGTAATACCCAACCGTAGTTTACTCAAAATTGATACAAACGAAATTCGTACTCAACGTTGAGTCATTGATTTACTCTTTATCGAAGGTAACAAATTACTCGGGTGACGAGTACCACTAAAATCAAGGTCTTACTCCAGCTTGAGTACTGAATTGCTCATTTTGTTACTCAACTTGTTTTACTCGGCACAATTTACTCGCTGACTTTAAGAGTGTATAGCTTAGTCGCGCACAGAGATGCGTAAGGCTAATTGAAACTAATCGAGAGGGGTGTCTACGTGATAGAACAAAATGAGCGTGAGGTCATATACACTTATTTCTGTATGACAAATATTGAATGCTTATAACTCCCTAATCCAGAATGTCCATCGTGCAATTACATTTCAACTTCGGTCTGCGGCCTCCGTTTACTCGGGGAATTTTTCCACTTACCGATTCATCTATTTCGTTATTAATATTGAACTTGGGAGGTTTTGATTTCTTTTAATTATACATTTTTAGTAAGGAATGTTGTATGTAGATAGAATTAGAAAATATGCAAATTATTTCTTGGTTTAGCGGCAGTACGCTGATAGAGGGCGCTATTTGGTTTAGCGCCACTGATTTTGAAAAGATACCGTACTCAAGTTGTCCATTATTTTCCTTTTTCCTGAGAATACCCAATATTGTAAGTAGACAGAATGTTGAAAATTTGATAGTTTAAGTACTCATTGTATTCATATGGGTTTAATCTAATTATGATTGTCGTATGCCCACAATTATAAAATTTTCGCACAACTGCGCCAGGAGTGTCAATTTTGACATATTATAAATGTTCACTATTATTATTATTATTATAAGAATCACACGTGTGTGGGTGAAGTAATGTGCACTATACCTGTTTGTAGGATTAACTCATACTCATGTGTGCAGAAGTATGTCAATGGTCAATACGCAACTCATTCCTGGGGGGGGGGGGGGCGTTGCATGAGAAAATTATTCGGTGGTTTTCACCAAATAATATCATTTTCACCGACTGTTTTCCAGGCCTTTGATTGGTCAAATTTAGTCAGCGCTGAAAGTTTTCGACGGAAAAATGTTGATGAAACGCCCCCCCTGTATTACAGAGTCACAAGGAGTGATGGATTGTTTGGTTCGTGGAAAATAATTTAGGAATGTTGGTTCGATAGGCTTGATGAGTTGTGTAATTAATCTTGAATAGCTTTGAACACAATAGATTGACACAAATGACAATTGATGTAACAAGATAGCATCCAATGTTATTTTGAAAAATAATCGAATTTTATTTATCAATTAACAAAGGTAATAAAGAGTTTTTTTGCAAACATGAGCACACATTGATTTAGAGAGTTGACTGAAGGTAAACATGAAATATACATGTTACATTGTTTGATGTAAAAGCAGTAATGCACATTTTATTTGTTCGTCTTCATTTGTTTCGTAATAAAGTTCATGTAAATGCTAATTTTCTGACACAGATCTTTTGTTCTTCTCATCTAAGTATGCATGTATATGTCTCAAAAACGTAAATATGTATTTTCTTCATGATAGAGTACTAAAACTATTTTTTTTTAAATCCCCCTTTTTCGGTGCACTAATTTTTTTTCCCTCCCAAATGACGAGTTTTTATCTGTCTTTAATAATGGAATATTGTTTTTATTTTGCTTTCAAATATGGATCCTTTAAAATGTGTTCCATTATGCTTATGTAAACATAGAAACATGAAGAATTCAGCTTCGATTCCTTTCATGTAAAATGACATGTACAAAACGTGTTTTTGATTGCATGAACGAACCGTTATTGATTTGATTGAGAAAATAAATCGCTTAAGTTAAAATTAACTTAAAGGAAAAAACCCTGAAAAGTCATGTTAAATAATCCTTTCATTGAGCGGCTCGAAATATGATGAATGCATAACTTCAAGGACACCTCGTCAACTAATGACAGGACACTATTAAATTGTAAAATATATGAATCGTAATAAAAAACGAACACTATACATACATTTAAAGCACCCTTGTTTTACTTTTTACGGCAAGAACATTGATGCCAAGGTATACCTGTCAGCTGCATGATAAATGTCATGATATATATGCATTTCAGCTCATAAATAACTATCAGAAGCCAATTGCGTCAAAGATAAAACAAAAATACTATAAACTTTCTTTATGCATATTCTCCTAAACAATAAGGACTAGATAATTAAAGGACAAAACATAACCAAAATCAAAATGCAAAATGATCTATGAAATTAAATAATACCATATAATCGATAGTGTTTCTAGTTGCTGACCTAGTGTAGCAAATAATCATCTAAAAAACAAGGACTAGATAATGAAAGGACAAAACACAACCAAAATCCAAATGTAAATGTAAAACGATCTATAAAATCAAATAAAACAAAATAATTTAAACTGTTTCTAATTGATGACCTAGCCTAACAAAATAATTATCTAAACAACAAGGACCCGATGGCCCGAATTCACAAAGGAGGTTTGTCGACAAACCTTGGTTTTCGTACGTCATATGACGCGTTTTTACGCGTATTTTACAAACCTGGTTTGTAAAGAACAAAAGGAGGTTTGGCGAAACAAAAGGAGGTTTGTCGACAAACCTCCTTTGTGAATTCGGGCCGATATGTTCAGGACAAAACACAACCAAAATCAAATATACAAAACGATCTATATAATCAAATACACTGTCGCTCATAAAGGTGGAATATATTGTTTTTATTCTAATTTATGGAATTATTTAAAAAATAATTTAAAAATAATAGATCTAGATAATAGTATACATTCTCAGATTTTATTGAATAATAATTTGCCAATGTGTGTTTTGCGTGACTGCTAAAGCATGTGTATGCTACTATGCTTATCAACTAGGGGACCTATGCCCTTAAGTCATAAATGACAGTAATGAGGATTAATGCCCCACAAAAGGGCACTAATATAGCACATCGAGACGGTTTTGATCCTGGGGCCTCACAGTTACGAGGCCATTGCTTTGTCACTGAACCATGACTGTACGCAGCGGGGGCAATACATTTTCAATAATTTATTGCATTTAACCCCGGTGCTTAACATAACAAAAAATTATGTGTGCCCATGCCTTGAGCCATAATGCATGGCCGTCCAGAGGATTTTTTAATGTTGGGGACCGGGGTAAAATGCAATAAATTATTGAAAATTCATTGCATTTTCTGTCATTTTTTTTTTGTTTTTGTTTTTGTTTTTGTTTTTTTTTTTTGGGGGGGGGGGTAAGGTCATCTTTTTGGGGTCACCCTTTGTCACCAAAACAAACAATTGAGGGGGGGTTGAACCCCCCCCCCCCCCTGCGTACGCGCTAGACCATTTCTAATTGTTGACCTAGCCTAACAAAATTACCATCTATGAAATTGACCATGGTAAATGCATTTAACAGATCTATCATTATTACAATGACATTTTGTTAACCCAATTTTGATCCTGATGATAACAAGATATTCTAATAAAACAGGGTTATTATGAAAGGAAAGATCATTGTGACCAGTTGGACATTCTGAACTGACTTTTGACCACTTGAAAGATCAGAGTGTGACACCTTTGAGGTGATCATATCGATTTGATCATCACTATGATCTCTTAGATTTGTTTTAGTAGGTTGATCTGTTGTATGTGCGAGTACCGGGGGCCAACTGTAATCTCGACATGATTCGTCACCTATGTTGTCTGATGCAGCATGGGAGCAACATCTGACAGGGAAAGGAGGTGTATACCAAAATTCACCCCTGATCGTTACACCATTATCTGTGATCTCTCCAATATATGGGATTCTATCCCCGTTTTGGAAACAGCTAATCATTGATTCAATGTTGCCAGATTCGGCTTCACAGTGTATTTCGACCCATTTTTTCTCGTAACCACTTATCCTTTGATAACAGTCTGCAGGACCAGGGGGAATGAGGACTGTGACTATTTGTCGTTTCAGTTTGGGGGCAGTATTGAATGGGATTACCTCAAGAATGTAAACCCCTTGGTCTTGAACGCAGATAGATTCTATTAAAAGGCGAACATGAAAACGCTGACCTGATTTTACAGAATTAACTGAAAATTTATCGGGAAGCGCAACACTTTCGTCAATTAAACCATTTACGCAAAAAGGGCGATTGTTGGGATCGATACGAATTATGAAGTAGGGGGTTGCAGATTGAGGTCCATCCAAATCAACTGTAAATGTGATTGTGCCGGTTTCTCCCTGATTGAAGTGTACCGCTCCTTGATCATCGGCGTCAGCTGCAGCTAGCCCAAATGCTGGTATTCCATAGAGACACAGCGCTACAACTCCGCTCCATGCCACGATGATTCGGTGGCTGCTCTTCGAACCCATCTGTATTGGGAAACACATTTAAACACGAATATTTACAAAAAAAAATAATAATAGATAAATAAATGAATTATAAAGAAAGAAAGAAAGAAAGAAAAGGGGAAAAAAGAAAAGAAAAGACATTACACTTTTCTGATGACAGACCCTTCAAATATTATTATAGGACAAAAAGTAATGGAAAGTATTGCTTTTATGTGAAGCACGTAACTATTATTTGGAATTTCATGTTATGAAAATCTTTGTCTAGTTGCCTTGAAATATTGGAATTCAAGTTTCTTGACCGTTTAACATTAATTTTTCCTCTGAAATTGAACATTTCTTTTCCGTTACCAAATGCTTATGAGATCTTTTGTACAAATTTCAGAACTTCGTTATTTTCAGGAAAATGATTCGTTGCCATGGCAACGTTTCTTGAAATTTCACCCACCATTTATTTAAAGGCAAAATTGCAGATGAGGATAGCCGAGTAATCTGGGTCACACAAATAAACACACAATTAAACAAAAGTGTTATTGAATTTCCGGAAAATCTTTGTCTAGTTGCCTCGAAATATATAAATTAATCGTTTCTTTCTACAAACATATAATTTGTTCTTTCATTATCAAAAGTTAATAAGTATTCTCGTAAAACTTCGATATTTGTTTCCCCTATGTATTACAAAAAAAAAGATTAACTAATCAAATTATCTCATGGTTTTGTAGAAATATTGAACATAAGATAAATTTAAAATGATTAAGCTGTGGTTTGGTACTCAAATTACCTTGAGATTCATAATCATAAGTCATGTAAGAAATTCCTCAAAAGATCTGTAGAAATTACTTGTCGCTGGCGCCATCACCCGTCCGCTAGAGAATATCTAATGATAGATATAAAAAAAAAGACATATTGCAAATGGTGTATATCATAGAGATAACGTGCATGATGTTTGTACTTGCCAAACAGTAAATTTTGAATTGTTACAATCGTAGAGCAAAGTACATTATCAATGGATGGAACCTTTATTGTTAGGGGCGAGGTGGGGGGGGGGGGGGGCGTTGCAAAGTGTATTACCCGTAAAAGTCCTCGATGTATGGAAAGAATAAGCTTTAAAAATAAAATTGAAATGGAGACGTGGGCGATTTATTTCAATCCATGGATCTAGGTTAATGAACACATAACACGGCCATAATAGTTCAAAATTGCTGCCTGTTTTATCAACACAACTTCATTTGATAGTTTATTTAGCTTATCCTTTCTTGATCATTCATTATCAGAAAATATCAGTTTGTACACCGTAGTTTCGACGTGATGATGCATAATTAATGATTTGCAGATTAAACATCAAACGTTTCTACAAGCAAGTTCGTTGAAAATATATACATGTATTCACCTATCCCCTCATCACACCCATCACACTCATCTCCCAAACACAAAGTCTGCGAGGCGGCTATAGTTCAAGGGATAGTTGAGTTTTGTTGCAAAGGGCGCTGCACAACATATTTTGTTTTATACAGTAGGTTTGCGGCTGCACCATGTGAGAGAGAGGGAGGATTGAGAGACTCCAGCCCAGACGGACAAGCAGACCACCCATGTCCACACTCCGGTGACTCAAGCCTACACGGTCATGTATATAGTTCCCCCACGTCCGCACCCCGGTGACTTAAGCTCACGCACGCCAGCTATTCTCCACTCCTGACGACGGATAGTCAACCTGTTCGAAACGTCGAGCCACTCCCGCCACACATCTCCAAGCGCTATAGTTCTCCTTAGAACTATAAGCTAAGAAAGATAACCAACTGTCTTGCGCAAGACTACACCAACAGTCCTTTTCAGGACTTCATACCCTCAAGAAAGATTACCGAGAGTCCTTTTCAGGACTCCTCAATCCTCCCTCTCTCTCACATGGTGCATCCGCAAGCATACTGTATATCTACATCACCACCATGCAAGCCGATACTTACAAGCAGCATATTTTGTTTGTGAGATAATGAAAAACTGAGTATCAAGTTTGAAAGAATACACAATTTAAATGCTAAAATCATCTCTGTTTAATCAAAATCGGTTCAGAGACGGCTGAAATATCCATACAAATAACAATTTATAATATATGTGGGGCACCACAAATATTCGGTAATTTTGAACCAGCCGTTGACAAAACTAGATAGTGCGTTTACGTTCTATTCCAGCCAATGCCAATATTGGCTTTTTGTTGGCCTTTTCGTGTTGGTTATAACACTAACAACTAGCCGGCACGTGTATGTTATTTTTTATTAATTAAACCATCAACGGTCACCGTATTCTTTTGAAAGTGGAGCTGAATTAGTATGATCGTATTTAATATAAATTCACACATTTTGGGGTCTAAACTTACCTTCATGGCAAGTTTAGGTTCTAAAAGGGCACTAGAAATTTCATAAATAGGAATAAGAGCAATAACCATGCACTTTGAAGGCATTTGCGGTCAACTATCTACTTCAGTACTTTCCGTGTTTCTGGCTCCAAAATTTGTGTTTGAGCCGGTAAATGTTCTGGTTTGGGTCTGACACCTCATTCAGGTGATGTTATGTTGTCTATATTTTGAGCATAAAAAAACGAACTACACCAGTAGTTCTCAAAAATATGAATTTTTAAATAAAAAAATCGCCAATACACGTGTTGATTAATTGGGGCCTACATAAACACTTGTTCTCCATTATAGATGGATTTGCCACTGATATTACTGTTTGGACATACACTTGATGCTTTGGGGCTATTGATTGTACGGAGACAATTCAGCTTTCGGATTATTGCTAGTGTACAACGCTACAAAACCTAGGTTCTGATCACAACTCACCAGATCCTAAGACTTGGAAAACCTGAAGGCAATTTTATATATTATTAACGAGTCACTTGCATTACAACTTGTTTTGAGAGAAAACTGCCAGAACAAGAAACCAAAGTTATGGATTACAACTACGAAGATGTTGTGATTAATGACCTCAATAGTTGATACAATTCATTTAAATTTCTTTTTGAATCACGTCCGTTTTTATATATATGCATCAAGTGTTAATGATATTCCATTCGTTCTGAATATATAAAAACTTCTTGGAAAATAAATCGACAATAAACTATCATGGGAAACCCACGTCGATGTAATATGTAGAGTGATTTCATGAAATATCAGTGTAGTTAATACGCTAAAAACACTTTTTCCACACAAAGTGTTTAAACCATTTATTCGAATCTTATTCTTCCTTATCTAAACTATGGAATCCTATCTTGGGGTAACTCACAAACAACACAATCAAACAGCATACTACTGCAAACAAAATCATTTTCGCTCACATCATGGGTGTCGATCCCGGGGGGGGGGGATGGGGGGATATATCTCCCCCAATATTTCAGGTGGGGGGATGGCCTGTACAATCATCCCCCCAATAATTCACCATCAAAAAAAGAAAAAATAAAGAGAAAAATTAATGATGAGAGGTCGATGAGAGTAGTTAATGGTTATTACTCGCAAGATGACCGTCAATATACACATTTGGCTATCTCATTTTCATTATATACGAAGTAAATGAGACAAGAATAAATTGAATTCTCGCTCATACGGCTTTATCAGAAATTGATGAATTTATTCAATTTGTTCAATCAACAGCATCATAGAAATGCAGTGCGCCAAATGCAAAGACGCAGCGTCGTTAGTATGACTTATAAGACAGTTCACTAGTTGTTATGTTGTTTCCGTTCACCTTTTTTTTAAATTCACGTCATTGTATCTTTATTTATTTATTTTTTTCATTTTTGGAGAAAGATTATTATTTCACAACTTATTTTTGTTTTATTTAAAAGCTGATGTAGGCCTATGTCACTGGCGTACTGGTGGGGGGGGGGGGGAGTGCCCCTATAAAATCCAACCATGACTTAATTTCAATTTCATTCAAGTGATTTATAAATGTTTGTGATATCACATGATTTTCAACAAAATTCGCGTTTCTCCATTTCTGTTGCAAACTGTCACATTCCCAAATATCCAGGAAGAACATATATATTTTTATAGTCACTAATGGGCCTAATTAGTGGCCGTTTCTAATAATTTAATGAAACGTAAAAACTTCCGCGCTACGCGCGGGATGGGCGAATATGATTTCAGACGTGGATTAAGAGTGATAATCAAATGAAATTTGAATTCAGACAAGAACACGATACAACGAAACGTCTTCCTTCTCTAATAATTTAATGAAACGGTAAAGCTTCCACGCTTTGCGCTCGATGGGCGAAAATGAATACAGACAAGGATTAAGAGTAATAATTTATTTAACCGTCAAAGCTTCCGCGCTTCGCGCCGTATGGGGAGGGGGGGGAACTGAATTCAGACAAGGACACGATACAACGAATCGTCTTCTTTTTTTCTAATAGTGTAATAAAATGTGAAAGCTTCGGCGCTTCGCGCAGGTATGGGCGAAAATGAATTCAGACAAGTATTAAGAGTAATAATTAAATGAAACGTCAAAGCTTCCGAGCTAAGAGCGGGAGGGCAGGGAAAATGCACTCAGACATGGACACGATACAACGAATCGTCTTCTTTCTCTAATAATTTAATGAAACGGTAAATTTTCCGCGCTTTGCGCAGGAGGGGCGAAAATGAATTCAGACAAGGATTAAGAGTAATAATGTATTGAAATGCATAGCGCCCGCGCAGGGAAACTGAATTTAGATAAATTACACAATACAACGAATCATATTCTTTCTCTAATAATAATGAAACGTGAAAACTTCGCGCGGTTTTGGGGGAAAATGCATACAGACAAGGATTAAGAATAATAATTTATTGTTACGTCAAAGCAAGGGGAGGGGGGTGAAACTGAATTCAGACAAGGATTAAGAGTCGAGAATGGTACATCGAATCGTCTTCTTTCTTTAATAATCTAATGAAACGTCAGAGCTTTCGCGCTACGCGCCGAGGAAGGGGAACTTGATTCAAACAAGAATTAAGAGTCAAGAACGGTCCAACGAATCGTCTTCTTTCTCTAATAATTTAATGAAACGTCAAAGCTTCCGCACTTCGCGAGGGAGGGGGAAACTCCTCTCTCCCTGCACCCAACCCCTTAAGAATCGCGCTTCGCGCGCTCTGTAAGTGATTCGCACGCTTCGCGTGCTCACTACCGCCCCCCAAATGAAATCCTGGCTACGCGCTTAGGGAGGGGGTGCAACCTGCCACACGCTTATACCCCTTGGTTGCTTTGATCCATTGCCGAAAATATTTTGTACCTATCATCCCCCCCAACCACGGATACAAATCGACACCGTTGGCTCACATACAGAAACCTTATTTCCTTCAGAAAAAAAAAATGAAATTAAACTATCGCAATGTTTATAACATTGTTTACTAATGTAATATCCTCCATTTTGTTTCGTTGTTTATTTTTTTGTAAACATTCTAGCATGTGAAATAAATAAAATCAATTCAATAAAGCTATGGTCACAACTCACAGCGGCGACCGACCGATTTGTAGCCTGCTCGGTCGCCGCTGGAATCTAGGCACCGCCCAACGATTTTTGGAGAAGTCGAGCAGGCTAAAGCGCCCCAGCGATGCCTGGGCGGTGTCCTGTCGATTTCCCGTCGGTCGCCGGTCGATTTTAAGTCAAACATATTGCTCAGGTTGTCTCATTTTCGCTCGCTGGAACATTGCCAGCACAAACCACTGACCTCTACCTCCTGGACGGATCATCGCCCATTCCCGCCCGTGATAACGCTTGAAGTGGGCTCGCACGCGTGGCGGCCATTTTACACTTCCAAAAGCGATACGGCTCACTATACGTTACGTACTAAAAGGCTATATTGTCTGACCGTACATGAATATTCATGTTTTTGCTTACCTCGGCAAAATGCTTGCCTGTACTAAATGGAAAAATTACGGTGGGGGTTGGATGAAATGGACTTAATGAACAAATCAGAACTGATCTATGATAATTCATGTTTCTTATCCTTCGTGTGCTTGACATAACCTTACAATCGCGTGGTAAATTGAGTCCAAAGTTCGATTTGTTGTACATGTGTTATATAGGCAATGGCGAGCTTGCGACCTATTTTGATGAAATTACGGTGGGTGAACTTCCAAAGTCAATGAGACATGAGGGTTCCAATGAAAGAGCTAGTGATAACGTACGTCGGGGTGGATGTGCTTTTCGTTTAAACAAAAAATGAATTTTTAACGATTTTGGGGGGTAAAAGTCCATAGGCTATTAAACATGTTAGGCTGCTGACTCTGACGATAGGGGCGTTGTCAAATGAGACTGAACGGAGCTTTATGACTGGGCGAAATCGGGGAGCTTCTCTAGGCGACGAGCCGGCAGTGACCGATTGATGACCCCGTCCCCTCCACTCAGTGTTATTTAGGGTACGCATTTGCATGTTCCCTCCTTTTGAAAACACCCCCTAAGTCCGGTGTGTAAAGTCTCTTTTGTGTATGTACGAGCCGGACTTTGGTGCGTGAAAAGTACCGCTTTACCGGACATTTTGGTAACACGCATGGTATCCCTCCGTTCACGGAGTGGGGAGGGGGGGGGGGGGTTGATGACCCACCAATTCCCGAGCGGTCTCCCATCGGCTACAGGCTGATTTTTACAGAAATTACCCGGCAGCCGGCCGGTGATCAGCGGAGCACGCCCGGGCCCCGACCTAATCGAGCATTTGCCGTCGAGCGATTTAGGTCAAAAATCAAAGCCATTTTGAAATCAACGCCCAGTGACCGACTGATCTCCCAGCGGCGACCGGGCGGCGACCGCTCGGCAGCCTTTGACCTGGCGGCTTCGATTTTTGACTTAAATCGTTCGACGGCGAACGCTCGATTAGGTCGGTGCCGGGCAGCGACCAACCGGGCACGGAGCGCATTTTGGGCGGCGAGTGAAAAGTGAGCAGGCGCCGCCGAATTTTAACTCGGCGCTAAAACTTCAGCCTCGACCGAGCGATGCCCTAAAAACAATCGGTGCCTGGGCGGCCGCCGCTCGGTGCCCGGGCGAAATTGGCTTAAAACTCGCCGCCCAGCCGCCGAGCATGCTACTTTTTGGGGTTGTGACCATAGCTTAACACGGAAACATACACCACTTATTATCCGCTTGTTTTGTTTTTCGTACTCAAGGCAACGTTTTGAAATTACATCCAAATGCCTTCAGTCCGTTTTGCACGAGGCGTCATTTGTCTGACGTAGGACGGCGTCAGTGACTGGTTTGGTCTTTGAAGCACCATGTGACAGTGACATTATTGCAAGATAACAGTATAAACCCTGCTTTCAGTAACCAACATTGGTGTTTCTTAATCAATTGTGAAATCAAACACGTTCACGAGAAACCTTTGCAAGTCACCAAAATGCAATGTTGCATCAGTTGTGATGCAATCAATTTGGGCATGAAACTTCAGAGACCTTTATGGGCGAGAAAGTTTTTGGTCTTACGGTATGTCGTATGTAATCTCATTCCGAATAACCTGATTAGTTTAATGATATTTTTACACCAGTATTTGACAATTCCAGAGATAATGTCTCACCTTCAAGACGTTAATTGATCCCGAGGGGTCCGGTTAGTCACTCATGAGGTGAGGAGTAACAAAAAAGAGGAAGGGAAAATTTTGGTCTGTCTTTATATAACGTAAAAAGTGTACTTTGCATCTGCTATCAATGATATTGAGCAACTTTCCGAATGTGAAATTATTATGGAAATATAAAAATCGCAGCCATATACACAGACCATTACACTACATGTCTTAGCATGTGTTAACTTGTTCACATAACCCCTAACTATCAAATTTCCGAGAATTTGTAATAATGACGGACAAAAGCTACGCATAAACACCACTATAGGCCCGAGGTCGTCTGGAGAACATTGATCATTAAGTATATCGACGTACACCGCATGTTTGCATAGACTAGATAATAAATGATAACAGAAAAAAGTATACCATAGCACCTTCTTGACATAGAAATGATTTTAAAAGGAATTTCTAGGTTCTATCAATGCAGGAATAATAGATGCAAGAATTATTGCGAACCTTATGAAGAAATGACATATACAAAACAAGCTAAGACTTGTTTTGCCGTGGTAATTGAACCTTGTAATCTTAACTGTCGTGTGGATCATCATGTCCAAATAGTAACTAAAGATAAAACAACCTCTCTTGATAATGCAGGCATATTCTCATGTACAGTGCGTCCAAGAAAAAACGAAACCGAGAAGTATCGATGTTCTATCATAACTTAATCACAACTATAGTTAATGAATGATACATATTTGGAAAGCTTAGAGTCTCCTCTTTCACGTGATGCTACTCAGATAATGCATATTTTACGCATGAGTGATTAAAAGCAATTTGAAGGAAGGAAACCAAAAAAAGTTCTGTTTGTTCAAAGTAGTGCTTGCATTTTCATAATTTTATTAAACGAATTCGTCTTCACTGGCTGCCTGCCGTATCAATAAACGAAATTAACAAAAGACTTAACTCCGTTTCGTTGACAATCAGCCGTAGACGAGAGTCTTCATGCATGGCTGATTGTCAACGAAACGGAGTTAAGTCTTTTGCCAAATCTGCTTTTTGCTACGGCAGGCACCCAGTGAAAACGAATTTGTTTGTTAAAATTATGAAAATGTAAGGGCTACTTTAAACAAACAGAACTTTGCTATTCCTAGCTCATTTTTCTTGATTGAGGTATCATATGAAAGGGCAGAAAATGAACTTTCTAGAAATGTGAATTTTTCTTTGAAATTCAGATACCGCCCGCCAAATTACTTTTTGGTTTCCTTCCTTCAAATTGTATTTAATCAATCATGCGTGAAATATGCATCACGTGAGTAGCCAAATATGTATCATTTATTAATTATGGTTGTGATTAAGTTATGATAAAACATCGATACTTCTCGGTTTCGTTTTTTCTGGGACGCACTGTATAGCCCAGTGCCACGTAGAATTGGCGGATTTAGAGGGGGCACAGCGTTAATTCCCGAGCCCCCGGCCCTAGCTTTTAAAACCAATTTGGCAATACACAAAGACACACTGTGTCATCCTGTCGATTCCTATCTAAAAGCACTAGTCAAATGTGACTTCTTTTTATGTTGCGTTTCAGAGCTCTTTCATGTGATGACTCCATTTTATTGTTGTAAGAATTGTTTTTTATGTTGGAATTGAGCCCCTTTTAAAAACATGGATCCACACCTGCCACATCAAATCAACAATAACCTCCAGCTAACCACCAAATAGCGCCATAACTCTCGGTAGGTCCAAATTAGGCACAGGGGCAGTGGATAGGGTTTTACGCGGTTAACGTAAGGCCAATATGGTAAAAAAAATTGAGCACTAGTAATACGTCGCAGTACCTTTAAGATAATGCAATAGCTACTACCCATCGAGAAAACGTGACTGCACCATTGTAGAAAGTCATTCATGCCATATCTGATATGACTAGTAAATCGCCCAATGCGGTGCAAGAAATTATCATTTTTTACTTTATGCATTTTCATTTTTAAGAACAGATCGTCATATGATTATAACTGACTTTCATATTTCATCATTTCCATAATTCATAATCAGATTGCTCGTGAAATCAATTTAGGAAGGAAATGTTTTCAAATAGTTCATCCGTTTCTCCATGCGTCTTTACAGTAGAAGGGTACCGGTGATATCAGCATGAAATAAGGTAGTCCTATTTGTCAGCGGGCATCTATTGGCTGACAAGCTATCATTTGCTACTCAATATTAATTCATTACATACCCTGGGACATTTTGTTTAAAGCTTCCTATTGGCTAAGAAGCAATCCCTTGACACTCAAGAATTTGTTAGGTAGACACGAGCGTGCAAACTGCGATGATCATGATCAGTGAGGGCGTTTTAAGAATAATCCACCCTAGGTAGTCTACCTTTGGATAAGTCTAACACGTGACTATTTCGATGGTTGGAACGTTTCGCAGGTACGAAGGATGGATGATTATACTAATGCACGAATATGCACGGTTATGCGTACTATTTATTTAACGGTATTGCGGGTCCAGGATCTCAAAATATCATCCCAAAACGCAATTTCCAAAAGGCGATTAAATGGAATTTTGACAAAAACCATAACTCAAACCATAATTATTAAACCATGAACTCGAAAATTGTCTGGTTTCAGTTCTTGAAGGTTTTTACCGTCTGCCACAATTATAGAAGAATATCTTGGTCATGACATCAACACAGACTTTTTAAATGTTAATCAGAACACATATTGCAATTAAGCCCAGAAGATTTCTGGATGTTTTGGATGTCTCTATAGCAGCGTGAGCAGAGGTAACCATTTTGTGCTTAATGAAGGCTTGGGGCTCAGTTATATCGCTTGTTCAAACATTTACTTCCCAGATTCAAGATTTGCGAGTGAGTGAAAAGAGTGAGCACACATTTGAAAGTGTAGGCCTGTTGTAATAAAATGGTAAGTTTGTCACAAAAGTATGAGCTGTAAGGACCCCTTCATTGACCGAATAAAAGGTGACTGTAACCCGAGAATAGTTTTTATATTTCTCGGCGAATAATGGGGCTTGAGAAATTGCGGACACCCCCTTTCAATGCCTCGTTCATCCGTCAGAAAACTACAAATGAATTGGTTTCTGTTTCAAATGATATTGATTCTACAGGGTAATTGTCATACAAAGTAAATGTCATTCTGACATGCCGAGAGCAAACAAACAAAACAAAAACGATGCAAAAAAGGGCTAGAGTTATAATGCCTAGATCACATTTGCTTTACGTGTAGGGATACGGCGGCCGTAGGCCCCCCAAAATCGAGCGATACCTGCGGCGGCCGCAGAGAATTTGCAGTGGCCTCAGGGTCACCCTAGGGCGTATCGCTATCTTTACAGGTCGTACGGGTCGCCGTGGGAGTATATCGCGGAGTTATAACTGTTTCAATGTCTAGGTCCGCCGTAGCAATAAGATAATAAGACACACCGTAGCCATGCCGTAGAGCGGTTCCATGGCGAACATACGTCTGACGTACGGTGACATTGCGGCTACTTTGCGTCTGCCTTGGTATTCGTCAAAAACCTATAAGGCCGCCGCAGGGACGCCCTAAGGTGACCATGCGTCATCACGTCAAAGGCCGTACGGCAGCGGCAGGTATACTGTCTCCCAAAATTAAAAATACGCCGTGTGGCTACCCTAACAAATCTGACTGATACCGTATATGTGACCGTGGGAATGCTGCGGTGGCCCTATACTTGCGATTTGCCGTAGATATCTTAGACCCCACGGCCGCCACGGGAAACGTGACCTAGGCATAATGCAGCGCCGAAATAAATCAAAAAGAAAATTACGGTCAGTGATTTTTTAAAGAATCACTATTAAACAGCAAGGCGTCTTGAATTCTTGAATAGAATTAAAGTCTGTGATCAATTGCTCACCTGTATGGTATCTAGCTGTTGTACGGCTCCCTTGCCACGTGGGGAGTAAAAGAGACGGAGAATGAACATGTGAGTACTTAAATATACAACTATGACTATGTTTCCAAGCAAATATTGAACGCATGCCAAATTCGCCCTGAGTACAAAATCAATATTATAATAGTATCTTGAACAAATATTGGTAAATTGATTTGAGCTGCTTACGTATGCAAATCAAATTTAGTATGAATGGTTTTGATTTACATGAAGCTTTTGAAAATACGCTAGGTTGTCCCAAAAAATGTTTTCATTAAATTCTGTTTAACGTGTGTCTGACACACATTCCCACAAATAATCTCTCTCTCATTCTCTGTCTCTCCTTCGTTCTATTTCTTTGACCTCTAAAGCTATTTCTTGAATGTGAGCGTGATTCGCTGCCAATAAACATAAAAACAAAAAACACACAGACAGGTCACCTTGTAAGGCTTTTACTATTAATTTGTATAAAAATTATAATCAATTATATATTCATCACAGTTAATTACATTAATATAAATTGTCAGGTGTGATTTTAGTCAAAGTATCAACAAAATCCTTGTGAAGTGATGTCGTTATATTTTCTTTCAATATACTTTTATAGTCTAAATACAAGTTGTATTATTTCTACAATCTCTTAAATATCTGATTCCGTATGCATATGTTTTGTTGTAGTTGTACTAATGTATATTGTAAGTCTTTAAATTAAAAACAAAAATTATGAATAAATTGTACTTTCGCTATCCAGCCGTCCGGATTCGAAGATGTCTTAATAAATCTTGAATCCTCTGTATTTTATTTTATGTTACGAGTTATTACTTCATATTAATTCTAAATACAATAGTCATGGTAATAATAAAGGAAACAAATAATGATATAATGATGATAATGATTATGATAATAAAAATACTACTACTAATAATAATAATATTTGAGCAAGGTTTCTGGTAACACCACGGGCACGTATTTTTTCGACAGGATTAGTCGGCCCTAAAAAGGGCCCACTAATGCTCTATCTCGACGTTTCCATAGGTTGTATCTATCGTCTTAATGATGAGTGTGCATGTTATTCTTTAGTGCTATCGACGTTCATTCGTTGAGATATGTGATTTTAGGAAGATAACAGAGGAGTAGGATCTCAGATCTATTGGTCCATAAACTGGTCCGGAACTTGAATGAAATTATCACACTTTCATAATCATGAGAATAATGTCAAAAGTTCAAATCAGTACGATTTTACATCACAATTGGGTTACTTGTTTAATGAGACACCCTGTAAAATTGTTTATTATGCAGATAACAGACTTTGATTTCATAGTAGTTCTAAGATTTTCTTCCTATCAGAGAACACACCTTTGACCGTGGATAGATTATGTATGTTTGCTTAAGAGTAAATGTTAATTAAGGCTGTGTTGAAAATTTTCCCGCCAAAATTGTAGCGTCTGTTTATATAGCGTCTGTTTGGGACCCGAAGGGGGGTAAACTCTATGTTTAAAGAAAGATTACCAAACGCCCTTCTGGCTATTTAAAGGAGGCTTCTGAAGAGTAAATCGAATATGATATTCCTCTACTATTTAATCTGGCTTTGACTGTAGAGTCGTCATTATCACTAGGGACTTTTAGAATGAGTGGACGAGAACACGACGAACGCCGACTGATCATGCGTGTCAACGTACTTAACTGCCCATGTTGACTACAATTAGAAATCTTTTAGATTGCACTCGACGATATACATGCATGCAGGAAGTAACATTATGAACATCACGGACAAAGAAAGAGGACAAAATATACAGTTCCTCATTCTTCCCTCAACAAAAGAACATCCCTTCACTGCTATTATGTAAAAATGTGTAGAACAGGTAAATATGCATGTGACACCTGTTCTACACATTTTTACATAATAGCAGAGAAGGGATGTTCCTTTGTCTACCTGAGGAACTGTATATGTTATGGGCACGCGGCATACTAGTACCTTGAGCATGTAAAGGCGCTATATAAATATCAATATGTATGTATAGTACTAGATTTAGGAAAATCAAGGTTGACGCATTCTCGATCGCCGACTGAGACGTCGTAACGCATGCGCAGTGCCTTAAAATGACGTCACACGTTGCAGTCAAAGCTGTCAACGTGCAAATCTAAAAGTCCCTATTGTCGACCTTTTTATACATTCTCGACCAGATGGCGGAATTGCAGATTCTTTTACAATCAGAATAGATCAAATGGATACGTGAATTAATAATGATACACCAATATCAGTGAAAATGCAACATTTTGAGTAAACATGAGTGTAGAAAAACGACATGAACCAGGGTATTGTTAAAAGCTTATCATAATACAGATGCATGAAGTAGGCCTAGGGGTCACAAGACAGTCAGACCGCAGCGCGCGCGTTAATGAGGCTGAAAGCTGATTTTTATTCAGCGATATCTGGCGATCACATAACATTTACGTCTGCTGAATTTCCATGCGATTTTCAGTGAGATTTGTAGGGGTGTACATGTATGAGGCGCCGTTTGTAAAACAATTATATAGACAAATTATATGTTATATAATCATTATTTAACAAATAATAGCCATTATTTACATATAATGCAAGAAAATGTACATTTTTATTTGTATATAATTTTTTACACATTTTTATTATTTATAAATAATTACAATTCATACTTCATTATTTATAAATAATGACAAAGTACGTTTCATTATTTATAAATAATTACAATTCACACTTTCATTATTTATATATAATGAAAAGCGTATTTCCATTATTTATATATAATTGCCATTATTTATAAATAATTACAATTCACACTTTCATTATTTATATATAATGAAAAGCGTATTTCCATTATATAATATATAATGAAAAGCACATTTCAATTATATAATATATAGTGAAAGGCGTATTTCCATTATATAATATATAATGAAAAGCGTATTTCCATTATATATTATATAATGAAAAGCACACTTCCATTATATAATATATAATGGAAAGCACATTTCCATTATATAATATATAATGAAAAGCGTATTTCCATTATATATTATATAATGAAAAGCACACTTCCATTATATAATATATAATGGAAAGCACATTTCCATTATATAATATATAATGAAAAGTGTATTTCATTATATAATATATAATGAAAAGCACATTTCAATTATATAATATATAATGAAAGGCGTATTTCATTATATAATATATAATGAAAAGCACATTTCCATTATATAATATATAATGAAAAGCGCATTTCCATTATATAATATATAATGAAAAGCACATTTCCATTATATATTAAATAATGAAAAGCGCATTTCCATTATATATTAAATAATGATTGTGTATGCAAATGGCAATGGTTGGTAACGCCCATAATATGAATATTCATGAGCTTGACTGCCCATATTATCCTCTATTCCAGGCACCTTTCCATTTTGTGTTCTTTGTGCATTCTTATCAGAAATTCTACGAGCGGTATAATAAGTCTCTGTATCACTATTCTCCTTCTTATTTGTATGCAGATTTGGGTATAATGATTGATAACGGTAATTATCCTCATTATTTTAATAAGAAATTTTTCTATCTGTGATGGAAGTTTTTATGTACGATTGCCTGATCTGAAGACAAGACTTTCGCTGTATGCATATTTAATATATGACGTCACCCACACAGAGTGAGGGTTCGAGGTTTTCTTTGAAAGTTTGATGGTGAGTACAGCTGTAATTACGTTCAAATCTCGTAAATTGAATCATATTTATAAACATATCTAACGATAGTATGAATCTGCTGATTTGTCTGTACATTATGAAGTGGTTTAAAATGGTTATATCTGATGAATTTAGGAGTAATTTACACTCGAACTTTTGATCCGTTATTTATCGTCGTGAGAAATATTTCAGCTCGATTGCCAGTCACTCCTTGATCCTTGGCCCAAACTTTTGGGCGAGACCCTCTCTGCAAATTAGATACGCGAGTATAGGTTCTATATAGGCAGCTGGCAGATCACTTCACTAGCGCTAGCTGCATCAATGATTCAAGCTTTTTGTTACTTTTAGGTCCAACTACTTTCATAGTTGGGTCAGAAGAAAGTTAGTTAATAGCTAACACTAAAAAGCATGGTCACAGTTGACATGAGTAGTTGACATGAGTTGTGAACAAGCTCCAAAATTTGGACCAGATACCGGGATAGTTAGTAGAAAATTTGAGGCCTATAGGCCTACAGACCAGTAAATAATTGGACTACCTGTGAACAGGCGCGGATCCAGGATTAGGGGGGGCCCAAATTTGAAATTATGCAAGCCAAATATTGGTACGTGATAGTGACACCGGCAGTGGCAAAATGAGCAAAAACGGGGGGGGGGGGGGGTACTACGGGGGAGACAAAAAAATCTGCACCACCCCACTCTTACATGCAGGCCCCGCTAAACGTTTCTCTAAGTAGGTGGGGGGGGGGGGAGGTTTTTACGATCAGGTAGAGCGTTGTGAAATTGGCGTGGTGTCTAAGGGCGAAGAACCTGCGGGGGTCAAGGGGTGGAACCCCCAGAAGCTCAGGGGTATAGGCATTTAATTAGGGTCAGATGAGCATATAAAGGCAAGGGCCTTTGCCCCCCCCTCCCCCGAACTACAACTTGTTGGCGGGAAAATTGCAACTGATATCCCCCTTCTTTTCTTCTTCCTCTTTTTTCCTTCCCTTTATCCCTCTTTACTTTTTTTCTTTCCCTTTCCTTCCTTCTCTTTTATTTTTTGATGGGGGGACAGGGAGAGGTTACAGCTGGGAGGCAAGGCCCTTTCGGCCCCCCGATCTCCTTCTTTTCCCCCTTTTCTTTTCTTCTTCCTCTTCTTTCTTTCCCTTTTTCTCCTTTTTCCCTTCTTTTCCTTCCTTCTTTTTTCTCTCTCTCTTTTTTTTTTTTTTTTTTTGCGGGGGGGGGGGGGGGGGGAGGGCCAAGGCCCGCTCATCCCCCCTGGGATCCGTGCCTGCCTGTGAATGTGATACTCGTAGTCGTACAGAGACTTGTAGCTATCTAACAAATTAAAACACGATTCCCCCCCCCCCCCCCCCAAAAAAAAAAAAAAAAAAAAAAAAAAATTCAGTCTAGACTACATGGTATAGTATACAGGGGTACATGTACGTATAGTGGTGCCTGTGCGTTGCTTAAACTCTTTGTTGGCTTAGCCTAATTTGCCTCTACTCTAGGCTCTATCTTTGAATTTTTGTTTGCTGTAAATACGATTAAGTTTTCTCTGTCATATATAGATCTAGGTCCATATCTATTTTGCGTTTTTTTCAATTTGATAGAATGAACAGTTACGAGACATGGATCTAGATCATCTAGAGGCTGTAGATCAACTAGATCTGGATCAAGAAATTGAATATAAATTTCAATATTAGATAATGAAGGAGGGCTTTTTAGGTAAAGAGAAAATCCAAATTAAAATAGAACAGTTAATTCTGCAAATGCTCACCAATGTTTAAATGATCATGCTCATTTCCTTTTATTCTAAGAATTAAATCCCCCCCCCCTCTCTTTTACAGGAAAATGTACAGAGAGACTTGTCGCAGTTAATGCAGTACCAAATGCTTGCTTTCTTGGAGTATGTGCTTGAAACAAGAATGTCCTGGAGAAAACAGACCACCACAAGAGAAGGTACACATATTTACTTTTGATCTAACTTGATCTGTTTAGTTTTTTCAAGTAAAACAAAATTTTGCAATAGGTGAGGTCAAGGTCAAGCTGAAGGGGATGCAAAGGGCTGGTTTGAGAAGTATGTTTTCATGGGATGGCTATGTATGAATCCACATTTCTACTAACACGTTGCTGAAGTGTTTCTCTTTTTAGGATTAACATTTTAAGCTCATGTGCAGGGGGGAAGGGGGGGGGGGTCCAATACATGAAAAGGAACGTCAAGCAAAAAAAAAAAAAAAAATTGACCTTCAAATTTTGCTGAAAAACTAAACGTTGAAGACAACTAAAATATTAAATAGTGCTATTTATTTCAAATTTGGTTAATATATTGAATTGTTTATAATTCTGTTCCAGGGATTGAGAAGGAGGGCTTCCTGTTGAGAGATCATGGGGTGCCTTGAGGTTCCAGTCTTGATGTTCTGCCCCTTACCTCAAAGCGATGGCCTCTTGTGCCTGACATATTGGGAGCAAAGCACAATGGACTGGTAATTCATAATGAATATTACAATGTTTTTTTTTAATCTGGTAAAGAAACAGATAAATTCATAGCAAGTGAGCCTGTCATGGCATTTCGAGTGACCCAACATTTGCTCCTGCAACGACTGCTCAAGGCTTTATTTGTCAAATGTGTAGGGTTAGGCCGAGGGTTGCAATTGGGATTGAGGTTCGGTGTAAGGTTAGGGTTCGGTCTAGTGTTGGATCCAGGGATGAAGTTAAGTATTTGGATAATAGTGTAGGAAATTGATGTTGAGCAAATGTCTTGAGGAACAAGTGTCATACAATCAGATTTTCCAGGTGCTGGTGGAGCTGTATGTATTGATACTCATCATTGGCAGTTTAAAAATCTTCCTTTGTATTAGTAAACTAAAAATACGCTGACCCCCAGTTTGTGAAACGTGTACCTGATTTTTACGACATGCTTTATTGTTTAGCGTTTATGTTGTAACACAAAATGAATTCTTAATCTTAATCCTGGATCCATAGCTAAACGTAATATTAACCCTAAAGCTAATCTAAAACCCTATCACAACTTGAGCAATAACCATATATCTTGATGAAATAAAGCTTGTGTTAAAGGTAATACAAAGTTTTGGGAAATTTTGAAAATTGAGTGGATAGTGAATCTTTACAATTTTGATATATTTGGATGCCCCTGTGGATGTATTATAAGCACTAAAAAAATTAGCCCCTAAAACACTTCTGTTTTCGAGAAATATTGAATATAAAAATTTACCGGTGCTCCCGGTAAATTTTGATAAATTTCAAATAGCGCCTATGGCCGTACAATGGTAGCTGCGACCATGAAAATCTCAGAATATGTTGTTGTGATATATAATTTCCAAACGGAAATAGCAAATCAGTCTTTTTTAGTCAAGAAACATTGTTTTATAGCTAAATTAATATCTTGACCTTGAGAGGGAGCTATACAACATAAAGAGTTTATTATTTATAATTTCATAACTTTAGACTCGATTTCAACCGCGACAACGATCAATGAATATTGTAGGAACGCATATGCTTCCAATATGTTAATCTGAACCAAATCCATGACCCTATACCAAAACTTTGTAATACCTTTAAGCATTGGCAGACCCAAAGTCAGGTTATCCTAAATTCCTTTCTACATACTGCTATTGTATAAAGTTGATATTTAAGTACATCCCATTGCAAGTTCTAAAATTTCTTTAAAAACCTTACCCTGCTGCAAGATGATAGTGTGTGAAGTAAGTTAGCTCATAGTAGAGCATGAATTATTACCTGCAACTCTCAACCAATACACCCTTGCCACCTGCAATCCATCTCGGTTTCACAATATATTCTTTAAACAAAATTAACTGAAGTTCAAAATTTTGATTAGTGATTAAGAAAGGCTACAAAGAATTGTATTCTTTTTTCACACTTGTATAATATAGGGGGAGGGGGGGGGCAACCTATCAGTACAAGATATAATTATTTTATATGACTATATCCTGTTGTCCTGGGGGTAGATATCCCAAAACCTGCAAGTGTGATAAAGAAAAATATGTTTGTGTACTAAAAGTGAAACAAAAACAAATCACTGGAAACTTTTGGTTGTTAATAACTCAAAAGGTACACTCAAATCAAAATAAGGTTTTCACAGCTTAAAGTTTAAGGATGTAAATTCTATGCCATTTCTATGAATGCTAATTGCTATTCTTAAAGCCCCACTGTCCTACTTGTAGCTACTTGCTAAAACTTCCCCAATTGGTGCCTGTTGGTCCCCATGATCCTCTCTTTCTTATGTTAGTTGAGAGCTGAGTTGATGAGATAGCCACCTGTCAGTGACCTGGCTGGGTGGTCTAATCCCTTCTGGCCCAGTAGTATTGACGGTCTTTAAAACAATGGTCGGAATGTTTGATTAGATCTTTTACACAGACATGTAGTATATTAGTAATAAAATACATGTTTGGCAATATGGTATTTCATTGCAGACCATAATGAGAAGTAATATTTTAATCTGGGATCTCTCGTTGGCACGGAAAATAAGGAATGTACTCCTGTCGAGCAAACAGTGAATTTATATAAAACTAATAGCCCTTTGAAGATTACTAGAAGAAGAAAAACAACAAGAAATAAGAAAAAGAAATATACTTGTGATGTGAGCTTTAGATCTTAAAGTGCTTGTAACAATATTGGATTTTTTTTCCTCTTTCAATTAACATTTTATTCATGAACAGCTGGCTTATTGGAATTACAAAGATGCAAGTGGACTTGTCTGTAGTAGTTGCTGAAGAGGAGCAGTCAGCATAAAGAGCGTGTGCCTCCAAAACAACGTGGGAACTTCTCCCAAGTTCATCTCAAATCACAAGGCTCTTCAGGAATCAAGATGTAACAATGGAGGTTGAGAAGGAGTTTGCGACCCTCCTGATTTGGACTACTCGCTATATACATTCTCAATCAATGGATTGTAGCACTTCTGCACAAAACTCAACAAGTCATGATTGAGAAAAACGCAACAAATACTCGGTTAAGCATTGATTTATGTGACTGGTATTAGGGTAGGTTTCAGCTTGGTAATTTTATATTAACTATGTCACAAAAGAACCTCATTGGTCCTTATGGTTCCACGCCACAAGCTGCTCCCTCCCCTGTTTCGGTATACCGTACCCAGACTATCAAGAGATCAAATGAATTAAAATCCACACTTGATTACAAATGAATTGATCTTTTAAATATTGTCATCATTTCAGGGTGGTTTTGGTTACGGGTTAGTGTGAGCTTTCTGTGCGTAAAATTGAGGGTACTTCGTGCGGAGATCAGTGGATGGATATTTCATGTACAATGCAAGAGAGGTGTCTATCTTCATTGGAATTCAGGATGTGAATTCCAATGAAGATGGCTTGTTTATAAGGAGAGAAGCAAGATAGATTGATGTAAACTTAATGACATCAGGGAATGTTTGCCTGTATTGTTTGAATGACACGGATATTGAATAACGTGAAGTTAAGTGGAAAGAATGGCATTATATATTCAATTTGTACACCATCCTATTGAATTTTTTTTAAACAGCATTTGTGCACAGGTCTATGGAAAACCAGTAGGTGGCATATACGATAAGATCATTTACCGCAGCTCAAGGAGTACCGTAGATATCACTTACCGCAGTTGCTGCTATTTGTGCCCACATGCATATTATTATCAAGCAGTTGAAGCTAAAACTAATATAATCTAATTAACAGGGTTTTTTTTCCAATTATCATAGCAAGAGAGAAAAACGTACTTTTATAATAACTTCCATTATTATTATTTGATCCACGAGACCGAGTAGTCCAGCCCTCGTGAATCTGTATGTTCTCCAGATTTCATTGTCAGGGCATATCAGGGGGCGGATCTAGCTTTTTGCTAAGGGGGGGGGGGTTGACCCTATGACAATGCAGAACATCGCCCACGAGCCGCATACCGGCGAGGCGATTAACGCATTTATAAGATGAATTTTCTTTTTTTTCTCTCTGTCTCGCTATCTCACTGCATTATAAATTTCTCATTTTCACGCCGACATCAACATCTCTCACCATTAAACAGTTCTCTCATTTCCTTTCCTTTCTCTTTTTGCTCTCTCTCTCTCTCTGAACTCTCATGTTCTGTTTCCAGATTTTTTCCACATATGATTCCATTTATCCAACCATATATGCACACTAAAAAGAAAAGATATGAAGGGAATACTGTATATAAGATAATAAACATGTTTAATTTATTCATTTTCTTACAACAAACTAATATGTTTACAGATTATAACATTGATGGTCAAATATTAAACACAAATGACCTCATCTGCTACTTCCATTTGTAAATTACTTTTTTCTTTAAAAAATTCAACAAAGCATACTTATGCTAAATCTGAGCACCATTTTTTTTCTCCAGGGAATGTATTGTATCATGACTTGCACCCTTATTATAAAACACATTATAAAAACATGCCGATTTCTTTAAAAAAAAAAAAAATTACCTATGACTCAATGATGGCAATTTTTTCCAGAGAAACAATACTGTACGATAGTATACAGCATCCTTTAGTGTGATGGTTACTCCGTGGTCCACACACGCACCAAAGTATATCTTTGCTCGTTATATACCATATATATAAATCATACTCGTAGGCCCATTCCCAAATGTTATAATTATTATCAATAAACAGAAATTGATAAAAGATGACCCCTCCCCAAAACTCTTATATTCCAAAAGTTTGATCTTGGCTGACAGGTGGTAACTTGAGTACTTGACTACATCTTATTTGCCCTATAGACGCATACTTAAAATGGATGCCTTGGCAAAGCCTCAGTTTTATAAATGATTGCTTGGCTTAGACTGCCAATGAACATATTTCTTGTTTTTATCTACACCATTAACTTTTCTCCACATCGTGCTGTCAGATTGAGATGCTTTGGTGTGATATACTTAATGTTTTACATCATGTTTTTAATGAACTCCTACCTTGCTTAGTTATGCAGACATTGGGCACTTTTTTTAAAACTTGCGATAGCAGTGAAAAGGATGTGCATAAAAGAAGAGGCGGGATATCCATACTACTACCATGTACTACTACAAGATGGGTAAAATTGCATCATTGTATTATACCTTGGTTCCTGGTTATCTCTCCTTGGTAGTTTGAAAACTATGTTTCAGTACCGGTAATCATTGTAATAGTGTTTCCGTTTCATGGTGTCACTGGTGTGGTTGTGTGTATGAAGGCCAAATTTTCTATTTTCCAGCTTCGCCTGTCCACAATCACTAAACAATTTAAGCTGAAATACAGGGCCTAATATACAAGGTGATTAAAAAATTAAACATACTGCTTGCAAGGTGAAGTTACACGTACTGCTTGAAGAGAATTGGGCACCAACAAAATAGGGACTTTCTGGAAAAAAAAGGGCACCTACAAAGGGAATCTCAAAGACAATGGTATATACCCCTACATTGTGATTACATTATCAGGGACGATTTCAACATTTGTTTCTCTTTATACACCATACAAGATATTGCTTAAGTATCAGTTCGGTGTGATGGTCTGAAAATTGATTTGCGAGCGAGGAAAATTTTAAGTTTTGTGAGGTCGCAGTACAAAAAATTGCATCTTATTAAGAGTGAAAAACCCAATCCTGATGGGATTATAAGCACATTCTCACAATGGAAGCCTGGAAAGACCTTTAATAAGTAACGTTATTATGTCATCTATAAATGCGAGCGAGCTTTGGGGGAAGTTACTCTTAGTCGCTTGAAATTAGGAGAGCATTTAATGATGAGAGGAAAAGGGGACACTAAAAGGGATAAGAGGAAAAGGAGCATGTGTCATGTAAAAAGGTAATTATCAGAGGTGAAAATGGGGCACTTCTTAGACCTACAGAAAGATGCACTCACCAGGAATGAAAAAAGGCACTTATGAGAATGGGAAATGGCATTTTTCAACGGAATAGGGGCACCCATCAGATTTTGATAGGGGCATTTATGAAAAGGGGATAGGTCCCTTTGGTATTGGAAAGGAAAAGAGGCACGTATCATTGTTAAAAGGGAATTTATCAAAAGGTGAAAAGAGGTACTAGTCCTATTGGGTCTGAAAAGGGGCACTGACCAGATAATAGATATAAGGGGCACTTAAAAAAAAAGGAAAAAGTGCAATAGTTTTAAAACAAGGGAAATGCTCTTGGCGGTCTCGCCTGCATTATGCAATTTGATATGATGAAAAATTGAGGTCGGAACATTATTTATAGTCAGGGTTGCCCATTAGCAGGCCCCCAAAAATGAAATCCTCTGAATATAATCATCATTTTGAAGTGAATATTGACTAAGAATCATCAGAAGAATTATTTACTATTAATTGTACCACAATCGATAACTTGAATGAAATATGAACAAATTAATTAAAAAAATTGATTTATTAATTCTCATATTAATTAAGTTGTGAAAACATAATACAAGTCTACTGACTTAAAATGAGCTTTGACCTTGTGACCTGGAATTTGTGTCATATGATTTGTGATACTTGATAACCCTTGGGTACAAGTTTCATGGAATTTCATGGAACAAACAATTTTGAAAATGTGCTAAAAATTCAAAATCTTGATGTTGATGCCACAACAAAGTCTAAGTTTCTTGACCTAAAATGACCTTTGCTCTTAACTTAGTGACCTGACATTCTACTCACATGATTGGGGATTATACTTGATAACCCTATAGTCCAAGATTCATTGACTAAGAACTTAAACTATCAAAATTATATCAAAAATTCAAAAACTTTTCAATTCACCCTCAATAAAGATAACATTTGAGTGGTAATAAAATTAATAACATGCTAAATGTTAGTCCTGACTCTTGCCTGCAGTGTAGGCCTACCCAGGGGCGTCGCTAGAATTATCAGAGGTGAAAATGGGGCACTTCTTAGACCTACAGAAAGATGCACTCACCAGGAATGAAAAAAGGCACTTATGAGAATGGGAAATGGCATTTTTCAACGGAATAGGGGCACCCATCAGATTTTGATAGGGGCATTTATGAAAAGGGGATAGGTCCCTTTGGTATTGGAAAGGAAAAGAGGCACGTATCATTGTTAAAAGGGAATTTATCAAAAGGTGAAAAGAGGTACTAGTCCTATTGGGTCTGAAAAGGGGCACTGACCAGATAATAGATATAAGGGGCACTTAAAAAAAAAGGAAAAAGTGCAATAGTTTTAAAACAAGGGAAATGCTCTTGGCGGTCTCGCCTGCTTATGCAATTTGATATGATGAAAAATTGAGGTCGGAACATTATTTATAGTCAGGGTTGCCCATTAGCAGGCCCCCAAAAATGAAATCCTCTGAATATAATCATCATTTTGAAGTGAATATTGACTAAGAATCATCAGAAGAATTATTTACTATTAATTGTACCACGATCGATAACTTGAATGAAATATGAACAAATTAATTAAAAAAATTGATTTATTAATTCTCATATTAATTAAGTTGTGAAAACATAATACAAGTCTACTGACTTAAAATGAGCTTTGACCTTGTGACCTGGAATTTGTGTCATATGATTTGTGATACTTAATAACCCTTGGGTACAAGTTTCATGGAATTTCATGGAACAAACAATTTTGAAAATGTGCTAAAAATTCAAAATCTTGATGTTGATGCCACAACAAAGTCTAAGTTTCTTGACCTAAAATGACCTTTGCCCTTAACTTAGTGACCTGACATTCTACTCACATGATTGGGGATTATACTTGATAACCCTATAGTCCAAGATTCATTGACTAAGAACTTAAACTATCAAAATTATATCAAAAATTCAAAAACTTAACCTTAGGTTAAGTTTTCGATGATGATGCCACAACATAGTCCAAGTCTATTGACCTGAAATGACCTTTGACCTTGACTTTGTGACCTGAAATTCTACTTACATGATTGGGAATACTTGATAACCCTATAGTCTAAGTTTCATTGACTAAAAACTTAAACTTTGAAAATTATATCAAAAATTCAAAAACTTTACCTTAGGTTAAGTTTTTGATGTTGACGCCGTCGCCGCCACCGTCACCGGAAAAGCGGCGCCTATGTCTCGCATTTTGCTCGCAGGCGAGACAAAAAGGGAGATACAGAACAGATTTTAATAGGGGCATTTATTGGAGGTGAAAGGGGGCTATTATGAGAATGGGAAAGTGGCTCTTTTTAAAAAGAAAAAGAGGCACATGTTAAAGTAAACAAGGCACTTATCAGAGATGAAAAGGGGTAATTATGAGAAGGGTAAGGGGCACTTATAATCAGAAAAAGAGCATTTATTAGGAAGGAAAAGGGGACGTGTCAAATAAAAGTGGCAGTTATTAGAGACAAAATGGGACACTCATCGGAGATGAAAAGAGCACTGATCAGGAAAGGGAGGGGCACTTATCAAAGTAAAATGAGTATCTCTCAGATTTGAATAGGGGCGAATAGCGGAGATGAAGGGGGCACTTTTCAAAAGTGAAAGGGGGCATTTCTCGTAGTTGAGAAGGGGCACTTACTAGAGATTAAAAAGGGCACTTATGAGAATGGAAAATGAACACTTATTGCAAAAAATAATGGGAACTTGTCGAAGGATAAGGGGCACTTATCAGAGGTGAAATGGGGAAGGGGCACTTTTACAAATTAATAGTGGAACTTGTCAAAGTAATATGGCACTTTACCTATGTGAAAAGGCCATACAAGGGGCATTTAGGGGGTACTTGAAAAAGTGGGGGGGGGGGGGGCACTGACCCCTCCCCCCTGGCTAACAACATATCTTCGTCACTGGTTATGAGGTTTATAATACCAAGGTTTTGATACCAAGTCGCAGCTCCAGCAGTTCATTGAAGAGGCTAAGTAGAACTTCATAGTCCATACTGTACATGTATGTCTGTTGAATGAAAAGAGAAGAGAATGAAAGTAAAACATTGATACCTACATCATACATGTATCTCTGTTGTAACATAAAAAATGGCTTGCATGTACATTGTAGGGCTAGGCAGGGGTGTCGATTTGTATCCGTTATTGGGGGGATGATAGGTGCCAAAATATTTTCGGCAATGGATCAAAGCACCCAAGAGGTAGAAGCGTGTGGGAGGTTGCACCCCCTCCCTTCTAAGTTATTAACTTTTTCAATTCACCCTCAATAAAGATAACATTTGAGTGGTAATAAAATTAATAACATGCTAAATGTTAGTCCTGACTCTTGCCTGCAGTGTAGGCCTACCCAGGGGCGTCGCTAGAATTTTTTCAGTGGGTGGGGGGGGGGGGGGTGTAGAGGCCAACGATTACCGACAAAACTTGCCACCAATTAACGACAAAATTAAATTAAATGTCCCAATATCTACAAATTTAACCCTATAAACCCAGGGCCGAAGGCTAATTTTTTTTTCCTATGGACTATCTATAGTACTTGCGTATGCGCAAATGGTCATTTTCCTAGACGACATAATAATACGAATTATTTCGTCAACTTAATCAGCCTCATAGCTATATATTTTAATGCAGGCGCGCAGCTAGGATCTTATTTTAGGTAGGGGCGGTAGTGAGCAAGCGAATCACTTAAAGAGCGCGCGAAGTGCACTCATTAGGGGGGTGTGGGTGATAGGCCTCCCGCGCCAAGCGCGGAAGCTTATAGACGTTCCTTAAATTATTAAGAAAAGAAGACGATTTGCTGTACCGTTCTCGACTGTTAATCCTTGTGTGAATTCAGTTCTTCCCTTCCTGTGCGAAGCGCGAAATTTTTGCGTTTCATTTAATTATTAGAGAAAGCAGACGATTTGTTGAACCGTTTTCGACTCATAATCCTTGTCTGAATTCAGTTTCCCCCTTCCCGCGAGAAGCGCAAAAAGTTTAGACGATTGATTTAACTATTATAGAAAGAAGACGATTCGTTGTACGTTCGCGACTCTTAAACCTAACTTGTCTGAAATCAGTTTCCCCCCTCCAACGCAAAGCGCGGAATTTTTCGGCGTTTTATCGAAATATAGTGAAGGGAAGACGATTCGTTGTATCGTTGTTGACTCTTAATCTTTGTTTGAATCTAGTTTCCCTGAAAATGTTAAACCTCTGATTTCTTTAGCTGATATTATAGGAAATTGAAACTTCGAGAAATACAAGTATTGTAGTTGTTGGGTAGAATATGAATATGCCCATATGGGTAACACATGGGGAAAATCTGGGTTAACCAGAATTCAATTTATTCTTGTCTCATATACGGTTGTCTCATTTACTTCCTTTTCTATTTATATTATGTATGTATTATGAAAATGAGATAGCAAAATGTGTATATTGATGGTCATCTTGCGAGTAATAACCGTTGACTACTCTCATCGGGCTCTCATCATTAATTTTTTTTTTTTTTTTTTTTTTTTGATGGTGAATTATTGGGGGGGGGGGGTGATTGTACAGGCCATCCCCCCCACCTGAAATATTGGGGGGGATATATCCCCCCCCATCCCCCCCGGGATCGACACCCATGGCATGGGCCTAGGCCTCAAATTTTCTCATGTGGAATCATACATAGCCATCCCATTAATACATACTTCTCAAACCAGCCCTTCCCCTCCAGCTTGGTCTTGACCTCACTCATTTCAAAATTTTGTTTTACTTGAAAAAACGAAATTTGAAATAAATAGCACTATTTAATATTTTAGTTGTCTTCAACGTTTAGTTTTTCAGCAAAATTTGAAGGTCATTTTTTTTATTTTTTTTTGCTTGTCGTTCCTTTTCATGTATTGGACCCCCCCCCCCTCCCCCCCGCACATGAGCTTAAAATGTTAATCCTAAAAAGAGAAACACTTCAGCAACGTGTTAGTAGACATGTGGATTCATACATAGCCATCCCATGAAAACATACTTCTCAAACCAGCCCTTTGCATCCCCTTCAGCTTGACCTTGACCTCACCTATTGCAAAATTTTGTTTTACTTGAAAAAACTAAACAGATCAAGTTAGATCAAAAGTAAATATGTGTACCTTCTCTTGTGGTGGTCTGTTTTCTCCAGGACATTCTTGTTTCAAGCACATACTCCAAGAAAGCAAGCATTTGGTACTGCATTAACTGCGACAAGTCTCTCTGTACATTTTCCTGTAAAAGAGAGGGGGGGGGGGGATTTAATTCTTAGAATAAAAGGAAATGAGCATGATCATTTAAACATTGATGAGCATTTGCAGAATTAACTGTTCTATTTTAATTTGGATTTTCTCTTTACCTAAAAAGCCCTCCTTCATTATCTAATATTGAAATTTATATTCAATTTCTTGATCCAGATCTAGTTGATCTACAGCCTCTAGATGATCTAGATCCATGTCTCGTAACTGTTCATTCTATCAAATTGAAAAAAACGCAAAATAGATATGGACCTAGATCTATATATGACAGAGAAAACTTAATCGTATTTACAGCAAACAAAAATTCAAAGATAGAGCCTAGAGTAGAGGCAAATTAGGCTAAGCCAACAAAGAGTTTAAGCAACGCACAGGCACCACTATACGTACATGTACCCCTGTATACTATACGATGTAGTCTAGACTGAATATTTTTTTTTTTTTTTTTTTTTTTTGGGAGGGGGGGGGGGGGGGGGGGGATCGTGTTTTAATTTGTTAGATAGCTACAAGTCTCTGTACGACTACGAGTATCACATTCACAGGCAGGCACGGATCCCAGGGGGGATGAGCGGGCCTTGGCCCTCCCCCCCCCCCCCCCCCCCCCCAAAAAAAAAAAAAAAAAAAAGAGAGAGAGAAAAAAGAAGGAAGGAAAAGAAGGGAAAAAGGAGAAAAAGGGAAAGAAAGAAGAGGAAGAAGAAAAGAAAAGGGGGAAAAGAAGGAGATCGGGGGGCCGAAAGGGCCTTGCCTCCCAGCTGTAACCTCTCCCTGTCCCCCCATCAAAAAATAAAAGAGAAGGAAGGAAAGGGAAAGAAAAAAAGTAAAGAGGGATAAAGGGAAGGAAAAAAGAGGAAGAAGAAAAGAAGGGGGATATCAGTTGCAATTTTCCCGCCAACAAGTTGTAGTTCGGGGGAGGGGGGGGGGCAAAGGCCCTTGCCTTTATATGCTCATCTGACCCTAATTAAATGCCTATACCCCTGAGCTTCTGGGGGTTCCACCCCTTGACCCCCGCAGGTTCTTCGCCCTTAGACACCACGCCAATTTCACAACGCTCTACCTGATCGTAAAAACCTCCCCCCCCCCACCTACTTAGAGAAACGTTTAGCGGGGCCTGCATGTAAGAGTGGGGTGGTGCAGATTTTTTTGTCTCCCCCGTAGTACCCCCCCCCCCCCCCCCCCCCCCCCCGTTTTTGCTCATTTTGCCACTGCCGGTGTCACTATCACGTACCAATATTTGGCTTGCATAATTTCAAATTTGGGCCCCCCCTAATCCTGGATCCGCGCCTGTTCACAGGTAGTCCAATTATTTACTGGTCTGTAGGCCTATAGGCCTCAAATTTTCTACTATCCCGGTATCTGGTCCAAATTTTGGAGCTTGTTCACAACTCATGTCAACTACTCATGTCAACTGTGACCATGCTTTTTAGTGTTAGCTATTAACTAACTTTCTTCTGACCCAACTATGAAAGTAGTTGGACCTAAAAGTAACAAAAAGCTTGAATCATTGATGCAGCTAGCGCTAGTGAAGTGATCTGCCAGCTGCCTATATAGAACCTATACTCGCGTATCTAATTTGCAGAGAGGGTCTCGCCCAAAAGTTTGGGCCAAGGATCAAGGAGTGACTGGCAATCGAGCTGAAATATTTCTCACGACGATAAATAACGGATCAAAAGTTCGAGTGTAAATTACTCCTAAATTCATCAGATATAACCATTTTAAACCACTTCATAATGTACAGACAAATCAGCAGATTCATACTATCGTTAGATATGTTTATAAATATGATTCAATTTACGAGATTTGAACGTAATTACAGCTGTACTCACCATCAAACTTTCAAAGAAAACCTCGAACCCTCACTCTGTGTGGGTGACGTCATATATTAAATATGCATACAGCGAAAGTCTTGTCTTCAGATCAGGCAATCGTACATAAAAACTTCCATCACAGATAGAAAAATTTCTTATTAAAATAATGAGGATAATTACCGTTATCAATCATTATACCCAAATCTGCATACAAATAAGAAGGAGAATAGTGATACAGAGACTTATTTACCGCTCGTAGAATTTCTGATAAGAATGCACAAAGAACACAAAATGGAAAGGTGCCTGGAATAGAGGATAATATGGGCAGTCAAGCTCATGAATATTCATATTATGGGCGTTACCAACCATTGCCATTTGCATACACAATCATTATTTAATATATAATGGAAATGCGCTTTTCATTATTTAATATATAATGGAAATGTGCTTTTCATTATATATTATATAATGGAAATGCGCTTTTCATTATATATTATATAATGGAAATGTGCTTTTCATTATATATTATATAATGAAATACGCCTTTCATTATATATTATATAATTGAAATGTGCTTTTCATTATATATTATATAATGAAATACACTTTTCATTATATATTATATAATGGAAATGTGCTTTCCATTATATATTATATAATGGAAGTGTGCTTTTCATTATATAATATATAATGGAAATACGCTTTTCATTATATATTATATAATGGAAATGTGCTTTCCATTATATATTATATAATGGAAGTGTGCTTTTCATTATATAATATATAATGGAAATACGCTTTTCATTATATATTATATAATGGAAATACGCCTTTCACTATATATTATATAATTGAAATGTGCTTTTCATTATATATTATATAATGGAAATACGCTTTTCATTATATATAAATAATGAAAGTGTGAATTGTAATTATTTATAAATAATGGCAATTATATATAAATAATGGAAATACGCTTTTCATTATATATAAATAATGAAAGTGTGAATTGTAATTATTTATAAATAATGAAACGTACTTTGTCATTATTTATAAATAATGAAGTATGAATTGTAATTATTTATAAATAATAAAAATGTGTAAAAAATTATATACAAATAAAAATGTACATTTTCTTGCATTATATGTAAATAATGGCTATTATTTGTTAAATAATGATTATATAACATATAATTTGTCTATATAATTGTTTTACAAACGGCGCCTCATAGGAATAGAGGATAATATGGGCAGTCAAGCTCATGAATATTCATATTATGGGCGTTACCAACCATTGCCATTTGCATACACAATCATTATTTAATATATAATGGAAATGCGCTTTTCATTATTTAATATATAATGGAAATGTGCTTTTCATTATATATTATATAATGGAAATGCGCTTTTCATTATATATTATATAATGGAAATGTGCTTTTCATTATATATTATATAATGAAATACGCCTTTCATTATATATTATATAATTGAAATGTGCTTTTCATTATATATTATATAATGAAATACACTTTTCATTATATATTATATAATGGAAATGTGCTTTCCATTATATATTATATAATGGAAGTGTGCTTTTCATTATATAATATATAATGGAAATACGCTTTTCATTATATATTATATAATGGAAATGTGCTTTCCATTATATATTATATAATGGAAGTGTGCTTTTCATTATATAATATATAATGGAAATACGCTTTTCATTATATATTATATAATGGAAATACGCCTTTCACTATATATTATATAATTGAAATGTGCTTTTCATTATATATTATATAATGGAAATACGCTTTTCATTATATATAAATAATGAAAGTGTGAATTGTAATTATTTATAAATAATGGCAATTATATATAAATAATGGAAATACGCTTTTCATTATATATAAATAATGAAAGTGTGAATTGTAATTATTTATAAATAATGAAACGTACTTTGTCATTATTTATAAATAATGAAGTATGAATTGTAATTATTTATAAATAATAAAAATGTGTAAAAAATTATATACAAATAAAAATGTACATTTTCTTGCATTATATGTAAATAATGGCTATTATTTGTTAAATAATGATTATATAACATATAATTTGTCTATATAATTGTTTTACAAACGGCGCCTCATATACATGTAGCTGCGTTTTTGGTCGTTAACTTCATTCAACATGGCAGCATGCAACGGAAAGTCACTCTCGAGATTTTCAGCATCAGTTTGATATGTAATTTTGCCATATTTCGCAATTTGTAAACAATAATTTTTCACAACTTTTATTGACGTTATTTTTGTAACATTTCAACTGCTGTTTTGACCCGGGAATTTCACTTTTGGTTCCTGACTTTGGTACAAAATCAATTTGTCCACTTTGAGATTCGTTCGAAAGATGAAAAGTCACTGATCAAAAATATGTCAAAACCTAATTGACGCAAAATCATGTTCTTTTTATAATCATAGTAATTAAGACCCTAAAAACCGGGAAATTACCAATTTGTTCTTTCTATGATAGCGCGAAATTGTGTGATTTCATACTCGTGCACGCTCCCTGTCTGAGCAATGGCAATGCATAACTGATTATTAAACTCCAGGGAGCTCCGCCGCGCCATCGACTAGCCGAAACACAAATTAGAAAAATGATTAAAAAAGAAATTTAGTAGAAAAGAATCATCATCATGGCAGGTGAGGTATTTGATCTCGGGTCCCTAGATTGTTGTCAAGACGGCTTGCGCGCACGTGCGTTACAGGCGCACGTCACAACGCATGGTTACCAAAATGTGGTTTTCAGAATGTAAATAAACCAAAGCGAAACATATGTGACGTAGTTGACGTAGTTGACCAATCAGAACTTTCTATTATCACATCGGCAAAATTGACTACTTCTTTTATTATTCATGAACATTCGCGTGATTTTTCTTGGTTCCTGACTTTGGTACAGCGTAAAATATAATAATTTTGATATCATTGTAAAGAAAAATATGTATGCTTTATGCTGATTATAACATCTTCTTGACGCAAGAATGATTTCTATGTGAAAATCAGCCCTACTGTTTAGATAGATTTAACGTCGAAAAACCCCATTTTCAAGGCGAAATATCTGTTTCCAAAATATATCTAACATGATTGTCATATATTATAGAGAGTGCAACTTCTTATCTTTAAAATAAGACCCATTTCATGAGAAATGAACAATTATAAAGGCAAAAACTGCCGATCGGGAAGACCGTCTGCACTACTCATTACGTATGCAAGACACGTAAATTCTTGCATACGTGCTGAGTAAAATAGAGGGTTTTCGCACCGGCTGCGGTCTGACTGAAGAGGCATAGCAACAGGTTGCGACAAAACAACAACAGCAATGCAAACAAAATTAATTCCTCAAACTGATTCCTCGAACTGTGAGAAAGAAGGTATGAAGAGAGGTGAAGGGGAGAGAGAGGGGAATAGGAAAGGATGAGGTTATTGGGGAAAGAGAGAGAGAGAAAGAGAGAGAGAATTAGAAAGAAGGTGGGGGGGGGTAACAGAAGCGGATCTAGAGGGGGGGTTGGGGGGTTGCAACCCCCCCCCCCCCCCCTTGGGCGGCCCAAAAAAAAAAAAGGGAAAAAAAGGGAAAAAAAGAAAAAAAGAAAGAAAAAAGAACGCACGCTGGAGAGAAACCCTTTCAAGTGCAAATATTGTGAGAAGATATTCAACTCATCTGTTAACTTAACCAAACACATGATAACTCTGGATATAACTATGTAGTAAACTGTTACTTGATTTAAAAAGACGTTATCATGCACTGCTTTTTATGGTCTCCATTGTGTTAATAGATGCCAGGAAAACATCACTTACGGGGTTCAAATAAACACCCCCCAAAAAATCGGCTCGCCGCTTCGCGGCTCGTGGACGATGCTCCGCATCGTCATTATTTTGGTCAAACCCCCCCCCCCCCCCCCTTGGCAAAAAGCTAGAACCGCCCCTGCGGATAGTACATTGATTGTATGGTGGTGTGACCAAAGTTCGCGTACTAACACTAAAAGCGCTTATAACAGGAGAACGATACGCGATGCCTGTGTGGGACTGAGACAACGTCGACAACTCCAAAGGTGAAATGCGACATAAAAAATGTGAATAAGCTATCTTTTTCACGCTTTTTATCATAACAAATTGTGTTTTTTTACATGAAAATCAGTTTATTAGAGGGATTGACTCCGAAAAATAATGATAAAATTCCAATTTCTTACGCAAAAAAACGGAATCTGCGCGCCTGCTTCCACCGTATCTGTGTTTGTGAATTTCAATGAATCTATGGGTTTCGTAAGAATACAAATTTAAAAGGGGAAAGTGGAGAGACAAACAAAGAAAAGAGCGAGAACTCGTGTATGACTGACATGTAAAAAGGAGACACATGATATTTCTTTCAAACAAACAAATGACATGCAGATAGGGACTACATTGTCATTAACACATAAACATTGACAAATTATTGTCTTTTATGTGCAAAATTTAACAAGGGTATTTTTATCGGGCAATATTTCAATGATAGAGAGAAATTATTATCTTTTTCAAAGTTTTAATATCAAGTTCGGCTTCTGATTGAAACTACGTAACTTTTTGGAATGTTTATATATATAAAGCTCATCACAAGAGGGCAGTAAATATCATGCGCGAACTTAGGTCACACTTTTTGACGGACGTCGGTAGTGGTAAGGCTTCCGATATGCTCGTCTTATTATTGATTTGAAGTAAATAAAGCCTTGGAATATTATATAATCTGCTTATATGATAAATTACGAATCTTATGACGGATGGAACATGATATAAGTTGATCTAGATTTGTTGTAATGTGCAAGAAAAGAAAAATATCCGCGAACTTTGGTCACCCCTTCATACTGATTGGTGTGACATTACTATCCTGTGAAACTGCAATGTTCTTGATATATGAATGTAGACAAACAATGCTAGCTTCATTTTTAGAGTACTATGTAAAATGTTACATTGTTGTGAAAACAGTTCTTTATCAATTAATACTATGAACATAGACAAATTATTTCCTTTAAAAAAAAACAGAAGAAAGAAAACTACCCACCTTTTGCCACAGACCTAGTCTAAATGTATTTTCTTATGTTGTTTACTTTAAAAGCGCTATTGGACTTTTCTGTGTATAGTATGGCCAATTATAATTCGTTTAAATCGTCAAGCTTTAACTTAGGACCCTTACTCGAGTTACACGGAAACTTCACTTGCGTGATTGATTCTACCTTGAGTTAGAGTAAGGACACTTTAAATCATTTGATTGACTGCTAGAATAAGATTATTGTTTTTCTTTTAACGACCTTCCTAAGATAATAAAGTATTACAATTATTTTATTCATAGAAGGAAAAATAATACAATTATCATTTTTCTTTCAACGACCTTCCTAAGATGATAAGTATTGAAAGCGAAATTTAGAGGAGGGCGCTTTTGTATAAAACATGATTAATGCAACGCCAGCTGTATCCGTACATTGCTCCTCTTTTAAAAGTTATTCACCGTAAATGAATGAAGTGTGATTAATTGGCATACGTGAATGATTTTGAATTGCCTTCAAATGCGTACAGTGACAGAGAGTATACATTTCAAATGATTAAAAGTGTCGTTAAACCACCTCAAGATGGGATCTATCAAGCAAGTGTAGCTTACGTTGAGTTCGAGTTAAATCTTGACAGATTAACGCGAGTTGTGATTGGTCAAAACTGCACACCTTGTCTTTGACTTGCATTTAAAACAGGATGAAACCTTAAATCATACCGACGATCAGCTGTGGACCACATTTAAAAGTGTATCCTCATCGGAGCCGACAGCAACAATGAATTTTGTAATACTGATAGTGAATTCGTTTGGATTTTTCTCCCTGGCGGGATGTTCACAGCCGTTTGTTTTTCTCTCGCAACCTGGCGACATTATGATACATGAAGGCAAATCGGCATCATTTCTTTGTACCATGCGGTCAATGGACACTTTTCATTCATGTGAGGTATTTTGGGAGAACAGCTTCACTGAGAGGGTGGTAAATGGTGAGGATTTCACCGTCAAAACCACGTGCAACTTTAGCAACCGGACTGTGTCATCTGAACTAGTTATCGTTAGAGCGAGGAGAAATATGACTTTGCTCTACAGGTGCTCAATTTTGCTTTTACATAACGACATCAGCAAGAATGGCATAGTCCCATCTGAATTCGGATCTCTCAACGTTCAATTCTTCTTAGAGGAAAAGGACCTGCAGTGCATTGGTCAAAACGGTAATGTGGTTCAAGAGGGTGACAACGTATTGATAAGGTGCACCGCGACTCTATGCAATCCTCGCTCCGAACTTCAATGGGTAGGATTGGACTCACGAAATATAAATTACACTACGGAGGAGAATGATGATCGTTCTACTACGGCTGTGCATTTTGTAGCTTCTAGAGTAGTTCACGGAAAAGCGATATATTGTGTAGCAACAAATCAAGCATTTCCTGATATCAGCATAAACTGTTCGGTTGGACCATATAGTATTCTCCATGTTCCTGTGGTACGAGTTAGACCGGGTTACACTGAACTGATGCCCCCGTTTGTGACCGAGGCGACTCTGTACTGTTCAACCACAGCATTTCCTCCGGTAGATACTTTCAGATGGTCATGTCAACCCAGTTATGCGATTCCAGACTGTGAATCATTTGAACAAAACTTTACAATTGCCATCAAACGCAATTTATTGAACTTAACTATTTACGTTTCATGTGAAGCGACTAACCTCGTGGGCACTTCCAGTGCCAGTTCCACCATTCAGTTCAGACAAAGTAACGATTCCATCGAACCATGTAAATTTAACAAAACATTCGACCCTTTGTTGGAAAACCATCCTCAAATTGTGTATGAAAACCGTCAACACTTCACTGTATTCTACTGTCATATTGAAGTAGGAGATATGAATAAGGTAATATTTCAATGGTATTGCAATGGCTACATTCTTTCGGAGGAAACGGGCATTCCCTATATCAAGCAATCAATCAAGGAATACCACCTTGTTGCTCAAAGTTCCATCCAAGTAGCTGAAGTAAGTGTGATAACTTGTAAAGTTTCTCATAAAAAGTCATCTTCTCAGCGTACTTCTTGTGCCCTGTCAGACACATTGTTGGCAGAGCCAAACAAACGATGTGCACATATCACTACGCCTGCCGGAGGGAATGCCACTGTTTATTCTTGGACTTCTTCGGATAACAGTTCTAGAGGGATTCTGATTACTGATTTTTCCATGAGCTTCTTTAAAACGATTGTGATTGTTATTATCACAGTGGTTGTAGGCTTATTGTTAACAATATCGCTAGTACTATTGATACGAAGTAAAGGATTTTGTAATCGTGGTAGTGGAACATCTCGAAGAAACAATTCTAAAGAAACCCGTGACGAAGAAAAGGTATCGGCTCTCCAGAGTGTTGCCATGTCTGAATTGCCAGAGTCCCCAAGTTACGAAACTCCTGAAAAGGATCATCCAGGAAAAATGCACGACAAATCTTCTATTCACTTGTCTGAATATGATCGCAAAATATTCAGGAGGCCTACTTTTGACGACTTTGAAAACTCAGACGAATCATCCAACTATATAAAATACGAAAGCACTGTCCTCAACAGCGATAATGATACTGCACCAAACATGTCAAGAGAATTTCACCAATACCAAAATCGGACATTGGTAGAAACTGCTGAACGCATGTCGGACTGGGTAGAGTCAGAATATACCGAAGACAGTGCGAGTAACTGTTCATCTTGTTCACTTGAGCCATCGCCTCGTCCTATCACACATGAATATTTTTCCAGAGATGGTATTTGAATTACCAGTATTGTCTTTATCTCTCGTATCTCCTATAATAAGGCACAAATATAATGTTGAGACTGTCTTTGGAGGAGATTGATGCGACGTCGTTTCCAACTCTCTATGACATACGTATTGGATAAGGTTTCAAATATTTAAACAAACATTATTGTAGTCTACTAGCAAAGTACATAATTACGTCTTTTTCAGATGCAATTCCGCTGGTCGCATTGCTTATTCGCATATGAAGTTGTCGATCACGAGCATTCTGTGCCCCTCGTCGACCTATAGGCTCTCCTGTAGTCCAGCTCCATTCTTTCCTAAGCGCCATCTCTTGATTTATGTCTGTATATAGCTACACTCACCACTTGCATCGCCTAATTGGGTTTCTACGTACAAACATGTAAGTTTTGATTCTCTGGTAAATTTGCTCTTGACGTGAAATGGAGACTTCAACTACGGATGTGTCTCGACATTGTACCCTGTACAAGATAAATACTAGTCAGTCTAAATTACTTTTGATTAAAGATTCATAAGGAGTAGGGTATATTCATGTATATATATATATATTATTGTAATCTATTTGTAAACTCGATATTATAAATGATGCGTGAGGAAAGAAAGATAAATGTTATTGGGCAAATGCATGAATTTAGATATGCTGCATAATCCAACTTTGCAGCGTTTCAATTGAATATACAGGCAATGTAAACATATTTCATTTGATTTTCATATAAAACATATTGTCGACAGACCATTAGGAACCTCAGTCAGATACAGGGGCGGCGCCACCACAGGGGGGCGGGGGGCTGCCCCCCTATCATTTTCAAAAAAAGGAAGAGGAAAAGAAGGAGAAAGAGGAAAAGGAGAAGGAAAAGAAAAGGAAAAGAAGGAGAAGGAAAGAAAAGGAAGGGGAAGAGAAAGAGGAAGACCAGGAGGAAGAGAACTATAAAATGTAAATATGTATGACGTAAGGGAGGGCGGGTGGAGAAGGAAAAGAAGAAAAAATAAAGATGGAGAAAATTGAGCTTGTTCTTGTTAGTTGAACTTAAGTATGCACCAAATCGCGCCATTATACATCAATTTAAAAAAAAAATCTTCAACTTCAGAGGAGGGCTCATCCCCTGCCAGGGGCGCCGGAAGTGGGGGACGGGGGCAAAACACTTTTTTGTCCAACCCTAAACAAAATGAAACATTTTAAGCCTGAATTGAATCACATAACAATTATATTCCTTTCAAAGAAAAGGAGAGTAAACAGGATTTAAATTTCCTAAACATTCCGAAGGCCCCTCCATTTATCAATAGAGGATTTTATAATAACGATACGCGCATTTCGTGAAAATATTGTTAGAGGATTGGAAAGCGTGTGTGTTTTTTATGACATTTATTATAGTCATGAAAAGACATGAGTCCATGAACACTGGCTTACTGATGGGGGGGGGGGCAGTTGCCCTCCAAACAAAATTCAAATGTTGTTTATTTCTAAGTCGATACCAGTGATTTATAAATGTTGCTGAAATGACATGATTTTTTATCAATTTTTCGTGTTAAGTATACTTTTGTATGCGGTTTTTGAAAAATTAAATATTCCCAAATATTTAGTCAGGCAAAAAATATGCTTATTTAGAAGCTATCATGTCAGAGCCTGCAGAACGGCGAGGCTCGGGGGCTCGAGCCCCCCTCACTTAAAAAAAGTATGTTGAAGAGTAAAAGAAAGAAAGAGAGAAAGAAAGAATGAGTGACCTGCCAGTGTCACAAATGAGGTATAAAAACATGCTCATTTGACCGTAATTAAATACCTGACACCCCTAAGCTTCCGGGGGCTCTACCCCCCTTGACAACCGCCGCTCTACCTGATCGTAATTACTCCACCTTGAAAATCGTTCCGCGGGGCCTGCATGTAACATTTAAGAGTGGGGGTGATGCATATTTTTCTTCTCCCCCCAAACGTTTTTGCTCATTACGCCACTGCCCCTGAAAGGTGAGCCCCCTGGAATGTTTGCCCCTCCCCCCCATCCCAAACTGCTTCCAGCGCGCCCATTCGCCCGCTACCAAAATAATCTGGCGCCGCCCCTGGTCAGATATCAAATATTTGTGTATCTCATTATATATTACGTTTGTAATTTCTTTTACCGCACACTATAGATCTACCTACGAAATTTAAACAAGTATTATTATACAAATAATGCATGCACGTGAGTTCATTATATGATCTATCCGCACTCGAGTTGAGGCTATGTATATCTATCGCACGATGCCGTTATGCTGAGTGCGATAAATACACACATCATCAACGAGAGCGGAGAGATCGTACAATGAACGAATGGAAACATGCATCATTTCTTTTATACAACGAAACTCCAAGATCCTTGTTATTTGATGTTAAAAGAATTCATTCAAGATTGATTCGTGACAGTATATGGCTGACAAATAAATCTCAAGTTAAATAAGGCTTAATTTATTGCGCACACATAGCAAGCGCACTTACCTCTATAACCATTTACGCATAGTGTTGTGCAAGAAAAGGCTCATGCTCACGCTGTATTAGTGCTCTAACCTCTACGCGCACTACTGCGCACTGAAAAAGCGTGCAATAGGACTGGAAAATATTGCACGCTTTTTCATGAAACAGCGTGCAATAGGCTCAGTAAATGAATCACACGTGCCCGCGCATGGCCAATCATTTGATTAGGATCTGGGAGTGAGTTGTATAATAGTAATTAAAGCCTCGAGTAAAGCCTCGTTCAGATATGACGTGGCAAACTGCGGCTTTTTCTTTTATTGATGACGTACATATAATATGCTTTACATTTAAAAATCATATTTGATAATACAGAGCTAAGTAAGTTCACGGAGGACCTCTTTTGACATCTTCACAATAAGCTGGATAATGATATCAAGCTCAAGTTCGTTTATTCATTTCATTTTCATAAAAAACACAGCAAATGCAAATAAACACACAAGTATATATACATACAAACAATGTTCAGTTAATAAAATAGTTTCAAATGGAATGGGAGAACAAAGGAAAAGCCCATGGTGGCCTTGTATAAAAAGTTCCCCGAATATTATAATTTATATTTCAGTTTCAGTTTCAGTTTCAGTTTTTTTTCATATTTCACAAGTCATGTTGTATAATACATCATTACATTTGACATGTTACATTTCTGTACTCATTTTTGGATGCGTTTATACAAACAAAAGAATAATACATAAGACTAAGTTGTATAAAGGAAGAAATATGATGGAGCCTAAAGAGAAAGCAATGCTTTGTAGGTCATAGGCTCCGGAAGTTATAACAATGATATAGTCTTGTGTATATTAAATAACGTAATTTAATTTTTGAAACTTATTATGAAGAAAAAATAAACAATGTTCATAAACTGAGCAATATTTGTATTATATTTTCACTACCCGTACGCAATGGCAATTCACATAGGAGCATACCAAGATGTCGGCATCATTTGACAGGGAGTGTCGCTGGCTGTGGGCCTCCATAAATTTTAATAATTTAGTTGATAAACGACTCCGCATGTGGACGTTTGGTGGAGCAGAAAGCAGTGGATTCTTAACAACACGAACCCATTTAACTGAATGTCGGAACGTAAATTAAATTTGGCGCGGTTGGAAAATGCATCTTTCTACCCTGCGACTTTAATGCACTGTTAAAACAAGTATTAAAAAACTGCGGGTTAAAAAATTGTTGATTAAAAAACGCTCAACGTTGGTTAAAAATGTAGTGTTGATTAAAATTTACTTTTAATCTTGCGTTGGTTAAAAACAGTGTTGATCAAAATTATTCCTTTTAACCTATGTTGGTTAAGTCTAAAGTCGTTGGCAAAAATTGTAACCCAGCATGGATTAAAAACAAAATTCCGACAGTAATGAAAGCCCCCTTCCGGTTAAAGTTTAATCAATGTTGATTAAAGTACTGGTCACGTGACCCATCGGAACGATATCGAAGCGCGTAGCTAGCGATCGCTCGACATACAAATAAAGTACATGCAAAGTACACGCAGTTTACGCGTGCGACAAAATTAACAATGGAGGTTGTCGCGAGGACCTGAGAAATGGGGGTTTGGACGGTCTTATCTCCGTGTTTTCAGGTAAGAAATTATTTTAATATTATCATCATCAATTCTAAGATTGTAAGGAAGAAGTGAAATAAGGTTCTTGCTCAAATCAAAAACGATTTGTGTCCCCTAGGCTGTACGTAGCTCAACCAATAAATGGCATTTTTCTTGCACCGTGCACCTGGCTAACGTAAGCACACACACACACACACGTTCATCAGTCTGCAAGAATCTTCAACCGTGAAGGATGCAGACCCAATTAAAGAAGGAGAAGTGTAGGCCTATTACGGATCACCTACCCAAATTGCATGCATGAATAATAATCTTATTTTTTAAATCTAATTGTATCTAATTGTTTGAAACTATTAAATATAAAATAAGATGTCATCATGAAGTGAAACGTCTTCATGCATGCAATTTGGGTAGGTCATCCGTTGCACTTACTGGCTGAGCTACAACCTACGGGCCGGGACACAAAGCGTTTTTAATTTGAGCAAGAACCTTATTTCACTTCTTCCTTCCAATCTTAGCATTGATGATAATCATATTAAACCATTTCTTATCTGCAAACACGAGGATAAGACCTCCAAACCCCCGTAAGTTTAACCAACAGTGGTTATAACTGTAACCAACAACCCACTAAAGTTTAACCAACATCGTGTGAATCAAAAAATAATTAACCTACAATGGTTACAATTTTAACCAACGACCCATGTAAGTTTAACCAACAACATGTGAATCAGCCCCGAACAAAGCATAAATAACCAACAAAAGATTAAAGTTTTAATCAACAAATGGTTAAAGTTTAATCAACACCATTTTAACCAACATTGAGCAAATTTTTTTAACCAATAATTGATTAAAATTTTTAATCAACCACAGGTTAAAGTTTTAATCAACAGGCTGTTGGTTAAAGTTTAACCAACGATTGTGTGATTCACCTGGTAATCCGTGGTTGATTAAAATTTTAACCAACTTGATTAAAAATTGTAATACTTGTTCTAACAGTGTGGTACGATCCAGTAAATTAAAACAGTAAAATGGCTCTTATTTTAAAATTACTCATTAAATAAAACCCAAAACTTCAGTGATATCAGACAAAATATGTTATATCTTAATAATAATTAAAATAGATGTATTAACATTGTGAAAGTGTAGCATTTTACGATAAAAGACACCGATTTAGCGAAGATGACGTCATTAGAAACTGTTTATGTGCGCTTGCATCAGGGAATTCAAGGTCAAAAGGTCAATTCAGACGCTGATAAGTTATTGGTCAAGCTTTTTTGTTTCCTTTATTCCGACAAAAATTAATCAAAACAAGTTTAATACCAGAAGAAAGCTAACGATTAGTATTTTCATTAACCGCTTGTCCCAAAGTCGCTTGACCTAAGTGAAACGAGTGAGAGCTTACGAGAGCGGCCAAAGTGTGATTGAAACTCGCTATTTGCTCTGACTTCTCCAATGCAAAAAGAGACGACATTGTGCTGGATAAATATATAATATCTTTTCCGACAAAAGTACAGAAAATTTGCATATGGTCTTTTTATATTATACTTCATGAAATGTTACCCGAGTGAATTCCGAGCACCCCAATGCTGGACAGAAACGCACATTTTAGAAAACTTCACTTTTACATGGAAAAATGCTTATTTGTTCTATGCACGCAAGTCAGATTGAGCGGATGATACAACGTTTCCATATGCATGGACTCACGAATACAACACGGAAATGAACCTTCGCACGGTCTTCGGGCAATTTTTTGGCACGCAAAAGATTTTGCCACCGCTCACGAAGTTGCTGCCGGAGCCTGAAAAATCCACCGGTGGTCATACGATTGCCTCAGATGCCCTCACGAATGACCCGATATGGCCCGATGTGTTTACGATCAGAGCCGAATTTGGAATTTTCCTTCATCGTGTCTCCATCTTATGTCAACTTCGGGACAGTGTAATGCCCGCGTCACACTGTCCCGAAGCGCTATATAAATCCAAATTAGTATTATTGATATGCTATCCATAGAATATATTGAGTTGTGCCCCAAGAAACAAGGCGAATAGGAGAAAAGAAAATAAATTCATGATATTTTTGTACACGATAAACTGACAAACGGGAGGATCACAATCAACTGACTTAATTGCCAATTTGAGATTCACACGGATGTAGAGATTTCATTTTGTCATACATTCATTACTTTCATGTTATTGGTCCGATTTATTAAAACTATTACTCTTATCTTATCTTATCTTATCTTTCAGTTTTCATATAATGAACTCATGACAAAGCTTAAAGCCCTTTTCCCTTTAACGTTCTCATGGTTCATTTCTCCGACCCGTGTCTTCCTTGCCCTTGGTATTGCGGCGTTTACACCTTGACACTTTTCAAATCTCTCTGCACCTCTCTCTTTATTTTCCCTCTCTGTCCCTTCTTTTATCATGCGGCGTAATACTCTTCCAATCTCTCTCTCTCTTCCTCCCCCTCTCTCTCTTTATTATTTGTTGTATCTCTCTTGTTCTCTAAATTTCGCACTCCCTGCCTCATGTACTCTTTTCTTATGCCCCCCCCCCCTCCCCCGCCTCTTTCTCTCTCCCTATCATCTATATAATCTATTCCAGACCTTCTCCTTATCCTTGTGCCATATTTTATCGTAAACTATATTACTTCTTATCTTCATATATATCTTTTCATTTGTCGCCATTACCATACGCTGCATTTTGTAACTTAGAACTCATTGCACAAAGGGGGGTAGGGGGGGGGGGCGCTCGCCCTAAAAATGACACAGAACTTAATAAAAATAAATGACGATAAATCAAACGCATATTTACAAACCATTCCGAAACAAGAAGTAACACTATTTATCATTCCGAGGGATTGTTTAAACACAAAAGAATCAATGACTTAACGAGAATAAAGTTGTAGAGTACTGAATAGATGGATTCACGACATTTGTATAAATTTTATGTCAGTAATTTTTACTCATTTTATTGATTATCAAATGAACAAACCAGGAAACTTTTCTCTTCTAACAATTTACTCGTTAACACGTCCAAAGATGTGAAGTGGCTTTCTCCAAAAACAAACAAAAAAACAAGCAGTTGCATTCTCTTTTAAGATGAACACTTGTTAACATGCGAATAGACTTTCTCCTTTTAAACAATCATTATTTACAACAAGGAGTGACTTTCTCGTTTAAGATAAACACTTGTTCAACATGTGAAGTGATTTTCTTCTTTTCAATTAAATTATTTAAACAATGAGTTAATTTATCTTTAAGATAAACACTTGTTCAACATGTGGAGTAGTTTTCTACTTTAAAACAATAATTAATTATAACAAGGAGTAACTTTCTCCTGTAAGATAAACGTTTGTTAAACATGGAATGGACTTTCTCCTTTAAAACAATCACTATTTACAACAATGAGTTAATTTTTCTTTAAGATAAACACTTGTTTAACATGTGAATAGACTTGTTCCTTTAAAACAATCACTATTTACAACAATGAGTAAATTTTCTCCTTTAAGATAAACAATATATTGTTCGAAATGTGAATAGATTTTTTCCTTTAAAACAATCATTATTTACAACAAGGAGTGATTTTCTCCTTTAGGATTTACACTTGTTTAACATGTAAATAGACTTTTACCTTTAAAACAATCGTTATTTAGAACAAGGAGTGACTTTCTCCTTTAACCCTACGTTAACTGGGGGGGGGGGGACCCCCCAGTTAATTGACCCCCCCCCCCCTGTAGTAATTTACCTACTTCTCCGGAACCGCGGCAGATATAAAGTTTTTTCTTTCGTGACTTTTTCCTTTCGAGTCTTACGCATCTTTTAAAACAAAATTTTCGAAAATCGGACATACGGTTACAAAGTCACGTGACCTTTTGCCATTGCATGTCAGCCCGAAAATCGCTCATTTTTGTGATTTGTGTACAAAACATATGGAAATAGCATTTTTCCTAAAAAGAGATAAAACATTGGTTATTTGGTCTTGTTTGAAGTTTAGGTGTTTGTTTTGGGGTCAAAATAGGTGAATTGTAGTTAGAAATGAAATAAAACAACAAAAACAATAAAGTACATAAGTTAAAAAAACAATGAAATACATAAGAAATTATCAAAACAAGAGATAACATAAGGAATAACCTGGCTCTTTCAATTTTGTTTTTGTATTATTATTCCAAATGGTCCAACAAATATATGTAGCGAAAAAGAATGCTTAAATATGGATAATATATGATTTATAGGTAAAAAGGCGAATTTCATGATCTAATTTTCATAAATTACCATAAATATGCAAATGAGTGAATTTTTCAAAAAAAATTGAAATTACCATAGTATTCTATACACTTCACTTGACATGCATGCAAATTTTCGCGGCGATCTGCCATGACACGGCCCAGATCTTAGGGGAGGGGGTGGGGGTCAAATTGACCCCCCCCCCCCCCAGTAAAAACCTGGTTTGAAATAGCCCAGTTAAAATAGGGTTAAGATAAAATTTAATTGTTCGACATGTAATCAGAAGATAATGTCGCCTGGAACAAAAGGTGAACCACTTCAAAGTTTGGAGGCGTACAGAATACTCCGTTTCCTGTCTTCTCTGTTTGAGAATAATTCGTCTCTGTATCTCTATTCAATTTGTTCAACATGTCCTCTACTGTGTAGGAACCAGGCCGGTTGGCCATATTCAATAATAGGGAGAACGAGGCTTTGTACAAAGACAGCAGAGAGTCACTTGACAGATTTTGTGTTACACTGATGATGAAATTTGACATTCGGTTAGCCTTTGATACTACATTATCGACATGATTTGACCAGGTCATTTTATTATTCAAAACAAGGTATTTATATTGTGTAACAACTTCAAAGGCATAATCATTAATATGGTAATGGGGTTGACTGGGTGTTTTGATCGGGTAATGCGCATAACTTTACACTTCAAAGTGTTAAGTTTCATTTTATTGTCAGTACACCACATACTAATGGCGTTTAAGTCACACTGCAAACACTCTTCGTCTTCAGGACCCTGTATGGCAAGAAACATCAGGGTGTCATCTACAATTAACACCTGGTTTTAGTACTACACAAGATCTTAGCACTAATATCATTAATGAGTAGATCAAAGAGAAGGGGGGGCGATCACACTCCCCTGTGGTACACCTGAGGTCACAGAGTACCATTGTGAATATGAACCCTTATACACAACCCTTTGCTGGCGTTGTTGCAAGAAAGATTTTAGCCATTTACACATTTTGCCACGTATATTGTACTGTGTAATTAATTTGAGCAGAAGCACACCATGGGACATTACGCCAAAAGCCTTGGCGAAATCTGAAAAGATGGCATCAATTTTAGGAGGACGAAATCTGTGATAAGATTGGTAAAGTAGGCCTATGGGACAAAATATTTTTAACTTGCCCTTTTAGAGCAATCTAATTTTCATAGTCATTATTTGTTTGGAAGCAGAAAATAAGAGAAGCAGAATGCCGAAAGTTTGAAATCAATCAGATCAATAATAAGGGAGTTACGAATGTTTGAAATATAAGATGACTAGATTCATGCAGATCTCAAATTGGCAATTTGGTCAATGGAAAGTGACGTAGACAATGGACCTCTCCCGTTAGTCGAGTAGTAGAGTATCATTAAATCCCCTTTTTCGCTAAAGGGCCTTCTCCCTTTGGGGCACTGCTCACAATATATTATGGATAGCATACTAGTTTAGGCCTCCTAGAACGAAGGACCCTCCCGAATCATACATATTTAAAATTGACGTTTTAATCATTAGGTTTTTTTTATATAAATAAATAGGAAAGTAGCTCGGCTCTTCGTCACAGTGACATTACCGCGTCGTCCAATTTCAAGTTCCCATACGTATATGTATAACCTTTTTCAAAATTATACTCCCCTATTTTTTTCCTAATTAATTAAAACTTCACCCGTCTGCTCCTCTGATTTCCTTCTTCTTTTATAGTAGTTGGTGTATGTTAAGGTCATATTTCCCTTTGAATAGAATTAAGCATATTCAGACTGAACTCTGAATACATCAGGCTGGAAAGGCTTATATACGATACTATGATTACTCGAAGGTTTAGTGGGATCCAAGACATAAGCACACAAACTTGATCCGATGCATTTGTGGAAACGGTGTCAGTATCAAAACTACTATTTAAGTACAATGGACTTTCTGTTGTTTCAAGAGATGAGTTATTAGAAAAAGGTGTGGTGATGAATTTTGGATGGTGAAAGATCGAATGGTCACATGTCTCCTGTGTGACATCGTCCGTTTTAAGATGGGAACAGCACTGAACTCGACCATTAAATCTAGCCCAGAATATTCCCCTAATCATATCGTTATTGTCCGTAATGATATCAATTGGAATAATCTTGGAATTTACTTGGAAGCAACTAAGTGTCACCTTGCCTTTTTCAGCAGGAGCATGACATCGAACAGCATGATATTGATGCCCAATAATTCCTTTCCTTGAGAAATGACATTTGACCTTTGCAGGTGGAATGAATACGTTGAACATTGCCGTTCTGGTCACATAGATATGTTCAATGTAATTAAGCAAAATAAAAACCAATTTAATCCTTCCGCCATCCTGAACAGATACATCAATAATATTCAAAATTACAGCAAATGTATCGTTTGCTAGCAAAACTTCTACATTAAACCTGCCTTCTTGATCGTGCGCCCTTAAACCTGCATTAATAAGAGTATTGTGCAAGTGGGACCGACAGCAGAATGGTTGCTTCTCAGATTTATATGCTAACGTGAAGTACGGAACAGCTGACTGATGACATTCAAGATTGTCAAACCTGATCATGGCATTTGTACCTTTGGTCACGTTAAACGTTTGAAACGGTTCGCTGGCCACAAACTTGGTTGATGTAGTCATGGCAGTTGCGGATGCCATTGGGATCTCACTAAAGGTAAGGAGCAAGGACAATGTTATCCCTGACAGGAGTAACCATTTGAAGAAGGGTGTCACCACATTTTGAAGCAAAGATAACTGTAAATGGAAAATAAAATCTTTTTTATGTCACAGTCCCAATAATAAATGTTTAAAATAAACTTCTGACATACCTATAATTACATGCACACAATACATACATATGAAATAATACATATAATTTCTTCTTTCAAATATTGTGTGAACTGAGGCAAGTTCCTTTCCGTAATAGAAATTGATCATAAAGGTTGGCAAAAATCGAATTGGAAATTAAATATTAATTCATGATCCTATACTGTGTCATTTGTATCAAAAAATATCTGGGCCACAGATTGTTATACTAAATTCAATGTTTTCCTGAAGGTTTGGAATAGATTGCTCCACTGGAATATCTCAGATGTTCGTAGAAAGCAATGGAAACGCATTTGCTGATTGGGTATACACTCTTGTTGCAAACGGGAAATTGTCATCTAAGCCCATGATGTAAAGCAATTACATCTCATCTCTTTTTTCAACATTATTCCATTAAAGACGTAAACAAATTAGCCCCTATTAATATAGTACTACAATAATGTAATCATTCATCAATTAAATCAAGAAACTTGACATAAGTATTTAGGCCTTAGCTGACAAGAATGGCTTACTCAATGTTAAATTACATCATGAAATTATATGATATCTTCAATACTTCGAAAATGACTACCAACATGTTGAAATTGTTCTTACGCTGTGTAACTCACATCATCATGGGGCGCCAGGAGTATCAAATCTGACAGATTATGAGCGGTTATACCCTGCTGGAAAGAACACACTCATTCACAGTGTGATTCACACTGTGAATGAGTGTGCTCTTTCCAGCAGGGTAATATCAGTATCATTGGAGAAAAAAAACAGTAAGTGTTTTGGACACACTTTCCAGCCGGCATCATTCAGGCCCTAATTATTGAAATTCATGATGAAAAGGAGAAACGAAATGAAGGCATTCAGTATTCTTACCCGTCTCATTCCACGTCTAATGGATTTGATCCTGCGAAATGAATTATGATAAGATTCGATTAGAACAATCTGGATTTAGGAAAATTACAGTTCTATAAACATCATCACAATGATGTTATTCTGACGTGAGCTTTGATTCGTGCTAAAGAAGGTATAAGCCAATGGCCATTACAGAACTCTCATTTTCAGAGACGATTCTACAATGATTTTATTTTTATATTAAATACGTCATGAGTCTGTTTTTGACAATCAGCTGGACATTTATTAAGATAAGCAGTCATTCTGCGAGAGTTTCGTATAATTCTGTACTGTAAACACTTGTAAAGAGTTTAAACATGATAAAGAGCATGCATAAATATTTTACAAGTTTATTCATAACTTGTCATATTGTATAGAGTACATATCGACTGTACTTAGTATCTATGTTGCATCAAAATTGTAATATATTCCTTCGTGTTTCGATTTTTGTTTTCATTTACAAAAATCATTGAGTTCTCCCTAATAACCAAAATTAAGGCCCATATACAGGGCGAAATGTCTTGCCAATTTTAATACCTCATTTGTGCTGCGGTCTTCAATGAGTCCGTTGCCCCATGAAGTTTCTGGTACAATTTGAGTACTGACCTGTACATCTGAAATGTGTGTATACATTTATACAATTAAGATCAGTAAAAAACACTCTGCTCCTTTGAATGAGTTTCAAAGTGTCCCCTTATGAAAAGCGGCGATTTATGTGATATAATCAGCGATTTTTTAAATATTTTTTTTCGTTTTCAAATTTTAAGAGAAAGAGGGGAGAATTAAAAAGTTTTTCAGGATATCAGGGAAGCAGAAACAGAAAAAACTTCAAAAGGAGATATGGTCAGTGTACATGTGTGTGTGCGTGTGTGGGAGGGTCTCCTAGATCCCATCCCAAATCGAAATGAAATGCGAATAATAAGCGGAGGGTCAAAGTCAGAAAATAGACGTTTGCCTGCCACTACCACACAAACTAAGCACACCTTGTTGATTCGAAAGATTTGTTATCACAATACAGAATATTTTAGAGGTGTTTTTCTCTTTTATTTGTAGCGGTCGCCCTTAAATCAGTGGGGGGGGGCGGGCGTCAAAAAGAGCGGCGCTTTGGACGAAAATAGCATTTTGTTAATAATATTTTGAGGAAACTTGAGCCACCATGAATTTGGTGTCATATGAAAGAAAATTAAATCAAAAATGTTTTGATAACAATTTCAAAGGAATTAGGATTTAGTAACAATGTAATTTTTTAGCAAGAAACAAAAACTTAAACTTTTTGATTGTTTAGAAATAATTAATTTCATTTTAAAAAAAAAAACGTTATTTTCCATATATCAATAATCTTGCAATGACAAAGACATATATTTAAACATAATCAAAGAGAGGTAACTCCGAGAATACTGCTTCCGATCCAGCTGTGATCGTATCGACATCCCTCGAGACCAAACATGTAGGCCTCTTGAATTGTCATAATGCCCACAAGACTGACATGTCGGTTTTGTGAATCCTCAAGTAATTTTTCAGATGACCATGATGCAGAATGCCGTAGCGTTTATGTGATGTAAATTATTTTCACTTGTATATGTAATCTGAGCCTAAAACGTGTTCTTTTTCCCATTATTGGAGAAAGGAATAGCATTTTTCATATTAGAAATGTATTTTCTTTGAGTTTCGTTAATATAGCTGATATTTGTTTTCTTCTTTCAAATGAAAAGATTTATTTTGCCAAGCTGGTAGAAACAATTATCATCTAACAACAGTTTATTGCATAGTTTTTTATGTGATTAATATACACGTTTATACAAATATATATACTCGGGTATACATAATTCTGTTTCGTGCAATTCATTAAGCCTCGGGTTGAATACTTTATCAATAATGAATGTTCAGGAGTTTATAACAACATAAAACAAAACATTAGAAAAGACAATTTAGAATTCCCCTAGTAATGTTATTATTTATCAAGGCCGCTGGCAGATTTTGAAATATAATTGCACGAGGAAAATTCTAAATTTGGAACTGAATACAATATTGTACGGTCATCTGGGTACTTTGGGGAAAAGCGTAAGATATCCCTATTTTTCAAGCAAGGAGGCAATATTTGTATTTCATATTGTTGAAAAAACGTGTAATGATGTCTTCTTAATCTATTTTGTGTAAAACTACCAACCTTCTAGAGATTTACGATGTTTATAATATTTGCACATTACCCATGCAATTATGTAATTTCTAAAATGTGAAAAATAATCTAAATTAGACCGTTTTATATTGAAATAATGATGAAAACATCGGATGCCGTAATTCTGGTAATAAAGGGTACATTGATCTCAATAACTCAATATGTAAACAATAAAGAATATTGGAATGGTCTTGTCCAATAATTTAGCATATCTCGTCAAAGTATGTCCTTATATATATATTGACCTCAAGGCATCAGATAATACATACATTATTCCACTAACATGTACTTGCAATGTACGGTATTATGATCAGAACAACATAATGTAAATCATATTTGTCAAAACATCAGTCGTATTAAAATTACTTCCTACGACGTTCATTTTGATACAACGCTGCTGATTGCAAGATCCATTTTCCCACTGGCGCCATCGCACAAAATACGTCGCGGTTACACTGCTAGCAGAACGAAACACACTTTTCAATGTCCCTCGGGAATAATTATTATCCACGTAGGATCTGAACACAGGCCTACATCGGAGATTATTAAGGTCTAGAGCGCCATCATTGGGCAAAGGGATTATAAAAAAGTGAGAGTCAATTTCTGAGTTATTTTCCCTGTTTGGCCTTTGCCTTGTGTTCTAGGATATTTACCAATAATACCGCCTAGGTCATTTTGTGACGTATTAAGGAATGCAACCCAGTCAAATTTTGTATTTTCTAGAACACCAATTACCTTGATAACTACATATGTATAGTTTTTTCTTCTTCAGAGGAATAGGAAACACGAAAAACTGCAAAAGTCACTAAAATAATATCAAGTATATGTAGTTATGAACATGTTAGCTTAATATTTGTGTACTATCAAGTTCGAGACATAGTCGATGTATTAAGCGCTATATAAAAGCGAAATATTACTATTATTATTTGTCCTACGGGGTATCCATGTTGCACCTAGACGGAGAGGACACAACTGCTCGAATCCCAGGCTCTCTATTCACTGCTCTATCACTGAGTCATCGTGGTTCAAGGTATAGACGGATTGAGAGGCGTAGCACCCCTGCTCCCAACTCGGATAACCAAAAGGGAGGGGGTAGGGGAGGGAGCCCACACGATCAATAATGCCAGTCTTGAGAACACTTTTAAAAGCTAGCGCTGTTGGTCTAGTGGGCTGTAGCTAGTAAAAAAGCGCTCTGGAAACGTAACGAGGGAAGCCATTTTTTGTTCAAAGGGGGGAGGGGTCGATTTTGTTTCTTCCCGTACCCCTATTATATCCATCCACATAGTAAGACAGACAAATTTTCTTTTTTAAAGGGGGGTCGACAGCGCTAGCTTTAAGATATAGGAACAAATGTCATAGTCGAGTGGTTTGAGCACTTGACTGAGTTCGAAACCCGCGACAGCACTAATACGCCTTTATTAATGCAAGGCATTATATATACACTGCTTCTCTCCATCCAGGTGTTAAAGGTACTTTGTCCCATTTGCAGGCCCAAAAAATGAAAAGGTTAAATTCCAACGGCATTTGAAAGATAATACTAATTTAGAACTTCCCTAAAAAAGAGAGGATTGAAAATGTCTTTAAGTGGGAAAATAACGAATCGACTTAAGAGCTAAAGAGCCAGTAAGTAATAGTCTGATTTTCAGATCGTTGTACAGAATGGTCGTACGTTTCGTGCTGCGCAAAGATTCAATCAGTTTAATTTTGGCCATTACAAGAAGTGGGTTATTGATGTAGACAAATGCTCATGTACCTTTTATAGCTCATTTTATGTATGTTATTACCAAAGAAGAAAAAAGGGCAGTCAGTCACTCAATAGTTTCTGACAGTAAAGTCTATAGCAAGTAAACGGGTTTCCTTGCATAGTTTGAATATTAGGACACTGCTAACGTTTAAATTTCACAGATATGACATACATGACATATTCATAATTCCTGCGAAGTTGTACAGAATTTGATGTTGGCTGCAAAAGGGACATAGTATCTTTAAATGGGAGTCCGATGGGATACCGATCCTCGTTGTGGTTGGTTAGCAAGTGTGCGCTTGTAAAACGGCGCCTGGTTGAAACGCCCCATAGTGGATCAGAGAGAGTGTGCCCTTCTTGTTGAATATAAATTGAATTCAAAGACCAGGGTAATCATAAGTATACGTGAAGTGTTAAGGAATTGAGTGCTTAACAAAATAATGTGAATATCATTATTTTATATTTACCTTTTTGCACTGCATTCGAACTTTTTTTAGCTCTCTTTTTATAAGAGTTTCTATTTCCAGCAGTTTGTTGTGAACTTTACCCTCTGGTTTTCCATCAGGGAAGTTTTCACAATTGGTCTGTAAGCATAAAAGGGATTGATGTTACCATTGCTAAGAGCATTACATTCCATTTTGAATATGTCTTTATAGGTTGTTTTTGTATAAAAGAATTACCAAGTATCTAATTTGCATCCATTGTGTAAGCATCTACTAGCCTTTTGACTTAGAAGACCAGATTTCATCACTGGGTCAATGAAAGTTTTCTGTATCAATAATCGATTTCCTTAGAATTTAAAGAAAAATCATCGGAATATGCCAGAAAATCGCTTATGTGTTGGTGTAGTAGGTTCAACTGTGAATGGAAGCAAACCAGTGAATAAATAAACTGCTCAAAGATCAAACTTAAAAAAAAACTTACGCAACACCAACTAAACTAAAAGAAAATATACGATCGCAAACACGCGATTTCAATAGTTTTCCTTCGGTTGTTACAATATCAATATTATTTACAAACTAACTGCAGAAGAGGTCAGAAGTTCTAACAGTTACATGCACATTGCAGAACAGCCTTGGTCATAATGAAGAAAAAAATGAATATCCTTAAATGCCTCGATTTCCATTCACAATTTAATACTCGAATGTCATCCTGAATAATATTTCTTTTATACAAAATGGTGTAATGGATGCAAATTGTAGTATGAGCCGACTGTCATCACATGATATTTATATATTGACATATCACTTTAATCATTATGATTATTATATCTATTATCATTAGTGTCACCATTAATAATTTTACCATCATCAACATCATCATTAATATCATTATTACATATAATCAATCACATCCATTTGAGTCTAGTATTGTGTATACATAGTACTTACAAGTCGGGGTGAGCCTTCATCATCAGATAGCTACATAACATGTAGTAATAAGATGGTAATGGGTATTTCATAATCTACACAAGTATAGAAATAGACACTACTTGAGCTTTGTATAAATTATATTTACAGTAAAAAGAGCTTTCAGACTGGATTATTATAATTGTATACTTTTTAACTCTCTGAAATGCTTCGTATTTGCAAATTTATCTCCAACTACCCATCAAAATGAAAATCGTACCTTCGTGCCCAAGAAGTCACACCGGGTGAAAGGGTCCAAGCTTTCTGTATGGGGAAAATTATACAACTCTGTTTAATTGTTTGAAGTCTATTTGGTGCACATTTACTTTATAAAAAAAATATCAGATTCATACAAACTAAAGAGTATTACAGGTAGATATCTCAGAGGAAGTATAATGTACAGTAAAGGCAAGAGGTTCGAGGGAGTGTAGATTGGACAGTCAATTTAAAAGCAATGTAAAATGTGAGGAGCCTACATAAAAAGCAATCTCGTACATGATTCCGGTCACTTAACAAAATTTGGGGGACAGAGCAGAGCGGAAAAAGGAGCAGTTTTTTCCCCTATGAGCCATATCTATCATAAAAATCTATTTCAGAGGGGGTTCCACGAAATCACTGATTAGCACCCCTTTGAAAAAGCTAATTTATGGAAAATTATGTCTTTTTGATGGTATTCAATTTGCTTCCAAATTTTAAACCTAATCAAGGAATAAATTTATATTCTTCCCCATAATAATATAAATATAAATAGTTGTTATTATTAATTATGCAAATTTATGAACATTCTTATGAATTTAGCTGTCACAAGGACTTAAACTGGTAGTGATATTGTTATGTATCCATTCATTCTCATCATTCAAATTTAGATTCAGTTTCTAATTTATTGATTCGTATTAAGAAAACATCGAACATTACATTAAAGATTGCCAAACCTGATCACGGCATTGGTACCTTTTGTCACGTTAACCGCTTGAAACGGTTCGTTGGCCACAAACTTGGTTGATGCAGTCATGGCAGTTGCGGATGCTATTGGGATCTCACTAAAGGTAGGGTGCAGTGAGAATGTTATTACTGCAAGGAATATCCATTTGAAGAAGGTTGTCACCACATTCTGAAGCAGAGATGACAGTAAGTGGAAAAGATCATTTTCTTATGTCACGGTAAATAATAAATGTTGAAAATGAACTGCTGACATAATTATAATAACATAGACACAATACATACCTATTATCATATACATATTATATTATAAACATATACTAGGCTACTAAAGCCATTGCAATTATGATCACCTTCCATAATAGAAATTGATGATAAAGATTGGCAACGTTAGAATCGGAAGTGAATATATGTTTATGATCCTGTACTGTCAATGTCAATGTTTTTCAAAAGATTGTGTATGGATTGGTCTACTGGAATATCACAGATGTTCGTAGAAAGCCATAAACACACATAATATGCTCAATGGGTTTACACAGATGTAAAGTAATTACTTCCCAACTCTTGTTTCAACATTATTCCATTTAAGACGCACACAATTTAGCCCCTGTAAATATAGTAAAAATACAATTATGTTCTCATTCATCAACTAAAATCAAGATACCTGACAAAAGTATTTAGGCTTTAAAAGCTGACAATAATGGCTTACTCAATGTTTAATTACATCATAAAATTATATTATACCTTCAATCCTTCGCACAAACAATTAAAGGAAAATGACTACAAACGTGTCAAAACTGTTCTTTTATTGTGTAATTGATATCATCGTGGAGCGCCAGGAGTATCAGAGCTGACAGACATGAGCAGCTAGTATGACTGAGAACACAATTCAGTATGTGTATAGGATTTTGTTTTACCGCAAGCATGATTCAGGCCCTACCTATTGAAATTCATGGTTTATAAAGAGAAACAATATGAAGACATTTTATTCTTACCGGTTTCATTCCACTTCTAGTCTCCTGCTCAGTTTGTTTTCTGTCCAGGGTGGACATCATACTACGAAATTAATATGATAAGATTTAATTAACAAGTATGAACGTATTTGACTTCATGTAGGAGAATTATATCTATAAAACAATGACGTCAGATTTGATTCGGGTTGAAGGAGTTTTGGACCTCATGGAAATATTTTTAAAAGCTTCAAAGAACTCTTATTTTCAGAAACGACTCCGCAACGATTAGATTTTATTGTAAAAAAATGGGTCCTTACTCGGTTATTGACAATAAGCTTGACATTTAATGAGAAAAGCAGTCATTCTGCGAAAGTTTCGTAAAATTAATGACTGCAAACACACTTCAAGAGCATAAACATTATAAAGAGCAAGCAAAATTATCGTATAAGCCTTGTTATAGCTTTTCATTTTGTATCGAGTACATATCGGCTGTTTACATTTTACATTAAAAAATAATGATTTCCTTTATTATGTGGCTGCTATAATTTGTCGCCCATATAGGCTCCTTTCATGAGGCTGTCATCACGTTCAAGCTCTAGCTGAATACGACGATCTCCTGCATTTCATTTTTTTTTAAATGACGATCTTTTTTTTTGTGGAGATATAATTATTTGATTGACTTATTAATAGTAAGTAATAGTATATATTTTCATTGTTTCTATATCATTTCATATTATGGTGAAAATGCAAAAATCAAAATCAAGCAAACAATTATAGTTTTAAAAGCTTCACCGGACTCCAAAATTCCACAATGATTATATTTCATATTTAAAATCGTCCTTAGTCTGTTATTGACAATGAGTTTGCCAATGTAAAGAATAGCAATCACTCTGCGAGACTTTCGCATAATTCTAGACTGAACGAGCTTTAAGTGCATAAACATGGTAAACGGCATGCATACATTTCGTACAATATCATTTCCATTTTATTATTTTTCTTTCTCATTAAAAATCTTTGAGTTCTCATAAGGAAAAGACAAACAGATTTAAGCCCCATATCGGGGCGAAAAGTCTTGCCCATTTACCTCACATTTCCGGTCACAGTAGTATTCAATGGGTCAAGTGCACCTGAGAGTCCCGGCACATCATGAATTGCTCTACAAGTGGGTGTGTATCCCTGTATTTAAATGTGCGTATACAAATTCAAATTAAAATCAAATTAAATCCTATTAATTATAATCCCAACAAATAGGATCATTCTCATTTCTTTTAACAATGGATACAACAATTCGAAATTATAATGTTATATAGATATTTGAGTACAAAAGTCAAAATCATATTAACCAGGAATGACAAAATTAAGGTACTAATACATGTCTATTCTGGAATATAAAACAGAGATGAAAATAAATTAAATTACTAGTGATAGTTTACACAAAATAACTATTTTCTTTTAAAAAAGAAAAGGACAATATATACATATATATGCATTTAATTTTGTGTTTAAATTTTGGATTCGAATTTAATGTTGTTGCTTAAGATACAAGCGTGCAGTGTTAAATTTGATATTCTGTTCAAGTTACGAACGATAATTATCAAGGATGTAGTATATAAATGAAGTCAATACAAATGTTAGACTACAAGTGACAAATTACAATAAAACAGAAAACAGAAATTCTGGGTATTGTTATATTGCATCGGGCCTGCTGGGAGAGGTTGAAAAATGATTATACCAGGGAATTGTACTAATTTGGAGGTGACTAAATATTACAGGGTTATCTGATTCTGGGTACTTTCTCAAAAACCATGAGATATTTATTTTAATTCCGCAGTTATCTGGGTACTTTTTGGCAAAGCGTAGGTTTTTTAGTCGGCGCGAAAACCTTCATACAGGAAATACTTCGTTATATATTAAATGTAACAACATTCGTTATTTGTACAATGAATATTTCCTTATTGTTCCAAAAATATGGAATTATATTGTCTCCTTTCATTTTTGTGAAAACCGCAAAAAAGGTTGAAGGTGTGTTAGGTTTGCACATAAGACATGCAAGTAGCGGTGTAGCAGTTTCTAAAAATGTGAAATTAATAAATATCTGAAAATGTCATATTTCAGTAATAATATAAACATGGTTTATAAGAGAAACAATATGAAGACATTTTATTGTTACCGGTTTCATTCCACTTCTAGTCTCCTGCTCAGTTTGTTTTCTGTCCAGGGTGGATATGATACTGCGAAATTAATATGATAAGATTTAATTAAAAAGTATGAATGTATGTGAATACCTGTAGGAAAATTATCGGCTGTTCTTAGTATCTCCGTTACTTAAAGGGATAGTTGAGCTCTGTTGCAGAGGGCGCTACACACACACACAAAGAACATAGATTTAAATGACAAAATCATCTTTGGTTGATCGAAATCGGTTCTCAGAGACGGCTGAAATATCCATTAATATAACGACTTCGAATGTATTTGGTCGGAGACAAATATTCGATAATTTGAATCAGCCTTTGAAAAACGAGATACCGCCTTATACGTTTTATTCCAGCCAATGCCGATGTTGGCTTTTTCGTGTTGGTTATAATACGCACAACCAGCCGGCCCGTGTATTGTTATTATTAATTAATTAATTAATTAACAGTCACCGTATTTTTTTTTAAAGGTGGAGATGAATTGGTATGATCGTTTTGGCTTAATTTCACACATTTTGGGGTCTAAAATTACTTTCATAGCAATTTTAGGTCCTAAAAGAGCACTAGAAATGTCATAAATAAGAATAAGAGCAATAACCATGCATTTTAAAGGCATTTGCAGTCTTAAACAAGAACTCAACTATCCCTTTAATTTTTCGATTTCATTACTTTTTTTTGTTAAAGATAAAGGTGAGTTCTGGTCATCCGATTGTATTGTGAAAGAAAAGGTGTGGAATGGATCAGAAAAAGTTGATCATGTAGCATGTAAGTATAAGGTGCGTACTGCAAAGTTCTGGAGTCATCACAATCATAATAAATTTGGCCCAGTCTTGGTAAAGTAACCAGCACTGTACACAGAATGATGTATATGGGACTACACAAATGGTGTCGGGGCTACTAACCTTCATATCCTAATCTTTCTATGCTCATTACTCAGCCAGTATACATTTTCTACCAAAATTGTTTGGCAAATGAACATTCAGTGTAATTTTCGTTTGATTCTGTGAGAATTAATTTTCTTTAAAAAAAACCCCAGAACTCACCTTTATCTTTAATTAAACAAATAATAATTAAGTTCGCATTAAAGTTAATACAAAGTTTTGGTATGGGGGTCATGAATTTGGTTCAAATGAACATATTGGAAGCATTTGCGATCCTACAATATTCAGTGATCGTTGTCGCGGTTGAAATCGAGTCTAAAGTTATGAAATTGTAAATAATAAACTCTTTATGTTGTATAGCTCCCTCTCAAGGTAAAATATTAATAACGCTATGAAACAATGTTTCCTGACTAAAATCGACCAATCCGCTAATCCCGTTGGAAAATATTTATCACAACATATTCGGAGATTTTCATAGTCGCAGCTACCATTTTACGGCCGTAGGCGCTATTTGAAATTTATCAAAATTTACTGGGAGCACCGGTAAATTTTTTATTCAATTTTTCTCGAAAGCAGAAGTGTCAATAGGGACTACATTTTCTAGTGCTTATAATACATCCACAGGGGCATCCAAATATATCAAAATTGTAAAGAATCACTATCCACCCAATTTTCAAAATTTCCCAAAACTTTGTATTACTTTTAAGGAACTAATGTTAAACAAAACATTAATCGCCATATACAGGGCGAAGTATCTTGCCCGTTTACCTGATACCTGTTCCGGCAAGATATTTGTCTATAGGATCCAAGGAACTCCATGGGTTATACCAGGATCCCTGGACATGATCGAGTTCGGATATTATCTGGAATTAAAATGAGTGTTTGCATGAATACAATAATCTGCGCATGGGCAGATAAAGGTCATTTGTACCAAAAAGGTAAAACCCACCAGAGATGAATACTGGATATGCGCTCATGAAAGTTATGTAACATTATTCATTTATGCACCAACGGCACATTCTAAGATACGTAGGTGGAAGTATTCTTTTCAAGAGGGCAAACAAAAGGAATTCATGAAGCACATCTAGGACTTTGGCAGTTATTATTCTAAGAGGCTCAAAGTCGAACTTCTCCATGTGTAAAAGATCTGTGGATATGTGGGGTCATTTGTACCATGTGCTATCTGTAAACTCCCTTATTGAGATAAAAAAAAAACACTCTGCTGCCTTGAATGAGTCTTACAGTGACCCCTAATGATGAGCGGTGTTTATTCGGCGATTTTTTTTTTCTTCTTCTCTGTCTTATGTCCTGATCCAAATTTTAAGAGAGAGAGAGGGGAAAATAATAGAAAAATGAGTTTCAGGATTTAAGGGAAGCAGAAATAGAAAAGACTTCAAAAGGAGGAATGATCGGTGTATACGTGATGTGTATGTGTGTGTGTGTGTGTGATGGAGGGGTCTCCTTGATCTTATACCAAGTTGGTGTAGAAAACTAAACTGAAAAATCAACAGTAACTCACAACAAGTTCTTTAGAAAGTGATGGATAAGTGTGTTCAGTGGCGTACGCAGGATTTTTTCAAGGGGGGGGGGGGTTTAACATTTTGAAATCGGGCCGAAAATTTCGCAACGACTCAGTCAGCCGCTGAATAAGCGGGGGGGGGGGGGAGGAGTAAGAGGACACTTTTTTTTTTTGGTCCCAAAAAATCGCAACGACTCAGCCTGCCGCTGAATAAGCAGGGGGGGGGGATGGGAGGACAATTTTTTTTTTTTTTTTTTTTTTTTTTTTTTTTGGGGGGGGGGGGGGTCTCGAAATTTGAAAATTTGACATTTTGCTCCTTAGGGGGGGGGGAGGTAAGGTCACTTTTTTAGGTCAGCCATTGGCATAATTTTAAAGTTAACCCCCGAACCCCCCCCCCCCCCCCCCACCCTGCGTACGTGCCTGAGTGTGTTTATTTAATGGTCAAATTATGATGTTGCTTTGGTCTATACATTAACGCAGAACAGACATGAAAAATTTAAATTTATTGATTAGAATCCCAACATGTAATATCATTCTCAATTCTCAAAGAATCAAAACAAAATTAAAATCATAGTGTATAAAAGAAAATTGAGTGCAAATGTGAAAATTACATTAAACAGAAGAGGCAAAAACGTAATACCATATCGCTTTTCGGGAAGCTAATACAGAGATTACAGTACATTACATTTATCGTAATAGTTCCATTGAATTGACCTCAAGGGCACCCAATAATACATACCGTAAGGGGTGCATCCAGGGTGCATCCAAGGGGCATCCACAGTTGTCCAATAAAGCTATCAATCCAACTCTGGAAAGAAAAATAAATGTTGGCCGAATTATTCGTCCATAAACAAATTTTGGTCGTTACAACATAACAAGTATTTACAAAGACCTATTTTGACTGTGGGGAGGAGCCTCTCCGTCATAAATCATGTTGTCAGAAGTTCCAAAAGTTACATGCACGTTGCAAAACAGTCTACATCATAGTGAGGACAAATGATATCCCTAATGTTTCGATTTCCATTCAGATTTTTATATTTGAATATCATCCTGAATAAAACCGTTGGTATTTCTTTCGGACGAAATAGGGAAATGTATGCAAATATTAGTATTGAGTAACTGTCGCGACATGATTATAATATATATTGTCCTATTAATATTATTATCGTTGTTATTATTGTTACTATTATTATTATAATTATTATCATCATCATCCTTATCATTACATTCATCACCATCTGTAATATCAGTATTAGATACAATCAGATGCATTTGAGTCTAGTGTTGTTTTTACATATTAAGCTATGGTCACAACTCAGAGCGGCGACCGATGGATTTGTAGCCTGCTCGCTCGCTGCTGGAATTTAAGCATCGCCCAAGGAATTTTTTGGAAAAGTCGAGTAGGGTGCCCTGTCGATTTCCCGTCTGTCTCCGGTCGATTTTAGGTCAAAACTGGGCGAAATCGGGGAGCTTCTCCACACGGCGTACCGGCAGTGACCGACTAATCTCCCGGCGGCGACCGGGTGGCGGCCGCTCGGCAGCCTTTGACCTAGCGGCTTCTATTTTTGACCTAAATCGCTCGACGGCGAACGCTCGATTGATTAGGTCGGTGCCCGGGTGGTCGCCGAGCGTATTTTGGGCGGCGAGTGAAAAGTTAGCAGGCGCCGCTCGAATTTTAAGTCCGCGCTAAACCTTCAGCGGCGACTGAGCAATGCCCTAAAAACAAGCGGTGCCCGGGCGGCCGGCGCTTGGTGCCTAGTCGAAATTGACTAAAAACTCGCCTCCCGGCCGCCGAGCAGGCTACTTTTCGGGGTTGTGACCATAGATTTACTTGAAATATTGTGATGATCCTCCTTCCTCAGAAAAATACGTAATATGCATCAATGAATAATAAAAATTGCCAACGATAGAATCGGGAAAAAAAATATATGTTCATGATCCTGTAGGCCTACTTTCCCATTTGTATCAAAGCTACATGTGCCACATATTTGTTATACTCAGTCATTGTCTTCCTTTTGGTTAGTAATGGATCGTCCCACTAGAATATCACAGATGTTCGTATAGAAAACCATTAACATACATATGCTCGTTGGGTTGAAACAATCCTGTTGCAAATGGGGAATGAACATCTTAAAGCCCATGATGTAAAGTAGTTACTTCCCAACTCTTGTTTCAACATTATTCCATTAAAGACGTAAATTTTTAGCCCCTGCAACCATATTCATACAATTATGTTCTCATTCATCAACTAAAATCAAGAAACTTGACAAAAGTATTTAGGCCTTAGCTTGACAATAATGGCTTACTCAATGTTAAAATTTCATTACAAAATTATATTATACCTTCAATCCTTCGCACCTAAATCACAGGAAAATTACTACAATCGTGTTAAAACTGTTCTTTTTATTGTGTAATTGATATCATCGTGGAGCGCCAGGAGTATCAGAGCTGACAGACATGAGCAGCTAGTATGACTGAGAACACAATTCAGTATGTGTATAGGATTTTGTTTTACCGCAAGCATGATTCAGGCCCTACCTATTGAAATTCATGGATTATAAAGAGAAACAATATGAAGACATTTTATTCTTACCGGTTTCATTCCACTTCTAGTCTCCTGCTCAGTTTGTTTTCTGTCCAGGGTGGACATCATACTACGAAATTAATATGATAAGATTTAATTAACAAGTATGAACGTATTTGACTTCATGTAGGAGAATTATATCTATAAAACAATGACGTCAGATTTGATTCGGGTTGAAGGAGTTTTGGACCTCATGGAAATATTTTTAAAAGCTTCAAAGAACTCTTATTTTCAGAAACGACTCCGCAACGATTAGATTTTATTGTAAAAAAATGGGTCCTTACTCGGTTATTGACAATAAGCTTGACATTTAATGAGAAAAGCAGTCATTCTGCGAAAGTTTCGTAAAATTAATGACTGCAAACACACTTCAAGAGCATAAACATTATAAAGAGCAAGCAAAATTATCGTATAAGCCTTGTTATAGCTTTTCATTTTGTATCGAGTACATATCGGCTGTTTACATTTTACATTAAAAAATAATTATTTCCTTTATTATGTGGCTGCTATAATTTGTCGCCCATATAGGCTCCTTTCATGAGGCTGTCATCACGTTCAAGCTCTAGCTGAATACGACGATCTCCTGCATTTCATTTTTTTTTTAAATGACGATCTTTTTTTTTTGTGGAGATATAATTATTTGATTGACTTATTAATAGTAAGTAATAGTATATATTTTCATTGTTTCTATATCATTTCATATTATGGTGAAAATGCAAAAATCTAAATCAAGCAAACAATTATAGTTTAAAAGCTTCACCGGACTCCAAAATTCCACAATGATTATATTTCATATTTAAAATCGTCCTTAGTCTGTTATTGACAATGAGTTTGCCAATGTAAAGAATAGCAATCACTCTGCGAGACTTTCGCATAATTCTAGACTGAACGAGCTTTAAGTGCATAAACATGGTAAACGGCATGCATACATTTCGTACAATATCATTTCCATTTTATTATTTTTCTTTCTCATTAAAAATCTTTGAGTTCTCATAAGGAAAAGACAAACAGATTTAAGCCCCATATCGGGGCGAAAAGTCTTGCCCATTTACCTCACATTTCCGGTCACAGTAGTATTCAATGGGTCTAGTGCACCTGAGAGTCCCGGCACATCATGAATTGCTCTACAAGTGGGTGTGTATCCCTGTATTTAAATGTGCGTATACAAATTCAAATTAAAATCAAATTAAATCCTATTAATTATAATCCCAACAAATAGGATCATTCTCATTTCTTTTAACAATGGATACAACAATTCGAAATTATAATGTTATATAGATATTTGAGTACAAAAGTCAAAATCATATTAACCAGGAATGACAAAATTAAGGTACTAATACATGTCTATTCTGGAATATAAAACAGAGATGAAAATAAATTAAATTACTAGTGATAGTTTACACAAAATAACTATTTTCTTTTAAAAAAGAAAAGGACAATATATACATATATATGCATTTAATTTTGTGTTTAAATTTTGGATTCGAATTTAATGTTGTTGCTTAAGATACAAGCGTGTAGTGTTAAATTTGATATTCTGTTCAAGTTACGAACGATAATTATCAAGGATGTAGTATATAAATGAAGTCAATACAAATGTTAGACTACAAGTGACAAATTACAATAAAACAGAAAACAGAAATTCTGGGTATTGTTATATTGCATCGGGCCTGCTGGGAGAGGTTGAAAAATGATTATACCAGGGAATTGTACTAATTTGGAGGTGACTAAATATTACAGGGTTATCTGATTCTGGGTACTTTCTCAAAAACCATGAGATATTTATTTTAATTCCGCAGTTATCTGGGTACTTTTTGGCAAAGCGTAGGTTTTTTAGTCGGCGCGAAAACCTTCATACAGGAAATACTTCGTTATATATTAAATGTAACAACATTCGTTATTTGTACAATGAATATTTCCTTATTGTTCCAAAAATATGGAATTATATTGTCTCCTTTCATTTTTGTGAAAACCGCAAAAAAGGTTGAAGGTGTGTTAGGTTTGCACATAAGACATGCAAGTAGCGGTGTAGCAATTTCTAAAAATGTGAAATTAATAAATATCTGAAAATGTCATATTTCAGTAATAATATAAACATTGGATGCCGTAATTCTGGTAATAAGGCCAAAAAAAAAAAATATCATTTGGTTGTCCTCGACCGCCCGCATTTTTTTTTTTTTTTTTTTTTTTTTTTTTTTTTTTAATTCAATTTTTTTATTATTTTAAATTCAATTTTTTTTTTTTTTTTTTTTAATTACATTTTTTGGGGGAGCAATCTTAAATGCCAAACATACCATTTTATGCATTTGCAAGGATCAAAATGCGTCCCGTTGCCAGTTTTGTCTTTTCAGTACGCAATTTGGTATTTATTAAACTTGCCATTTTTATTTTTCTATGTCAAAATACCGTTCATTCAAATCAGGTTCTGAGCATTCTTAAACTCATTTTAAAGCCCATCTGTACTAGTTTACAGGAGGGATTAGGCCACCCTGCAAGGTCACTGGACAGGTGGTTATCTCATCAAATCAGCTCTCAGTTAATATAAGATAAAGAGGATCATGGGGGACCAATGGTCACCGATTAGGTATTGTTTGCTATATAGAGGGCGCAAGTAGCTATAAGTAGTACAATGGAGATTTAAAAGGTGCTGTATTTCAAAGCCCAAAATACTTTCTGTGTTGGTCTTGATATTCATTGTACATTAAACTAGTCTTTTACCATATTAAAGTGTTTTATAGAATTTGTTTGTTTAAATGCTTGACAATCCCAATGATTTTTTTTTATGGAAAAAAAATATTAAAACAAAAAAAGGGGAAAAAAAAAAAAAAAAAAAAAAAGACACAAAAAATGAAGTTAAAAAAAAAAAATAAAAAAAATCCGCCCACCCGCCCCTACTCCAGAAAAGCAATCGAGGACAACCAAACAATTTTTTTTTTGGCCTAAGGGTACAGTAATCTCGATAATTCGATATGCAAAGAATATTGGACACGTCTTGTCCAATGTTTTACCATATCTCGTCCAATAATATCCTTGAATTGACCTCAAGGGCATCTAATGATACATACCGAATCGGATAAGACACTGTCAAAGCCCAGTTGTCGATCCATCATCTTCCGTAACTTAGTAATATCCACCTGGTTGAGGATAGTAACATAAATTATATTGGTCGAATTATTATCCAATAAACAAATTTCGGTCGTTAGAATATCAAAAGTATTGTAACGAATTTACATTCATTAATACTGCATATAATACAGATATCTGTATTATATGCAGTATTAATGAATGAGAAGTACACCTGAATGAATAGCCCAACGCAGCTCCTCCTAGGCCCATCATCGTAAAATTCAAATCCTAGAAGAAGAAAAGTGAACTCATCAAAGCACGGTGCAAAGTAAAAGGTAGGTACGAAAACAACAATCCTGCAGGAAGACCTAACTACAAAAAACCGAGAACTCTACACATAAACATTCAAGTGTAAGGATGTTTTGGCCTCTCGGACTAGTGTTGGGCGAATCTTTGCACTCGTCAAGGCTACTGATGGCAAGGAGGTACGAAAGCTTATCAATTGTACCCATGATCTCGACCCCCAGTCTAAAGCAAACTGAAAGTATAGTGATTCAAAGAGATTTAATTGCATCCTCAATACATGTCCCTGATTATGTCTTTCTTTAACCTAAATTTTACCATTGTATTTTTGTAAATAATATTTGTTATACCATACATTTTTAGCTTAATGATTTTATTTTAAATTAGTTATCTCTTTATTACCCAACACTTGTTACTTTTTATAGTTCCATGTGTGTGTTTTTGTAATGTCACTTGTACATGTTCATGTAATATGTAACATACAAATCTTTATATTATTCTTATATTGTGAAATGAACAAAAGTGATAATAAAAATCTGGGATAATAACAGTTTGAATCTGAATATTTTTTACCTGAATTTATGAATTTGATGATAATGTTATTTCTTGTGACGAAAATGGTATATTTCCTATCGGACATTTTTATTGTAGAAGTCTGAAGAAAAACTTCGAACATATGAACAATTTCTGGAAATGTTCTACACATTGGTTTTCACTCATTGGAGTAACAGAAACATGTTCAAACAATGAAGAAATATCCCTTTTAGAGTTGCAAAATTACATTTTTATTACAAACAACCGTCAAAACAAGTGTGGTGGCGGATTAAGTATATATCTAAACAGTAACTTGAAATTTAAAAGGCGAGATGACTCAGAGATATTGAATTATTGTGTAGAAACGATTTGTAATTAAATTTATTGTCATAATAAAAATTTGGATATTATTGCAGTACACCATTATCAACAAAATTGGAAGGTGTTGAAAGAAAGAATGTTTGTAATTTTAACGTTGACCTACTATCTCCCAGTTCATATGTCAGTTCTTTTTTGTTGATACATTTAAGATGAACCGATATTATGGCTTGGTAAGACATGTGAAGGACGCATTACCAAAAGTGCGGGGTTAAAAAAAAAGATTCAAGAAAAAGAAAGCATTTTATTTCCCAATGTAGGCAGTCGTAGTAGAACATACTGACAAAATTAAAATACTAATTTAAACATGTCCCTCCTCAGAGGATTCAAATTAAAATTACTAGCCAATCACTGGTGGATTTAAGGGGAGCATCACCGACCAGAGCCCCCTATACCTTAAGTACACATGTCTAAGAATGTGCCCCTAACCTTTAAGTGATGAACATATTGGGAAAGGTTGCTTGGGAGGTAAGCACATTTTATCAATGTTGTTTCCCTTCTCTTACAAAATCGTGGACCCGCCATTGAAATAAAGTGCGTATAAAACAAAAAGAGTACCCAACAGTGTCTTGCAAATGTGCATCATTTTATAACAGAAACAAGCATGAGATACAAATTGCAAAAACATGTCCATCGTGTAACTGAAATATTTACCAAAATTTAAATCGTACTGGTTCCGAAATTCTTGAAACTACTCCTATTTCATGTCAAAATAGTGCACATAATATAGTGACCCTAATCATTGACCTTACAATCTGTCGATACCAACTATTACTATTACTACTAGTATTATTAAGAATATTACTATAACAATAATCACAATAAATATTATCATTATTATTGTTATCATTATTATTATCATTATCATTATTTAGTTTACCATCGTCATTAATATAAATATTATCTACATTGTATCAAGTTTCAAGTTTCAAGCTTTATTTCAATTCAAATCCATACAAAACACATAAGATACAGATCATATATTTATAGAAAACACAGAACACACACAAAATGGAAACATGTCTACAAATATACCGGAATTATACAAAGTTAATCAGCAATAGAAATGAATTGGGGAAACTGCAAATAACACCATAAGGTTCTGTCGAGGCAGTCCCTGTTATTAAAAGATACATACAAGTTCCAACAATTGGCTATTATAAAAAAAAATAGAACAATAACAAAACAGTGTATAAAACATAGGAGACGTATTAACATGCAAATATTATTATAGATTTAAAAACAGATGAAGTATTTTTAAATTTTAGATTTAAAAGAGTTAAAGAAAGTAGTATCACGGATATCTCTGGGGAGAGATTTCCATATTTTCGGGCCAGTGTGTCTAACGGTAAATAAAGAACTTGTTGATGGACATTTGTCAATAAAATAGTTATCATGATTTCTAGTATTATAATTATGAACAGATTTTTTACATTTCATCATAGTGGTAAGATTAATCGGCAGCTAATCAGTTTCATGTTTAAAAAACATGAGTGATATACAATATTGATTCAATTGAAAAATATTTAAAAACTGTAGTTGTTGAAATAACGGTATTGAATGGGCATTGAAATCAGACATAAGACATATTCTTACTACACGCTTTTGTAATATAAGCAGTCGTTGTAATCGCGTTGGGTATGTGTTGCCCCATAAAACATTACAATACATTAAATACGGTAAAACCATTGTATTATACAATAAAAGCAAAATATTTTGTGGCAAGATATGATGTAATTTGAGTCTATTGTTCTTTATAATTATGTAGTACTTCCAAAAACAAGGAAATAGGTATTTTATAATCTACACCAGAATCAAAATACATTAAGCTACCATTTGAGCTTTGTATGAATTAGTTTTACAGTAAAAACAGCCTTCAACCTGAATGATTATACATACCAAGGCATCCGACAATTCCATGCTTTCTGCATCTGGAAAACAACATGATATTATTTTTTAATTTGAAGTCTTTTTTGTCCACATTTACATTTGAAAAAAAATCAGATTCATACAAACTAAAGGGTTATACGAGTAGACATCTTAAATGAAGTACAGTAAACGTCAAGTGGTTCGAGGTAGTGTAGATTAGATAGGCAATCTAAAATCAGTGTAAAATGTGAGAAGCCGTGATAAAAGCAAAGCTTATACATTATTCGGGTCTCTTAACTAATTTTAGGGGACAGAGTTAAAATAGGTAAACATACCTTTCCTGTGAGACATGTGGATCATACCAATCAATTTCAGGAGGGGTGCCACGAAATCAGTGTTTAGCACACCTTTGGAAATGCTAATTTGTGCATGTTAATCCATTTTGGGTTGTTTACATTGGCATTGGAACTCTAAAAAAATGCATATATTTATATTCTTGTCCACCGAACTAAAAATAATGATATTTATGAATTTACCCGTCACCAGCTGGGGCCCTTCATTGGTATTGATATTTGTATGCATCAATTAATTCTTATCATTTAGATTCTGATTCCGGTTCTAATTATATTTATCCGTATTAAAAAAACAAACATTGGAGATTGGCCTCCTAGGACATAATAAACAACATACATAAACCATCATTATCACAATATTGCAGGTTCGGGCGTTAGATGTGACATATTATTAGACAATATTACGAGCACCTTTTCCCAGAGAATAATTACATATTTTTGATTTCCTTTTTTGATAATTTTGAGGAGTTTTGAGACATAGGATGTCGTAAAAGATTGTTCAGTATCCACGTGTTCAAGGCACCTCTCTGCACAATTTCTAGATGGACTACCTTGAAATTATGCTGCTTTACAAAAAAAGCTGCCATGTAAAACTAATGTTGAACGGTTTTGGAAATTACTTTTTAATGGAACCTCATTTAACCATGTCTGAGGTGTCTTATTAAAGGAAATTAAATTTCCTACAAGGTAATATCTCATTTAATATGTTAAATAATGATTTGCATAACAATTTACAGCCAAAGAAATGTGAATTTTTACGATGTTTAAAAAAAACTATGAATTGCCCATAAATACATATTTCTACTTATTAAACAAATTATGATGACTACTGACTTGGACATTTTTGTCCATACAAAAAAAAAATATTGTTCGGTAACTTTTCTTCCTCTCCCTCTCTGAGAATTGCACAATAACTTGCAGAAATAAAGGCATATAGGTTTTACATTTCAAAACAATTTCACTGTCGTAAAAATCCGACGTATCATTTTGAGTAAGTAAATATCACTTTTCGTTGAAATATGGGAACGTAAGTTTTAATTATCTTTCTAGAATTCGTTCATAATTATTCAAAAATTATAGAAAATCAAAGTCTGATGTTAAGAATATTACAATTATAGAAAAACTCATTGAGGATAAAATGGAGAAAGAAAAAAATAACTACGGAAAACAATGATTGAGCTCCTGCAGCAAAGATGGCAACGTATATTTTTAGCTCTCTTTTTACATGGGCTGTACTACGAAAACCGTCAATCTTTTGTTTGTTCTGAATTTCTTTCTCTTTTAAAAGAATCATGTTCTGGTTCTGCTTTTCTTTTTAGTTTTTGTACGCACAGTGTTAATCAAAATTTGCAATTATGGTTATTGTATCGGGGCAGAATCCTTTAAAAAATCTCCATTAACATGACGTCATCTTGGCGCAACTATGCTGTCTCTGCAATAAGAAAAAAAGTCGTAACGAAACCATATTTAGCATGATGCCAATTTGTTATTAAGTAAGAAGTGATTGCAAGACGTAAAAAACGCGGCGGTTTTTTTTCCTATTTTCTTGCGGCGATTGACGGCTTTATCTGAACAAGCCTAAGAGATGTTAAAAACACCTCCTCGAAAAAAGAAGAAGATTCATTTGATTTCTTTCGATAATAGAGTACAATGCCAAGCGATGTTTTGTTTTTTATCGAATCAATTATATTATTAATTCATACTTCTGACGTGTTTACCTCGAACGTTTTAACACCGACCCGAGCACTCCACCCACCCCCAAAGGTTTGTTTCTTTTGATTTTTAGATTTTTTTTGGGGGGGTGAATTTATCTGTTGTACTTATAACAGCAGACAAGACAATAAGGGAACAATATTAAAAACAAATTAGAGGCGCGTCCGATGGGGACAATGAAAGGTAATAAATCGAATCCATACATTTTGTATGGAATTTCAAAAGAAAAAGAAATGTACATAAACAACTTCCATGTTACTGTGAATGAACATAATAATTACGAAATTGACTGCCCATTTAAATGCTCGAAATCACCTTTCAGCAAGTAGCGTTGAATTTGAATGATACTTGGCACATTCTCTACACAAAATGAATTCGATTTGACTAAATTTTGACTGGTAAAATCTGCAAAACTGACCGGGAAGCCTATATTTACAACATGAACTTACGAAACACTGCCTCAGACAGTATGTCCGACCAACATAAAGGCCTTTTCTTTGACTTTAGATCTTACAGAAGAGAAACTTTAAAAAAGGAACCACACCGGTTCCTGAACCAGCTACGCCATTTCATTTCATGATTTTTGGGACACAAGTGGAAAGAATTTTTACTCGTTCTGCAGATGATAATTTTGTGCTGACACAAGGGTAATTCAATGGTCAAACTTAGCGCTGAACTATAAAGAAAGGCAGAATATCTCTTTGCTTTATCCAGACCTAAATATCCGTTACAAAAACGTAGTGGAAACTTTATTTGTGCATTGGTAAGAAAACTTCAACATTTCATCTTTAGAATGAGACCAAGATTATGCAAATTGAGATATTCTTAGATTACAATCATACGTTCGATCAACCCTAGCTTGCATCGTTAATGAGGTATCCGTCCTCCCACTACTCATGCATTCAATAAAAATTGAATCAAATAATAGACGCGAATTGGCGGACGCTGCAGATTGACTGAGAGTCGAGTTATTCGGCGTTTCTGCTTTAGGTATATTCAATTGAAACTCCATGCTCAATACTCCAAACAACATAAAAGATCAATAAAATCATCCTACCTGTGTTATTTCGGAGTCGGGAGATAAAAAATACAATACTCTAAGTTCAGTGTGGTTAGTATCTAAATGCTATCTTTGTTTTTGCTTGCTATTATATATGCCAAACATAATTGGTGGTAAAGTTTACCTACCTCTTGTCTCTTTCTGTTGTGTAAACATTATGATATCAATTATGATAACAATGAACAGTTTGATTATTCTACTTATCATATGATCATCTATTGGACTTTTACCGTATACGCCTAAAACAGGTCAAAGCCTTACAAAATATACGGCCTAATTATTATTTTAATCAAGTGGGTATGCCTAAAACGGTAGTTATATGGATACGAATTTGTATTTTAAATGTATCTCTACAATTTTAAATGAATCTATACAATTGTAACAATATTAGTAATAGCTACAAAGATAAATAGTTTGATAAAATTATGCACTCACAACATGATTAAACAACAAAGGATTTAAAAAAAATGGGAAATGACAAAGCAAGCTTTAGTGTTTTGAGGAAAAATCAAGGAAGTGATGCGAAGAAGAGACTTTGGGAATGAGAGAAAGAGTAACATAGGTAGAATGGAGGCAATCCATGTTCCAACCTGTCACTGGCACACACTGTCAAGATGAATCTTGGGAATCCTATTTCGTATGTGTACATAAAGTTATGATTAATTATAATATAGTTTATTTATTATCCAACAAAATAACAAAGATTAGATTTCAGCACCAAGGTCCAGAGTACTCCATTGTGTTTCGATTAAATGCTTCATATGGAGGTTGAGATATTTTAACCCATTGGGTTGATAAGAATGCAGTAGTCATTGGGTTAAGTTCTCTTATTTGTCGTAACCAAATTATACATATCTTTATATATCTTAAAAAACAAGGTAACGATAAAAACAAAGTTGGGCGGCGTAGGGTGGGGGGGGGGGGTGGCGACCTTAAGAGGAATGCATTATTAGTATACCATCGTCCATTAATTTGTTGTGTGTAAGGATATTTCAGACTTTGTTTCTTCAATTGATTATATACCAATTACAAACAAGTTTTCACAGTTAGGATTTAAGTATTTCGGGAATAACGTGAACCCAATTTCCCTTCTGTTAACTTTTTAAGTTGGCTCCATTTATACCTATTCTTCACATCTAAACAGTTTGCAGTGGAGCGAGAACAAAAAACATCTGAACATTTTAAATATTTATGAGGTTTTTAATGAAATTGCGCTATTTCGTATGCATTCCACAAGGGACCGCAATAATCGAGCGGTACATTTTTTAATATAAACACACATTTTCTAATTCTTTCTCCAATATGGTGCACAATAAGCGCAAACTCTGCACAAAATTATAGTCAAGGAATTTAGCAAAATAACCACAGGTTAAGTTTTCTTTCAAATAGTTAATCTCTGTATTTCAAACATCCAAAACGTTTTGGAGGCACAGATATTCTTAATTTTCTTTCTTTCTCTCGTTTACGTCCCCCTCCCCTCTTCATTTAAGTGCCACACGGGACACGTGCCCACTTGGTGCACCACATAGATACGGCACTGACTGGGAATTCAATTGTTTAATCTTCAATATGTAATAGACATTTATAAGAGTTGAATCAAAACAAGGGTAGATAAACGAAAACTTTGCAAATCGGTTGCCTTATCATTGGAATACGTGATGAGAAAGAGATGAATCGAATCACAGAGTTAAAATAATATCTCAAACCAGTGGATCTCGTTCTACCCTTTGGTCTTTTTTTACAGTGCATTATCATATTGACATGCCAGTGGTTTCACCACGTTACTCTCTAATTGTGTCCACAGAATACAGTGTCCTTGTAAGGTACGCAGGTAGCTCTAACACAAACGTGTTGCTCACTTTTAAAAACAGATCATACATGGTAAAGAGAAGATGTAACTTAAAGTTGTTAATCTTATTTTACGTCTTCCATCTGAAAACGAAGGTCCGTATTGTATATTTACAATATGTTCCCAAAATTGCCAGGGTCGTATGTTTTAGTGGCTCGCAATTTTTTCACACATATCAGAATAAAAGTTGTGGCTAACAGCATGAGTTGGTATAAATACCCATTATGAAAAATTAAAATAAATATCGTGATGATTCAGACCCATTCAAGACTACAGCGGCCCATAATCTGCTACAAAAAAAGGGATCGACTACGCTCTACAGTTAATAATGTTACATGTTGCAATATGTTATAGGGAGAAAAATGTTTAAACCAATCTTCTGGACTGTAGTCAGTGAGTGTGTGTGTTGAATTGGGTTTTTACAGACGTGTATCAATCAGATATGATTATTTACGTCTGGGGACCGACCTTTAACGTCACCATCCGAAAGACGTAAGTGACTAACTCCGGGCCCCTTTTAAAGCAAATTTGTCCTATGTGGTCTTTTGTGGGTCATAGGCAAAGTACACTAGACAGAAGTGTCATTGCAATTGCTGTCTGTCCGTGGACCTCCGTCCCTGCTCATGTTGTATGAAACGGCCTTGCAGTATTTGTACTCCCAAATATAGATTAAAGGCATTGTTTAAGAATGATAGATTTGATTTGATTTTATTTATTTATTTATATTTAATTTTCTTTTTCTTTTGCATTTTGACAAATAAATAACAAACAAACATTGCAAATTTAAACGTGACAAAAGAACATATGTACAATAAAGTAAGGCTGGCTGTAACTAATCGAAAACATTAAACAGGAGGGTTGACAAAGTAAGCAAAGCTTGATAGTATTACTACCCTGAAAGGATAAATAATAATACAAATATGGAGGAAAAAATATTAGTAAAAGGGGAAAAAGACAGAAAAAAGAAAGAAAGAGGGGATGCACATCAAGATTTACAGATGTACGTGGTAGTTGGATTTCAATTTGTAATATAAAGATAAAAAAGAAGGTGCAAATTTGAATATTGATCTGAGATGCATGGCCTTACGTGTTATCAGTGTCTGTGATATGGTGTAATATTGAAGCCCTAAACAAATTGCGTTTAATAAAGTAATCATGAAGTGCCTCCAACAACAAAAATATTTGAGTGACCGGTTTTACCATACTCATTTTCCCCAATAGACTGTAGTCTAATAAAAACCGTTAAGAAAACGAAAAATTTTATTTCGATTTCTAATCATGAATGTCTTGAAAATCAGACAGGCGATCGGCTTGTAAAAGACATGGGATTCCTGACTGACCTAAAGGTTTATAATCATGATTGCAGGATGAGCTAAATCCAGGATTTTGTTTCAGAATGTGAGGCAATGTTACCGAATCACTTTAAGAATACACGAAAACTTACTTGTTGTGACACGACTGACAGTTTTCCAATTAATTATTAATTTGGTAGCATCGTTTATTTGGTTGTTTATTTTGTAAAACGTTTAGCAATGTAATCGATAACTCATTTTGGGAGGCAGTGAACCACTTGAATGTAGAAATCGTATTTACAAAGTAACATAGATTCCACCTTAAACCTTGATACTGAAAGCTCTTGACCCTATTTCAACAAACTTGTTATCAATAACATCTGCCACAGATCTAGGACAAATCTGCTCGTAGCCAATAAAATGTAACGATTTCAGTAGCTAATAACACTTATCGTATCTTGTTATTGATAACAAGTTTGATGAAATAGGACCCGGAGCTTTCAGTATCAAAGTTTAAGTTTGAATCTGTGTGTGTAAATACAATTTATTTGTTATAGCTGCCGTATGTGTACCTTGATATTACTGTGTTTACTTCTTTGTCTGAAACTGGTTTCATCCAGATCCGTATCGACGGAAAATAATAAGAACAATAAGAGTGGGTTCTTGTATAGCGCTCGTGTTCAAACTTGACACTCTTGGCGCTCCACAATTAAAGCTTTATCATGGCTGCCATTATGGTGCTCTAGCATTTCAAGGAAGTAATTCCCTCCAGGTACCCATTTACCTCACCTGGGTCGAGTGCGGCAAATGAAGATTAATATCTTGCCAAAAGACTCGAACCACGAACCATGTGATCCAAAGTCCGGTGACGTATCCGCTAGACCACCACACCTCCATGGGTTAATGAATCTGAAGCCCATTTAATACCGAGTAATGCAAACTTTAAATAGGGTATGATGTCAATTTCACAAAGTTAAAGATAACATAACAACATAACATAACAACATTTGCATTTGTTAATTAACACATCTTCTGGCCATTATTAACAATATCAGAACAACCGAATATACATTACGTCTATTTTTGTTTCAAGAACCTCTTTTGATCTAAGAGTTTATGGCTGCTGTGTTTAAACAGCTTGTCCTTGCATGGGCTTGTTTTCATTCTACAAAGGAGGGTTGAGGTGGAGTTCCTTCAAAGTTTATTTCCATAGCCCTATTATTCTTCATCTTCGAATTTACATTTTCGATATTCTATCGTCTTGTAAACATAAAGTATGTCTGTCTCATTTCTCAATATGTGCGAAGGATAACTTGATGAATAGCCTATAGTTTCTACGGGGATTTTTTGTCTTCATGAGAAAATAATCCATTTACACTAACTATACACACATGTGTAACTGCTGGGGTTGTTCATACGAAGGAGAGCTCAATGAAGAAATGATTGTCTCTTGCACTGATATTGTATATTCCCCTGTCGCCTACGGTAATGAGCTTCATAGCAAAGTGTGAAATTAAGTTCGTGTAAAACAAGAATATTAGAGTCTGCTATGAAAATGAAAGGCCCTATACAGAGCATGTAAAAAAGCCAATAAGACTTTGAAATTGATTTCATGATGAAGAGTAACTTATTTTACGTTCAATGCTACCCTATTTATAATATTTCTGCCACGGGTGAATGAGTACCAGGGCCTTTAAAAAGTATTGTTAAAATCGCCTTGTTCCAAGTTTGGGCTGTCTTCAATAAATAGTTTGAAATAGCGCCACCACGTATGAAAATGTCTTATCAAAACACAAAGAAGGGAATCTCGATTTAAATGCGTTGCATGTCGATCACTCGTTTTATACAGTGCGTCCCATAACAAAACGAAACCGAGAATTATCGATGTTTTATCATAACTTAATCACAATTATAATTGATAAATGACACATATTTGTAAAGCTTAGATCCTCCTCTTTCATTTGATGCAACTCATATGATATTTCACGCATTAGTGATTGAAAACGATTTAAAGAGAGAGAACTAACACATCATTTGGCGGGCGGTATCTGAATTTCAAGGAGAAAATCACATTTCTAGAAAGTTCAATTTCTGCCCTTTCATGAGAAATGAGGGATAAATGAGCCAGGAATAATAAAGTTCTGTTTGTTTAAAGTAGTGCTTGCATTTCCATAATTTGATTAAACGAGTTCAATTTCACTGGCTGCCTGCCGTAGCAACAAACAGAGTTGACAAAAGACTTTACTCCGTTTCGTTGACGATCAGCTATGCATCAAGTCTTTCGTCTTTGTTGTCCATGGCTGATCGTCAACGAAACGGAGTTTAAGTCTTTTTGTATATTTTAATATATAATATTGCCACAATCATATCATTAACAATGGGAAGAAATTCATTCCAACTTTAGGGCAACGGTGCATGTTTAAATATAAATATATATTTCAATGTCTACAATTGTTGTTATACTTTCGTTAGTTTGGTTACAATATATGATGTTGCATACGATATGAGAACTACGTTAATCTTTATTATTAAAGTCGTTATATTTTTCTTCGAGGAAGAACTCACAATACCCTCTCCCTACCCCCCCTCTCTCTCTCTCTCTCTCTCTCTCTCTCTCTAAGGAGATGCCATAGTAAATTGTTTACGTACATACAGACCGATGTCTAGATTATCAGAAGTTTTGATAGAGATATTTCTAGGGAAATTATTTTTACTTCTATAAAATGCTTGTTGTGTCTTCTTAGAATCCAAATTTCAGTGTGGGATAGGGAATATCTGGATCTTACCTTCCCTAGAAAACAAAAACCCTAGGCTTCGTGAGTAGGTCTTCAGTATATTCTCACTTGAAGTACTCGTTATTATGATGGAAACTACGGTATATGATGATCAAGAAACCTAAGTGCCATATAATGTCATCCGAGTGGAAAGTCTTGTCATACCCGAAGGACTATGTTGAACGTTTCTGTTTTAACTTATTTTTTTTAACCTGGAATACAGTTTTCTCAGAAAAGATAATACTTCTCAATGATACAACTTCCTACAATAGGCCTAGTGCGTCCATGGTGTTGATCTGAAATTGCCTGTTAAAGTTTTGGCTCTCCGTGCATAATAATAATTACATTCATTGGCTTCAGTCAAGACGGTTGTCATCATTTTAGTACTTTTTTTACCAAAACATTTCCTGATAACATCGCTTCTAACCAGGGGCGGATCTAGGGGGGGGGGGGTGTTTCGGCGGTTTACCCCCCCCCCCCCCCCTTGTGCGGCCAAGTGAAAAAGAAAAAAGTAAAACGGCGCGATTTTTGGAGAAAAAAAATGGTCAACCCCCCATCCCCCCCCCCCCCCCCCCGCCCCCCCCTTGGCAAAAAGCTAGATCTGCCCTTGCTAACCGTTTACCAGAAACATAGTTTGGCAAGGGTAGATCTCATACCTTTCCGGTGGAAGATCTTCGAATTTCTATACTCTTCCAGGAAAACCTGTACTGTTCGGAATGCGTGTCCTCTCATCAGTTTTTGCATCAGTCCACGAAGGCGAGAATGTATCGTTTCAATGCTCCTTACAATTCGAGAAAACATTCACTAATCGGTCTCTGTCGTTTGGGAGAACGGGTTGACCCAGAAGTTAAAGACCAATAAATACACAACCATCTCAATTTCATTTAACGTTACGACCCGGTTAGTAACTTCTGATCTCACCATTCGCAGAGTCAACAGACAACATGACAAGGAGGTTCTCTACATAATTTTATCGATTCCGCAATCTTCCTCCGAGTTTGGCAAACTCAGTGTCCAGTTCTTTCTAGATGATGGTGATCTCCAGTGCATTGAATACACCGAAGGGTACGTTCTCAGAGAGGGGAATAACATGTCGCACCTATGCCAAGGACCTGTTGGAAATCCACCAATTAAGATCAGATGGGTTGGCAAAAGTTTGTTCCAATGGTCAAACATCGCTGCCACTATATCCGACAACATACATTCAGTCAGTGGAAATGTTATTGTTACAAAAAGAATACACAATGCAGTACTAACCTGTGTTGCGACAAGCTTTGCCATTCCAGGGCACAGTAGGAATTGCTCAGTCGGTCCATTCATAGTTTTCCACCGCCCTGAAGTACAGGTCACCCCAAGTCAGGCAGAGGTGATCCCGATGGTTGTTGCTGAGTTGAATCTTCACTGTCTCGCAAAGGCATATCCCGAGGTGGAGGCTTAGGGTGCGTTTAATCGACACCTTTTCACCCTAGAATCACGATATTTAAAGACGTATTTAAAGTTTAAAAAGTTCCGTTCAAGCGATTGTTTCGTCGGTCGTTAAAATAAACGTGTTTAAAAACACAAACAAGAAACGCTGAAAAAGATGCGTTTTGTATCATGATTTTGCAGAATCACGGTCATTTCTTGCAAACTGACCCATTCCCAAATAGCCAGGAAGAGCATATGTTTTTTGTTATAGTCACTAAGGGCCTTATAGTGGCCACTAACAGTAACACTAATTCCTTTCCAGAAGCTACTGTGATAACATGCTACCCACCACTCGGGCTGAGCATGCACAGATTTGCGAACGAGCGATCCATACCGTTAAGGGGCCCAGTGGGGAAAAATTGAATTCAGACAAGATTAAGAGTAGAGAACGGTACAACGAGTCGTCTTCTTCCTCTAATATGAAACGGCAAAGCTTCCGCGCTTCGTTCGGGAGGGGGGGGGGGCAAATAATATCAGACTAGGATTAAGAGTCGAGAACAACGAATCGTCTTAATCTTTCTCTAATAATTAATGAAACGCGAAAATGATTTCAGACGAGGATAAGGAGTAATAATTAAATGAAACGACAAAGCTTCCGCGCTTCGCGTGGGAGGGAAGGGGGGGGGGGACTGAATTCAGACAAAGACACACTAAAACGATTCGTCTTCTTTCTCTAATAATTTAATGAAACTTGAAAGCTTCTGCGTTTCAAGCGGGATGGGTGAAAATGAATTCAGACAAGGATTAATAGTAATATTTTATTGAAACGTCAAAGCTTCCACTTTTCGCGCGGGCGGGGGAGGGGGACTGAATTTAGACAAAGATTAAGAGTCGAGACCGGTGAATCGTCTCCTTTCTCTAATAATTAAATGAAACGTCATAGCTTGGCGAAACAAGAATTAAGAATCGAAAACGGTACAACGGATCGTCTTCTTTCTGTAATAGTTTAATGAAGTGTCAATGCTTCTGCGCTTCGCGAGGGAGGGGGGAACTGAATTCAGACAAGAACACGATACAACGAATCGTCTTCTTTCTCTAATAATTTATTGAAACGTCAAAGCTTCCGCGCTTAGCGCGGGAGCTGGAGGGGGCGGGAACTGAATTCAGACAAGGATTAAGAGTCAGGACCGGTACAATGAATCGTCTTCTTTCTTCCCGCTTTGCGCGGGAGGGGCGAAACAAGCTTTAAGAGTCGAGAACAGTACAACGGATCGTCTTCTTTCTCTAATAATTTAATGAAGTGTCAAAGCTTCCGCGCTTTGCGCGGGAGGGGGAAACTGAAAAGTAACTTAGTTCCTGGCCCCGGGTTTATAGGGTTAAATTCGTAGACATTTGGACATTGGCATTTTTATATTTGTCGGTAATAATATTGGTGGCTCGTTTTGTCGGTAATCGGTGGCCTCTACACCCTCCCCCCCCCCCCCCCCCTCCCCCACTGAAAAAGATCTAGCGACGCCCCTGATAACGACACCGTTTATACACTCGAGAAAATGTTTGCAAGTACTACTGGTGAAGTACCGGACCACCGTCTTTGTGCATTGTGCGGCATCAAAGCATAATTTATACAACGTCTCACGACGTGACAGATCACTTTTCTCTAACTTCCAACCAATCAGAAGGCCTCTTTTTTCCATGAAGTGCCGGTGGACATTAATGCGCCAAATGTGGTTCTCAAATTGCAAAAGATCCCTACTCTTGGAAGGGTAGGAGAAAGCAATTTTACGTCATATCACTCCAGGAAGTGCCTGAAAATGCGTCTAATTTGGTTCTAAAATTGCAAATGCTTCTTACTCAACCCAACCCCTGCTTGGTCGCTCCGCTCCCTCGCCGTTAAAGACTCGTTCTGTCGCTTCATCGTTTTACATCTATTTCACCCCATGCCATTTTGTGCCCCCCCCCCGGTAAGAAATTCCTGGATCCGCCACTGATGCCCATACCCCTTGAGCTTCGCCCTTGAACCCCGCCGGGGCTTTGCCCCTAGAGACCCCATTTCGAGAAACGTTCAGCGGGGCATGCATGTTAGAGTGATTCGGATTTTTTTTGTCAGCCCCCCCCCCCCCCCCCCCCCCAAAAAAAAAAAAAAAAAAAAAAACGTTTTTGCTCATTACGCCACTGCCCGCACTGCCTGAGCGAAATATCGGTCGGCGCGATTTTCAATTTTCCAAACACCCTCCTTTAAAAAATCCTGCGTACCCCACTGCATGCGGTAGTTTATACTTCTTGGCAAACTATCATGAAATTACTGCTGCCACTCAATCAAAAATTGTATTTTATTAGCCTAGTGTTGATGTTGGTGTCGTCAATTTTTAATCCACATGTGCCACTTTTGTCACCATTTCATTTACAGATCAATCCCTTCTATTTACCAACCAGTCGGTCGACCATAAACCCAATACCAAGAGGAGTACATCGGGACTGTCAACTTTGGGGAACTGCTTCGGGGGAGATCGTATGCAATTTTTGTTTGGCTCAACAGGGAAGGGAGGAGGGCTGTTGAGTGAGGAAAACAAATCGAAGTACTCACTTATACTTAATGGGCTATAGACCAAATGGTTAGTAGACTTATTGGAGATTAGACCAAAAGGAAATTAGACCAAATTACTTTTAGCCTAAATGGTCATTATTTGGACCAAATGTTAATTAGACAAATGATTATTAGACAATGTTGATAGTAAGCCATAGGGGAATAGACCAATTGGGTAGTAGACGAACTGGTTGTAGACCAAACGGTTATAAACCCATGTATGTATCCTTTTTGCACAAACACTGAGGAGAACATGAGGCAAAGTATGTATGAATCCATATACAGTGCGTCCCAGAAAAAACGAAACCGAGAAGTATCGATGTTTTATCATAATTTAATCACAACTATAATTAATGAATGATACATATTTGCAAAGCTTAGAGTGTCCTCTTTCATGTGATGCTACTCAGACGATGCATATTTCACGCATGAGTGATTAAAAGCAATTTGAAGGAAGGAAACCAAAAAGACATTTGGCGGGCGGTATCTGAATTTCGAAGAAAAATTCACATTTCTAGAAAGTTGAGTTTCTGCCCTTTCATTTGACACCTCAATCAGGAAAAATGAGCGAGGAATGACAAAGTTCTGTTTGTTTAAAGCAGTGCTTGCATTTCCATAATTTTATTAAACGAATTCGTTTTCACTGGCTGCCTGCCTGCCGTATCAATAAACGAAATTTACAAAAGACTTAACTCCGTTTCGTTGACAATCAGCCGTAGACGAGAGTCTTCATGCATGGCTGATTGTCAACGAAACGGAGTTAAGTCTTTTGTCAAATCTGCTTTTTGCTACGGCAGGCACCCAGTGAAAACGAATTCGTTTGTTAAAATTATGAAAATGTAAGGGCTACTCTAAACAAACAGAACTTTGTCATTCCTCGCTCATTTTTCCTGATTGAGGTGTCATATGAAAGGGCAGAAACTCAACTTTCTAGAAATGTGAATTTTTCTTCGAAATTCAGATACCGCCCGCCAAATGTCTTTTTGGTTTCCTTCCTTCAAATTGCTTTTAATCACTCATGCGTGAAATATGCATCATCTGAGTAGCATCAACTGAAAGAGGAGACTCTAAGCTTTCCAGATATGTATCATTCATTAATTATGGTTGTGATTAAGTTATGATAAAACATCGATACTTCTCGGTTTCGTTTTTTCTGGGACGCACTGTACATGTAAATATAATGCATGCTTCAGGCTGGAACAGAAGAATACAAGGCGATACAATGTATGAACCATCTTATGTGCATTACATTTAATTATTTTGCAGAATTCTCATATTCAACACTGAACAAATTCACCTTGCATTAAAATATACTTTATGTCATATAATTAAGTATGAGAATATCACTTCAATCACAGGCACCAATAGAATTATGCTTCAGAAAACAGAACATTTACAACAAACCTGAGTCAGACTGACGCACATATGGAATCTGAATTTATTCATTAATCAAGATCGGATACAAGATTGGGTTTGACTACAAACACATATCATTACTATTTTGTATTTTCACACACGCATCAGAGGTAACATATCTGTGGGAACATATTTTGGTTTGCTGCAATAATTTGGACCCTAATATTGTACATGTATATATCATATGGTTATAAATAGGATTTGAGCAGAGGAGCATCTAAGGTGTAACATGTAAATGTTCGTGTACATACACTGTTGCTCATGAAGTTGGAATATAACAGATGAGTACAGAGGCAATAAACATGCATAATTTTGTTAAAGGTAAAGACCAGTATTGGAAACGCCCCAATTTCAAAAAAATGAAATGGAAGCTCTTATTACCAACCATGTGAAAGAATATGTTTTGACTAATACATGATGATAACAAAATTGCCGGGGAACCGCCTACTAATTGATATATTTTGGTAAATTAGTTTATCTATTGGTATGTGAGAGATAAACGCACGTGCCGCGCACGTGTGCGTAGTCCCATATACATCTTTCTGTGTACAGTGCTTGTAAACTTTACGAAGACTGGGCCAAATTTCTTATCATTTTGATGATTCCAGAACCTTGCCATACACACCAATACTGTATATGTTAGATGATCAACCTTTCCTGATCGATTCCACAACGTTTCTTTTACAATGTAAATAGCAGTAAGTCAGGACTACAGAGGTAGGCATTATTATATACCTCACTTAAGAAATCCAGCCATCTGATTGGTCGAAATTGCATTCATAAACTTTAACTATTCCTGTAAAATTCCCGGTAAAATTCCAAACCCATGTAATAGTTCTAAAAAATAGTTCTAAAATCCCAGTAACCATGGTTACCGGGAAAATAGTTTAGTCATGGTGAAATACCCAAAGGTTTACATGTTAAACTAGATGGAATTCGACTGCGCGCAGTCGAAAATGATGCCTCCGTCATAGAGCAATTTTACAAACCGAAACGGAAGAAATTTTTCAAATTCAAGTTCAATTGTAATCCATTAACATGTTCTCAGAATATCGTGATTACAAGCAATTTCTCATATACATATATGACCCTTTGATCTTTGACCTCATGACCCTAAAATCTACTCAGTTCATTGGCTCTGCAAGATTTCCTGAGTTAAATAGTAATCCATTTGTCAGTTCTAATGAGAATGCGTCCACAAGCTATTTTTGCATACATAATGAGCCCATGACCTTTGATCTTATGAACCATTCATTGGCTCTGCAAGATACATACATGATCTAAGTTTGGCAGGAATCCATCAATCTGTTCTAATGATAATACGATCACAAGCTATTTTTGCATACATAATGAGCCGCATGACCTTGACCTTTACCTCATGACCCCAAAATCTAATCAGTTCATCAGCTCTGCAAGTAACATACATGACCTAAGTTTGGCAGGAATCCATCAATCGGTTCTTGAGATAAGGCGATCACGAGCTGTTTTTGCATACACAATGTGCGCTGTGACCTTTGACCTCGTGACCCCAAAATCTAATCAGTTCATTGGCTTTGCAAGATACATACATGACCAAAGTTTGGCAGGAATCCATCAATCGGTTCTTCAGATAACGCGATCACAAGCTGTTTTTGCATACATAATGAGCCCTGTGACCTTTGACCTTTGACCTCGTGACCCCAAAATCTAATCAGTTCATCAGCTCTGCAAGATACATACATGACCAAAGTTTGGCAGGAATCCATCAATCGGTTGTTCAGATAACGCGGTCACAAGCTGTTTTTGCATACATAATGAGCCCTGTGACCTTTGACCTACGTGCTCCAAAATCTAATCAGATCGTCTTCCTATGGTGATACATACTATCCTTAAGTTTGAAGTTTTTACATCTCCAGTGGTTCTTGAGATATCATGATAACAATCTCAATGTATGGAATTTCATAAGTTGACCTCTATGACCCTTGACCTTTGACCTACGTGCTCCAAAATGTAATCAGATTGTTTTCCTATAGTGATACATACTATCCTTAAGTTTGAAGTTTAAATCTCAAATGGTTCTTGAGATATCGCGCTAACAAACTCAATACAAGGAATTTCATAAGTTGACCTCTGTGACCTGTGACCTTTGACCTACGTAATCCAAAATCTAATCAGATCGTCTTCCTATGGTGATGAATACTAATCCCGAGTCTTAAGTTTAAATCTTAAATGGTTCTTGAGATATTGTGATAACGGTCAAACGGGACGGACGTACGGACGGACGTACGGACGGACAACCCGAAAACATGATGCCTCCGGCACCACCTTCGGTGGCGGAGGCATAAAAATGGTTTGAGCGATTGCGGATACCGTACGTGTGCGATGAATTGGTCGGTAATTTCAATACAATTGAATCTCGATCGATCTTACCGACAATTTTATCTTGCATTTTTGACATGAAGACGAAAATAAATTTCCAAAAACAACATCTGCCGATAGATCTTGATCTAAGTTCGTGCCAATGCATTGCAAAAGTAAAAGAAGGGCCCGTCCAGCACGCGAAGCCGTTTTCAATCCATTTTAATGTATAAGTTAGAGAAAACTGATAGAAATGGAATGAGTGCGCGATGGCCGAGCGGTCTAAGGCGCTGATTTGAGTCACATCATCTTTGATACGCAAGAGATCGAATCCCATCTTCGGCAAAAAAAAATAAAAAAATTGTTAGTCTGCTCTCAAAGATACACTCATAAAAAACAACCGTGCAGATAAACTTGATAAAGGCCAAGGTGGTGTCATAAGTTGACTTTTTTTTTTTGGCATATAAAAGTATTAATGACTGCTTTAATTTTCGAGAAATAGTTGTTTTTATACGCTCTTGGGAAGGTTACAATTGGGCTTTTGCCCTCGGCACGCCTCGGGCAATAGCACAATTCTAACCTTCCCTTGAGCGTATAAAAACAACTATTTCTCTCAAAGCAGTCATTAATACTATATTAATAGATACTGCATTTTCTACATAAGTAACTTTGTTGTGTCAACAATTTGAAAAATAAATTCCTACTTCCCCGATTGCCAGGTGAAACTAAGTACGGTAGTACAATGCTTAAATTCTCCTCCCCCCCCCCCCCCTTAAAACTATATTTCCATACATATACCACACATAACAATTAATATTCCCTGTGAAAAAAACTGTTTAAACAACATTGAAACATACAACATGTATGTAAATTCTCCCAGACACCATTACGAGAGCATAATATTCTTAAAAACATTAAATAACACCATAAGAACAAAAGTAACCTATACACATCAGGACAAATAAAATGCAACGACGTAAAACTTTGTATAAGCATTGACATAAAATTGTTCCAGTCAGTACCATTGGAATACATCCTCTATTAAGGAATGACCATCATATTCAATCCATTTGAAGTGTAGTTCTATTTTTTAATGTTTTTCCCAAATCGCATGGAATACAGTGACATAAAATACACACATTTTAGATGTATTGCATCATTCTACTTCTATCCCAACAACATTCTCAATCAAAGACTTAAAATTAGACATTTCTCATTATAAGTTTGAAATTAACAACGTTTAGCTAATATAAAAATATAAATATATTCTTTCGAGGTATCTTAGAGGCGGAAGGAGCTTTGGGGAAAAAATACCTAGCCAGATCAAATCTAATCTTAAAGGGATAGTTGAGTTCTGTTTTCAGACCGCAAATGCCTTCAAAGTGCATGGTAATTGCTCTTATTCTTATCTATGACATTTATAGTGCCGTTATAGAACCTAAAATTGCTATGAAGGTAATTTTAGACCCCAAAATGTGTGAAATTTAGCCAATACGATTTCATACCAATTCAGCTCCACTTTCAAAAAAACAATTAATTATTTAATTATTATCATTATTATCATCATATATCACGAATATGCCAACAAAAAAGCCAACATCAGCATTGGCTGAAATATGACGTAAAAGGTGTTATTTCGTTTTTTCAATGGTTTTTAGTATTAGAAATCGTTAAATTTCAGCCGTCTCTGAACCGATTTTGATCAAACAAAGATGATTTTGTCATTTAAATATTATGTTCTTTCTAATTTGACATTCAGTTTTTCATTATCTCACAAAAAAATTATTTTGTGTAGCGCCCTCTGCAACAGAAATCAACTATCCCTTTAAAGCGATACTGAGCTAATGAACTTTCTGCACAGCGCCATCTCATGGTCAACTAACCAACAGTGAATATTAAAACCCCAAACTCATCTCACTTCACAGACAGGAGACTCGATGTGAGAACCAATAGCACAGCTACGGAAGCAGCGTGTTACAGGACCATACGGCTACAGCTGACCTGAGATGGTGCTAAAGGGGATTTCGCGGTAGTGCTTCTAGTACTGTATGGCTTCAAATCAATGTCTTTGATAGTTGAAATTGAATACATACACAGACGGTTAGAAGTCAAAACTTGGAAGCAAGAACGACATATCTCCACCATTGCAATTTTGAGTTATCAAGACAAACGGTACACTGTTTATCTCTGTATATGTTGAAAGGACAGAATGTTTTAATCTTCCGAGAATCCATCACATATGAACATGCATGTACATTTATAATCAATACCTGAAGATGAAAAAATCCTGTCTCTTAACCCATTGCAGTTCAGAATTTGTTAAAGGTACTATATGTCCCTTTTGCAGCCAACCTCAAATTCTGTAGAACTACAGGTATGCAGGAATTATGAATATGTCATGTATGTCCTATCTGTGAAATTTAAACGTTAGCAGTGTCCTCATATTCAAATTATGTAAGGAAACCCGTTTACTTGCTAGACTTCACTGCCAGTCACTATTGAGTGACTGACTGGCCTTTTTTCTTCTTTGGTAATAACATACATGAAAAGAGTTGTAAATGGTACATGAGCATTTGTCTAGGTCTACATCAATAACCCACTTCTTGTGATGGCCAAAATTAAACTAATTGAATCTTTGCGCAACATAAAACGTATGACCATTCGGTACAATTGTCTGAAAATCAAGACTATTACTTTTGGGCTCTATAGCCCTAAAGTTGATTTGACAACTAATAGTCGTTATTTTCCCACTTGAAGACATTTTCAAGCCCCACCTTTTTTAGGGAAGTTCTAAATTAGTATTATCTTTCAAATGCAGTTGGAATTTAACTTTTTCATTTATTTGGCCTGCAAATGGGACATAGTACCTTTAAAGATGAAGTTGAGTTCTGGTCATGCGATTGCATTGTGAAAGAAACGGTGTGGAACCGACCAGAAAAGGTTGATCATCTAGCATATAAGAATTTGTGTGTATTGCAAGGTTCTGGAATCATCAAAATGATAAGAAATTTGGCCAAGTCTTGGTAAAGTTACAAACACTTGCACAGAAAGCTGTATATGGGACTACACGAACGGTGGCGTAAAAAGCCGGCCCCCCGATTTTTACGATGTTACATGCATATTTAGAATATGAAGGCATTTGAAGAGCCATGCTTTTCAGGGAACGTGTCTTAACTGATGTTCTTCCACACTTGCATAATAAGAATGAGTAATGCTTACAAATTATTTTTCACCTCTTCCCAGAACTCAACCTTCTCTTTAAGACAAACGATACACTGTTTATCTCTGTATATGCTGAAAGGACAGAATGTTTTAATCTTCAGAGAATCCATCACATACGAACATAAATGTACATTAATCAATACCTGAAGATGAAAAAATCCTGTCTCTTAACCCGTAGCAGTTCAGAGTTTTCTAAGGGTCTATATGAATCAGTCTTTCCTCCTTAAAATGGCAACAATTTGTATTTTCCATTCTTTCACAGTGTTTAAAATATAAAAAAATGTATATTAAATAAGACAGTGTGAATGAAAAGTACAAAAATATCAAAAAGAAATTGCCAATTTGCACACCAAAACAGTGATTATAAATTTCACCTGCGTTGCCAATTTTGAGACTTCAACAATTATTGGCAGTTATTGTGACTCAAATTAAATGAATTTGTTTGAGCCATTGACTTACTTCTGAACTTGACTCAGGATTTCATATACATGTATATATATTAAAATATTTCACTATAACATCATCATCATTCTACCCACTGATTTTCCCAACGCTCCTCTACCTATATTAAAAAGATCTGAGGAATATTGTCATCAAAGCTCGAGGTATTTTCCTTGGATGAGAGTTGGAGGATTTTCTATATCTTTCTTGCTCTTGACGAGACGTAGCTCACGCTGGGCAGGGGATGGCATGTTTCCTGTTCCCACAAGAGCTGGTAATTGATAGAAAATAATCAGTGATAAATTCAATAGTTACAATAATTTGTTTTTAAATAGTAATTTTTTTAGCAGTAGTAGTAGTAGTAGTAGTAGTAGTAGTAGAATTAGTAGTAGTAGTAGTAGTAGTAGGAGTAGTAGTAGAAGTAGTTGTAGAAGTAATAGTAGTAGTAGTAGTAGTAGTAGTAGTAGGAGTAGTAGTAGTAGTAGTAGTAGTAGTAGTAGTAGCAGTAGTAGTAGTAGTAGTAGTAGAAGAAGTAGTAGTAGAAGTAGTAGTAGTAGTAGTAGTAGTAGTAGAAGTAGTAGTAGTAGTAGTAGTAGTAGTAGAAGTAGTAGTAAGTAGAAGAAGAAGAAGAAGTAGTAGTAGTAGTAGTTGAAGAAGTAGTAATAGTAGTAGTAGTAGTAGTAGTAGTAGAAGAAGTAGTAGTAGTAGTAGTAGAAGTAGTAGTAGAAATAGTAGTAGAAGAAATAGTAGTAGAAGAAATAGTAGTAGTAGTAGTAGTAGTAGTAGTAGTAGAAGAATTAGTAGTAGTAGTAGAAGTAGTAGTAGAAATAGTAGTAGAAGAAATAGTAGTAGAAGAAATAGTAGTAGTAGTAGTAGTAGTAGTAGTAGAAGAAGTAGTAGTAATAGTAGTAGTAGTAGTAGTAGTAGTAGTAGTAGAAGTAGTAATATAAGTAGTAGTAGTAGTAGTAGAAGTAGTAGTAGTAGTAGTAGTAGAAGTAGTAGAAGTAGTAGTAGTAGTAGTAGAAGTAATAGTAGTAGTAGAAGTAGTAGTAGAAGTAGTAGTAGTAGTATTAGTAGTAGAAGTAGTAGTAGTAGTAGTAGTAGAAGTAGTAGTAGTAGTAGTAGTAGTAGTAGTAGTAGTAGTAGTAGTAGTAGTAGAAGTAATAGTAGTAGTAGTAGTAGAAGTAGTAGTAGTAGAAGAAAAAGAAGTAGTAGTAGTAGTTGAAGAAGTAGTAGTAGTAGTAGTAGTAGTAGTAGTAGTAGTAGAAGTAGTAGTATAAGTAGTAGTAGAAATAGTAGTAGAAGAAATAGTAGTAGTAGTAGTAGTAGTAGAAGTAGTAGTAATAGTAGTAGTAGTAGTAGTAGTAGTAGTAGTAGTAGTAGTAGTAGTAGAAGAAGTAGTAGTAGTAGTAGAAGTAGTAGTAGAAATAGTAGTAGAAGAAATAGTAGTAGAAGAAATAGTAGTAGTAGTAGTAGTAGTAGTAGTAGTAGTAGTAGTAGTAGTAGTAGTAGAAGAAGTAGTAGTAATAGTAGTAGTAGTAGTAGTAGTAGTAGTAGGAGTAGTAGTAGTAGTAGTAGTAGTAGTAGAAGTAGTAGTAGTAGTAGTAGAAGTAGTAGTAGTAGTAGTAGTAGTAGAAGTACATGTAGTAGAAGTAGTAGTAGTAGTAGTAGTAGTAGTAGTAGTAGTAGGAGGAGTAGTAGTAGTAGTAGTAGTAGTAGTAGTAGTAGAAGTAGTAGTAGAAGTAGTAGTAGTAGTAGTAGTAGTAGAAGTAGTAGTAGTAGTAGTAGTAGAAGTAGTAGTAGAAATAGTAGTAGAAGAAATAGTAGTAGAAGAAATAGTAGTAGTAGTAGTAGTAGTAGTAGTAGTAGAAGAAGTAGTAGTAATAGTAGTAGTAGTAGTAGTAGTAGTAGTAGTAGTAGTAGTAGAAGTAGTAATAGAAGTAGTAGTAGTAGTAGTAGTAGAAGTAGTAGTAGTAGTAGAAGTAGTAGAAGTAGTAGTAGTAGTAGTAGAAGTAATAGTAGTAGTAGAAGTAGTAGTAGAAGTAGTAGTAGTAGTAGTAGTAGTAGTAGTAGTAGTAGTAGTAGTAGTAGAAGTAATAGTAGTAGTAGTAGTAGAAGTAGTAGTAGTAGAAGAAAAAGAAGTAGTAGTAGTAGTTGAAGAAGTAGTAGTAGTAGTAGTAGTAGTAGTAGTAGTAGTAGAAGAAGTAGTAGTATAAGTAGTAGTAGAAATAGTAGTAGAAGAAATAGTAGTAGTAGTAGTAGTAGTAGTAGTAGAAGTAGTAGTAATAGTAGTAGTAGTAGTAGTAGTAGTAGTAGTAGTAGTAGTAGTAGAAGAAGTAGTAGTAGTAGTAGAAGTAGTAGTAGAAATAGTAGTAGAAGAAATAGTAGTAGAAGAAATAGTAGTAGTAGTAGTAGTAGTAGAAGAAGTAGTAGTAATAGTAGTAGTAGTAGTAGTAGTAGGAGTAGTAGTAGAAGTAGTAGTAGTAGTAGTAGAAGTAGTAGTAGTAGTAGTAGTAGTAGAAGTAGTAGAAGTAGTAGTAGTAGTAGTAGTAGTAGAAGTAATAGTAGTAGTAGAAGTAGTAGTAGAAGTAGTAGTAGTAGTAGTAGAAGTAGTAGTAGTAGTAGTAGTAGTAGTAGTAGTAGAAGTAGTAGTAGTAGTAGTAGTAGTAGTAGTAGTAGAAGTAGTAGTAGTAGTAGTAGTAGTAGAAGTAATAGTAGTAGTAGTAGTAGAAGTAGTAGTAGTAGAAGAAAAAGAAGTAGTAGTAGTAGTTGAAGTAGTAGTAGTAGTAGTAGTAGTAGTAGTAGTAGTAGTAGTAGTAGCAGTAGAAGAAGTAGTAGTAGAAGTAGTAGTAGAAATAGTAGTAGAAGAAATAGTAGTAGTAGTAGTAGTAGTAGTAGTAGAAGTAGTAGTAGAAGTAGTAGTAGTAGTAGTAGAAGTAGTAGTAGTAGTAGTAGTAGTAGTAGTAGTAGAAGTAGTAGTAGTAGTAGTAGTAGTAGTAGTAGTAGAAGTAGTAGTAGTAGTAGTAGTAGTAGAAGTAATAGTAGTAGTAGTAGTAGAAGTAGTAGTAGTAGAAGAAAAAGAAGTAGTAGTAGTAGTTGAAGTAGTAGTAGTAGTAGTAGTAGTAGTAGTAGTAGTAGTAGTAGTAGCAGTAGAAGAAGTAGTAGTAGAAGTAGTAGTAGAAATAGTAGTAGAAGAAATAGTAGTAGTAGTAGTAGTAGTAGTAGTAGTAGTAGTAGTAGAAGTAGTAGTAATAGTAGTAGTAGTAGTAGTAGTAGTTGTAGTAGTAGAAGTAGTAGAAGTAGTAGTAGTAGAAGAAGTAGTAGTAGTAGTAGTTGTAGAAGTAGTAGTTGTAGTAGTAGAAGAAGTAGTAGTAGAAGTAGTAGTAGTAGTAGTAGTAGTAGTAGTAGTAGTAGTAGTAGTAGTAGGCAACAGCAGCAGCCGCAGCAGTAGTAGTAGACAAATCTGCCTAGTGTACATGTACATACACGTATGTCCTTCGACAAGACTTTAGATCTACTGCTGTCTCTCTCCACCCGGGTGTTTAAGAGGTACTTGACAGGATTTATCCCTTGAAGTGCACAGTGCTGGGGATATTAAATGCTACTAATACCCATACATCTTTAGAAGCCGACAGGGATGTTATATCATAATGTGATATTCACTCTACACAAATAGTTATTATATCATATAGCATTATTATCAGGGGTGATAGTGAGCATTAAAAAAAAAAAAAAATTCCCCCCTCAACCACGCCTCCCTTGAGTAAAAAAAAAAAAGAGCATTTGGGGGAAAAAATCTAACAACATTCCCTCCCTTTTTGAGTAAGAAAAATCAGGGAAAAAATAAAAGATAAAATCGGGGAAAAATCGGGAAACGGATTTAAATCGTGTTTCAAGCAGGCCTGCATTATACATAAATGGCTTCAGCACCCTTTCCATTATTGAATGAAGATATGGCACCGTCTTGCTGTTGCCATTGCTTGGGGTGCAGTAGTAAAACATGATTAGATTCCTCCGTTTTGTGAAGTTTTACTTTACATTCAGTGATTACCCTTTTTTGTATGTACAGTCATTTGTGATTATTATTTGCTATTTGTTATATTTGTCAATGCTGATTGCTATTTTGTAAGCGCTCTATCATTGTAAAATCAAGGCAACTTGCTTTGCCACATGATTTTTTTTTTCTTTTCAAATCAATAAACCATTTATTTATTTATTTGAACCCGATTCTCTCACCTTGAGCACTCTCCAATGTTCTCTTCAAGACTGCTTGCATTGTAGACAATGCTTTCTCACAGGCAAGCTACAATAATAAAGAATTAAAAAAACATTAATGTTAAAGATGAAGTTGAGTTCTGGTCATGCGATTGCATTGTGAAAGAAAAGGTGTGGAATCGACCAGAAAAGGTTGATCATCATCTAGCATATAAGTATTCATGTGTATTGTAAGGTCCTGGAATCATCAAAATGATAAGAAATTTGGCAAAGTACACAGAAAGATTTATATAGGACTACACGAAGACGTGGCGTAAAAATCTGTCCCGATTTTTACGATGGTACATGACATATTTAGAATATGAAGGCATTTGAAGAGCCATGCTTTTCAGGGAACATGTTTTATCTGATGTTCTTCCACACTTGCATAATAACAATGCAAACGCTCACAAATTATTGTTCACCTCTTCCCAGAACTCAACCTTCTCTTTAAGTTGGTTATCTATACACACAATCCTGTAACTGCTACCTCCAGGCATCTTTCATTTTATTTCATTTATTTTCATATTTCTCATGTTACACACGAATACATTTCAAAATAAAGTACAAGTTATTTTTTGTGTGATACAATAACAATCAAAGACACATAATAAATAACATAAAGATAAGTGGTCAATATAAAGTACTAATTTAACTGAGAGAAATATGATGGGACCTACATGAAAGCAAGCTTGTAAAGTTGTAGGCCCCATTGAGGTTGGCAAGTTACCCGTGAGTTTTCCTCATACATACTCGATAGAAGTCGCATGGAGGATGAAAAGACAATCAGGGGCACAATTAACTTGGATATTAATTAAAAGGGTTGTTATTATATGGATTTAACAATACAAAGTTGGAAAATGAAAAGCATGTTTAACAGGATTGAATAAAAACTAATAATAATAATAGATGTGAAGACTGAAACCATTTCTCACCAGTAGATTATCTGGATGTTTGTGTGTCCATACGAGTAAGAGAGCTGATAATAGATCACCAGTCCCTGTGAAGGTGCAATTCAAACGAGGAAACTCTAGACGGCAAACTCTCCTGTCGTTTCCTGATAGAATAGATTAAACTTCATGTCATGAATGCAAGTTTAATTATTTCTCTTTTTCTTTGATTGTGCATTTTATTTTTTCTTCATTTGAATGCCTTGTCTCTTATCCTGTTTCCTAACATTAGGTCTGAAAAAAGAGATGTTGTTTTGCCCTTTGCGACCCACCCGAAAATGTTGACAATCGACGGTCGGCTTTTTTTAAAAGTTTTTTTTTTTTTTTAACCGTTTTTTTAAGAAAAAAAATGTATTAAAGCATTCAAAACTGAGAAATATCGGCCTAAAGAGGGAGTTAAAAAAAAAAAGGGTTTTGGTACCTAAAGGGCTATACAACATCTTTTCTTTTTAGGCCTTATAAGAGAGGCCTGATGAGCGCGCTGTCTGTCAATAAAATTTTCAGGCTTGTTCATTTTTATTTCTTTCAAAAAAAAGTTGATATGCTTTAACAAAGATGCCAGACAATTTCAAAGAAATAAAGTTAAATCATTTCGTAATTTTATTTTGTAACCGTACTACTCTTTATTATTAAATTTGCTAACACCTCGTTTCTCTGCCTCTTTTTTGCCTGACTGAGCCCTTATAAAGCCACAGAGAATTGTTTGCGAACTGGCGGGTCTGTGAGAGGCCTTGCGAGTGGGCAACGCGCTGTCAATCAATCATTCAAAATCAAAATGGCCGCCGACGCCAACCTGTCTAGAATGGCCACTATTTGTGTTTCCCTTGAGCGGTCGCTATAGACTTGGTTCGACTGTACCAGCAATCAACGAATAGTTGTTTGATTGATGTCGTCTTTATGTATGTTTGACATGTGTACATTTCACATCATTTATATTGTATTGTATGATCCACCATAATTTATGACGCTACTATGTGATGTTTAATTTGAGATGAAAAGGATCAACAAAACATGAAACACAGTCAAACCTGCTTTAGTGACCACCTGTCTACAAAGGCCACATTTGTTGTTTCACTTGAAAATGGTTTCTCATTGAATCATCTACTAAAGGAACCGGTCTACAAAGACCACCTGTCTACAAAAGCCACTTTTTGTGTTTCCCTTGGGTGGTCGCTATAGACAGGTTTGACTGTACCCAAAAAAAACTTAGCATTGAAAATATGCTCACCTTTTAGCGTTGAAGCAAGAGTGACTAACGTTTCCTCGTTGCCGGCTTCATAGCTGCTGAGTATAACTGTCCCAACACCTTTGTCATGGAGGATACTGAGAGCCTCCAGGGCCGACTCTTGATTTGTAATCGTTACACCTGATAATAACCTAAGAAGAAGGATTGAAAATGATAAATCCCAGAGTTATGCGGGTATTTTTTTCTGTTTCAGTGAATAATAATAATAATAATAATAATAGTGGGTTCTTGTATAGCGCTCATGTCAGTCAGATTTGACCCTCCTGGCGCTCAAGGAATAAATTCCTACCAAGGAGTAGAAAAGGTAACACATCATTTGCCCTCGACTTTACTTTGACAAAGATAAAAGGTTAGGGTTGGGGTTTTAAATGGGTTATAGGTTAGGCTTAGGATAAGGTATAGCCATTGATCTACGGTAAGCATAATTTGCTTCACATTTTCATCTTATAATGTTAACATCAGCGAAGAAAATATGTGGGGGCAGAGAGTGATCTAGCTCCGGTAGATAGAAAAAATAAAACAAGTCCTCTTTTAGAGATGGTGTACATTGTGTGTCAATGAATCCGATAACCGGAGTAATAATATCTATAAAGCACTTAGAGATGGTATTTCGTATTAAAGGGATAGTTGAGTTCTGTTTTCAGACCGCAAATGCCTTCAAAGTGCATGGTTATTGCTTTTACTCTTATCTATGATATTTCTAGTGCCCTGTGAGGACCTAAAATTGCTATGAAGGTAATTTTAGACCCCAAAATGTGTGAAATTTAGCCAATATGGGAATACCAATTCAGCTCCACACTAAAAAAACATGGTGACCGTTAATTAATTATTTAATTAAAAATAACAATACATGGGCCGGCTGTTTTTTTCAAATTTTTCAAAATACCTAATATTTGTGGTGGTACACAAGTATTAGAAATCGTTATATTTCAGCCGTCTCTGAACCGATTTTGATCAAACAAAGATGATTTTGTCATTTAAATATTATGTTCTTTCTAATTTGACATTCAGTTTTTCATTATCTCACAAAAAAATTATTTTGTGTAGCGCCCTCTGCAACAGAACACAACTATCCCTTTAAGCGCGGTATAAATCCATTATCAATACAGAAACCACTGCGTTCCTACACCATAATGTGAACAAGCTCTAGTCTCGCTCTGCTTCAAACTGATTCGGCGTGATTACCGGGGTAATAATATCTATAAAGCGCTTAGAGATGGTATTTCGTATTAAGCGCTATATAAATTCATTATTTTAATCATTATTATACAGAAACTGCTGCGTTAACATTTAATATTTCTTTAATCTTTAATGTTGAATATTAATTTAAATTATTTGTATAAGCATCTCTAGAGAATGAGATGGGTATGTTGCGCTTTATAAATATTGTTATTATTATTATTATTTTTATTACACCATAATGTGAACAAGCTCTGCACTCACTCTGCTTCAAACTGGTTTGGCGTGATGATATCAGCAAGAGGTAGGAGTTGGTCTCTGTAGATGGGCATCAGCTCCTTGGGTACGTAGAACTTTCCCGCGTCTCCCAGCACTGGATCGCAGACGTAGGTAATGGCAGAGTTGGCTTCTTTCAACTCTTTGACGGCTCGTATGACTTCGTACAGGAACGACTCGGATCCAACGTAACCTGAGGATAGCAAAAGACAGAATTAGTTCTAGTAAATGTGAAAAATAGTTCCAATTTTGGGGGGCTTGTCGAAAAAAACTAGAGTACAATTATGTGTCCTCCTTTTCATTCTAAGAACAATTTTTTCACCCCATGCTCCTTGGAATGAAGTTAAATGACCATGGCATGAGGGGGGTTAAAGGCCGTCTGTACTAGTTTGGCTAGGAGAGATTAGACCACCCAAGGTGGTCACTGACAGGTGGCTATCATATCAACTCAGCTCTCACTTAACATATGAAAAAGAGGATCATGGGGGACCAATGGTCACTGATGAGGCATTGTTTCTATATAGAGGGAGCGAGTAGCTACAAGCAGTACAGTGGGGCTTTAAGGTTGGATTGCCATTTAATGACTGTTCAAGTGCTGTTTAATACCTGTGAGGAGATGGGAGTATCGATGGATATCATTCAGCTTCAGGCCTTCAAAGAGGGTCTTCAGATCGGAATCATTTAGTACTTGGCCTTGGAAGTGTTTGTAGCCGGTGTGACAGCACAGCTGGACAGAGTTGATGGCATCCACTTCATATCCTAGAACCTTGAAAAAGTAAAATAACATGATAAAGTCCAAGGAATTGCTGACCTTATGATAAAAACAAAACAAGGGAAACGCTCTCGGCGGTCTCGCCTGCAGTACGCAATTCGATATGATGAAAAATTGAGGTTGGAACATTATTTATAGGCAGGGTGGCCCATTAGCAGGCCCCAAAAAATGAAATCCTCTGAATATAATCAGCATTTTGAAGTGAATATTGATTAAGAATCATGAACAAATAACAAAAATTGATTCATTTATTCTCATATTAAGTTGTGAAAACATAATCCAAGTCTACTGACCTAAAAATGACCTTTGACCTTGTGACCTGGAATTTGTATCATATGACTTGTGATACTTGATAAGCCTTGGGTACAAGTTTCATGGAATTTGAACAAACACTTTTGAACATACATGTATGCTAAAAATTCAAAATCTTGATGTTGATGCCACAAAAAAGTCTAAGTTTGTTGAACTTATATGACCTATGACCTTAACATGGTGACTTGAATTCTACTCACATGATTGGGGATACTTGATTACACTATAGTCCAAGTTTCATTGACTAAGAACTTATACTTTCAAAATTATATCAAATATTCAAAAACTTAACCTTAGGTTAAGTTTTCAATAATGATGCCACAACATAATTCTAAGTCTGTTGAACTGAAATGACCTTTGACCTTGACTTTGTGACCTGAAATTCAACTCACAGGATTAGGGATACTTGATAACCATATAGTCCAAGTTTCGTTGACTAAGAACTTATACTTTCAAAATTATATCAAAAATTCAAAAACCTAACCTTAGGTTAAGTTTTCGATAATGATGCCACAACATAATTCTAAGTCTGTTGACCTGAAATGACCTTTGACCTGGACTTTGTGACCTGAAATTCAACTCACAGGATTAGGGATACTTGATAACCCTATAGTCTAAGTTTCATTGACTAAGGTCTTATACTTTCAAAATTATATCAAAAATTCAAAAACTTAACCTTAGGTTATTAGTTTTTGATGTTGACGCCGTCGCTGCCGCCGTTACCGGAAAAGCGGCGCCTACATGTATGTCTCGCTTTTTTGCTACGCAGGCGAGACAAAAAACTATAAGTTTGGTGTACTAAGGCGCACGCATGGGTTTGTAAATTGAGCAAACTCCATGCGTGCAACCTTTTACACTTATCGCTATTGTATGTATCATGTCGGCAACATGAAAATAACCAATTTGCGAACACTGCATGAATTTGCGTTTGCGGCAGAACTAACATTCTCGTCAATTGGCCGTATCCTGAGTGTGATTTATATTTTTTGAGTAATATTTGCATCTACATTAACTGTAGATGAAGGATAGATACATGTACAGTGCATAAACTGGAATATATGGAGATGTGGAGAAATCAATTATTAAAGTTGGAGCTCAATTGGAAGGAAGTAGGGAGGAATATTAAAGCAAGGGAAACTGGGGGATGAGGAATGCAAGAAGTTTATGAAATTGAAAGATGACTCGCGAGATACATGTAGCCTTGCATTAATGAATCCTTTATGTAATGTTGTCTGGAGAGAAAGTAGACAATTTTATTTTTAATTGGAGATTAGTGTAAGACATATTTAGAAATATCGGAAATAGAATTAATGAGAAAGTTATAATTTTTTTTTAAATTGAGATCAATAAATGTACCGAATGGGGGAATCTTCAACTAGCATTTACAGCGATGTCACACGTGGGGGTAACGCATGTCACACACAGAAATATGAGAAGAAAAGAGAGAATAATGTAAAAGAGAAGAAGATAGAGGATAGAGGAAAAGGAGAGAGACAGAGAGATGAGAGACACTTAGGCCTACAGATTACATCTCCGACTGAGTTGGCTCGACACGTGCCTAAGCAGGGCTGTCAACCCTCCCGCATTTGAAGGGAGTCTCACACCACCACGCTCATTCTCCCGCCGCCCCAAAAGCTTGTAGTGGGAGACTCCCGCCACTACAACTTTCTCCCGCTCTCCCGCCAACGATGTAGAATCTCCCGGTTTATGAAAAAACCTCCCGCCCCCAAAAAAAATATATATGTGCTCTTAGCCCTCCCCCCCCCATAGGAAAGTGAAAAGTATGCCGCAGACCTGCCGCAGACCTGCCGCAGACTTTTAGTCTGCGGCAAAGAGTATGCCGAAGTATGCGGCAGAAAGAAATTTTGCTGCAGACTTGCCGCATACCAGTATGCCACAGGAACAGTCTGCGGCAGATCTGCGGCAGGATGAAATTTTGCTGCAGACTTGCCGCATACTAGTATGCCACAGGAACAGTCTGCGGCAGGATGAAACTTTGCTCCAGACTTGCCGCATACTAGTATGCCACAGGAACAGTCTGCGGCAGATCTGCGGCAGGATGAAACTTTGCTCCAGACTTGCCGCATACTAGTATGCCACAGGAACAGTCTGCGGCAGATCTGCGGCAGGATGAAACTTTGCTCCAGACTTGCCGCATACTAGTATGCCACAGGAACGGTCTGCGGCAGGGCGAAACTTTGCTCCAGACTTGCCACATACCAGTAGGCCACAGGAACAGTCTGCGGCAGGTCTGCCACAGAAAAGTGGGAAATTATACAGTCTGAAGCAAGGCTATAGGCGGCCATTTTGTAGGACATGCAGTACCATATGAGGTTGCAGGCTGAGCCCATGACCTTGTAAATTCCTGTGTTAATTAGCACTGTTAATTGTCTTTTTAGCTTCTGTCATACCAAACACTTTGCTAGGGACAATTGAAACCAATTGAAACCAATCATATCATGCATATTCATGCATATTCATTATTACTTTACACGTGTGACAGAAAAATACATTTATCATGATTTGTTAAGCAAATTAAGAGAATGCACATCATTTTTGTGATTTCTATTTTCCTTTTGCCATTATTATAACCAATAGATTATTTTGTCTGATCATGTAACAATTACATTCACGTTTTAGCAATAGATTGATAGATTGATATTGATTATATGATTACTAACCAAGAAACAATATACATATTTAGTATATATATATGTGTACGAACCTGTGTCACTTTAAATGTTACTCTTGAATACACTTCAAATGATCTATGTGATGGTGTTAATACAATTGAGAATAGAATATACCTAATTGGTAATATCGATATATATTGGTATTACCTAATTGGTAATATCGATATTGCCAATATCGATTATGAAGTATCAATCAGTTTATCACTGGTTCTATCTACATGCATACTTTATTGCCACGTACTGGCAGAGTATGCGGCAGGTCTGCAGCAGGTCTATATGAGATATGAATATTCATGATGAAGAGTCTGCGGCAGGTCTGCAGCAAGTCTGCGGCAGACCTGCCGCAGACTCTTCATCATACTGAAAGAGTATGCGGCAAGTCTGCGGCAAGTCTGCGGCAAGTCTGCGGCAGACCTGCCGCAGACTCTTCATCATACTGAAAAAGTATGCGGCAAGTCTGCGGCAGGTCTGCGGCAGACCTAATTTGCATGTGAAAAAGATGACTGTCTGCGGCAGGTCTGCGGCAGATCTGCGGCAAGTCTGCCGCAGGAGTATGCTGCAGGCTCATTTCTTTCCTATGGGCCTCCCCCCCCCCCTCCCCCCCCCTCCCCCCCCCCCTCCCCCCCCCCTCCCCCCCCCTCCCCCCTCCCCCCTCCCCCCCCCCCAGTTATTCAGCGGGTGGCTGCGTCGTTGCGAAATTTGTCCTAAAAAACTGGACCAAACTATGTTTTTAAATGTGCTCTTCCTCCCCCCCCCCCCACCCCTTTTTCTCCAAAAAAAATCTCCCTCCAAGCAGTTTCCCAAAGTTGACAGCCCTGGCCTAAGAACTCTGCGGACAAAAGTACAACAATACGAAAACAAAAGTGATATATAATTGTCTTTAAGAGAGAAAGAGAGGTTATTTCTAAAATGAAATGAAAGGGGCTATGTGAGTTTCAAGGAGGAAATTACAATTTCTATCTCGCATGAGGACTATTTTGAATTTCCTAATATTGGGTAAAGATCGAGAGAAACAAATATTGAAATCATCCCTGATAATGTAATCACAATCATAAAATTGTAGGGAATATATATATAGGCCTACCAATGTTCTTCTCGGTTGCGTTTTTTCTGGGACGCACTGTATTCCAGAAAGTGCCCTATTTTGATGGTGCCCCCCCCCCCTAATTTGGAAAATGCTCCAACACGCATGTTTGTGCTTTACCTTTTTTTTTAATTTAGCTTTGATTCAACTCATACTCCAGATCGTCTCTCCTCGAGTCAAAAGACTGAAAGGTCCTTTATAACGATATTTGGTGTATGGTTTATTAAAATACTGAACCTGGCAGCCCATAGGCTGAATTACATTTAATTTACATGATAAAAACAACTGAACTTGCACATCACTGTTGTAACAATTATCATACAATGTGAGAACCAGGGCTCAAATTAATTTTTTGTCCACGGGGCTCTTCCAAAAAAAAAAAGAGCCCCCGTGAGTCTTCTCACGGGGGCTCTTTTAGTGCTGACGGGGGCTCTTAATTTAATACAAATTACTATTGAATTGGTACCCATGAAACTCCTAAATTCCTTGGTATTTTATCATTATCATTTATTTAAGTTGGCATTTTCCCTCTTAAAAATTTACTTGTTACATATCTGTACACTTTTATCCCCGTGATCAGTGGCGGAGCCAGGGGAGCCCGGTGGCCGCCCCCCCCCCCCCCCCCCCCGGAAAAAGAAGGGGAAAAAAAAGGGGAAAAAAGGGGAAAGATTTTTTTTTTTTGAAAAAAAAGTGTTCCTTTCCCACTTGTATCACAGAGAAACAACAGTTTAAGTTAAGTCTAACGTTAACGTTAATTTGTTATTAAAATGTAGAGTACAGCCCTTGGCCTTAGGCCTTATTTAGGTCGTAACTGTTACTGTTTGAAAATCTAAAGTGAAATAAGACGGGTTTTCATGGTTAGACCAAGTAATTGAGAAAAAAAAAGTTTACCTGTCACTGAGACCAGGTCAATCAATCTTCTAGATCCATTATTAGGGTCTAATGTTAGTTAGAGAGAAAAGGCAAAGAAGGGAAAGGGCAAGAGGAGAGAAAGGGAAAGAAAGAAGAGGAAGAAGAAAAGAAAAGGGGGAAGAAGAAGATCGGGGGGGGGGGGCGAAAAGGCCTTGCCTCCCAGGCTGTTGCCTCCCCCAATAAAACAAAATAAGAGAGAAGAAAGGAAGGAAATGGAAAGAAAAAAAGGAAAAGAGGAGATAAAGGGAAGGACAATTGAGGAAGAAGTAAAGAAAAGAAGGGGGATATCAGTTGCAATTTTCCCGCCAACAAGTTGCGGATGTGGGGTTGAGGCAAAAGGCCTTTGCCTCCCCCGCCCCCGCTAAAAAAAAGAGAGAGAAGGAAGGAAAAGGAAGAATGGAGAACTAAAAGGGACCAAAAAAGAGGAAGAAGAAAAAAAAAAGGGTGAAAAGAATACCGATGCACTGTTCGAGTAGAATTCTGTGAGATGATGATAAACTTTCTGACTCGTAGCTTGATGTGACGAAAGTGTTTCTATCCAGATACATGTATCTGTTGATAGTATTGCAGAATATAGAAGCCTGAAATGACCTTCTGCTCGTAACCGACAAGTCACCGCATGAAAATTAAATTGCAAATAGTTTTCAACAACACAATGGTGGATGAAACTTTCTAATATTCGAAGATATATGACCCTCAGACCATATGGTTTCATTCTTTTTTATTCATTCAATCAACTTCAAAGAATTGATTTATCATCGCTCTTCAATTTATTATTTCACCTTTTAATGTACTTTCATTCTTATGCATCACGAAAGAACACTGAATTGGATTCTTCAATGTTTGTTTTGATTAATTTCCTCCCCTTTCCTTCTCCCTGTTTAATACTGATACAATTTTTAATTTTTCTTAATCAAGGCAAAATATTATTTTCATATTTTCTTTATGCAAGACAGGGAGAGAGAGAGAGAGAGAGAATATGTTAAGTGAGAATTATCGAGTACAACCATATATTGCATCCTTTTCAATATTCGCTGAAAATATTCAGAATATGAATATGATAAATCCACATAATACACCAACGCTGTTCAACGCATTTAACGCTCCAACCATAGCCCATATGCCAATGCACCATATTCATAAAATATAAAAAGATTTTTAAATGAAATTTGAAGAAAATTCAAATTTACAATGCACTAACAGGCATCAGTTGATAACATGAATTCTCTGTGACTGGCTTAGCACTAGTTTCTGAGGGACCAGTCACTGAAGAGGAGATAAAGGGAAGGAAAATTGAGGAAGAAGTAAAGAAAAGAAGGGGGATACCAGTTGCAATTTTCCCGCCAACAAGTTGCGGACCGGGGTGGGGCAAAAGGCCTTTGCCTCCCCTCCCCCCCCCCCCTATATAAAAAAGAGAGAAGGAAGGAAAAGGAAAAAAGGAGAGCTAAAAGGAACCAAATAAGACAAATAAGAGGAAGAAGAAAAAAAAAAGGTTGAAAAGGGGGAGATAGATCAGTTGCGGTTAATCCCGCCAGCAATGTGTGGAGAAGGGTAGGGGCCGAAAGGACCTTGCCTCCCCCCCCCCCCCCCCCCCCCCCCCCCCTCCCCCATCAAACCTAAAAGAGAGAGAAGGAAGGGAAGGGAAAGGGAAAGAGGAAAGAAAGGGAAAGAAAAAAGGTAGGGGAGATCAGTTGCCAACTAAGTGTAAATCAGGGGAGGGGGGGAGGCACTGGCGTACTGATTGGGGAGGGGGCTCGGGGGAAATAAAATTCAAACGTGGTTTATTTCTAATTCCATAACGGTGGTTTACACATAATGCTGAAATTACAAAATTTCCGAGATTTTTAGTAAATTATACTTTTTTATGCGTTTGTTGTAAAATGACAAATTCCTAAATTTACAGCCAGGCAAGAAATATGCTTCTTGAGCTGCCTAGGGGCCTACAAGTCAGGGCCCGCGGAACGGCGGGGATCGGGAACCTCGGGGTCCCTCCCCCCCCCCCCTCCTCCACTTTTTTGAAATAGTTTATAAAGAGAAATGGAAAGAAAGAGAGCAAGAAAGAAAAATAGATAACTGCCAGTGTCATAACAAAATAAGGTATTAACCGTAATTAAACGCTTAAAGCCCCTGAGCTTCCGGGGCTCTGGCCCTGGACACAACCGAGGGCCCTAAGGCGGGTCCCTTGATACTCATCTGACCGTAATTTAGTGCCTAAAACCCTTGAGCCGAGTCGAGAATGGTACAACGAATCGTCTTCTTTCTCTAATGATTTAATGAAACGTCAAAGCTTCAGCGCAACCAAAACAGAAACAGAAACAGAAACAAGATTCCTAGCAGTTACAGAAATTAAACAAAAATATTGGTATTTATTTTGCAATTTGCTGTTGAATATGAGAGCAGAAATCAGCGCAGCGAGCGTGGACATACACACACATGTACACACAACACTCATTCCGTTTCTGTTTCTGTTGCATCGGTAAACTCAGGGGTAACTGTACGTGTACTTCACCAACGTTTTGATTTGCATGGTCGTCAAAACCATAGACAAAACAATTTTATTACATCTTTTCAATACAAGATAGGCCTACAGCTTACAGTACGAAAAAGTGTACATAAAGGTTTTTAAATAGGCTCTCCGCGAGACCCTCCGGGAGCGGTTTCATTGAAATTAATCAAGAAATTCCCCTCGCTAGCGTGTAAACAAAAAATACGCCCCCCCCCCCCCCCTCCTTTGGCTTCAGTTCTCACTCTCACTCAGATCTCAGCGCGTTCTTGAATCTCGCATTCTAATCTTGGCTTAAGTTGATGATTCGTAATTCAATGGGGTCTAGACGTCTCTAGCTGCTAGTGCAGTGCTAGTACTAGTACTAGTAGTACTACTACTACTACTACTACTATACTAGGCTAGGGTCTATACGCACGTAGACAGCAATAACCATCTGATTTGGGTCATTTCTTTAATAAAACTGACATTTGTTGTCATTCCCCAATACAGATGGCAACCCAGAGATCTCGTACCGTGTGGGTAAATTAGAGCCACAGCGGAACAGCTTTTCGTTACCGACATTTCTCCCCCGATTTTCTTTATTTAGATCTAATTTTCTGATTTCTAAATCAGATGTAAATTAGGTCGGTATGTCATTTGTCCTAATTACAGTTATCAAAATTTGATAACTTAATATTAAATGGATAATTTACGGACTTACTTATATGAATTATCCAATTTGTATCTCCAAACTGTGAAACTACGTTCATGCACTCGAAAATAGAGCTATAGAGTAGAGTCTCCGGTTTGCGGCATAGCCCGGTTTGCGGCCAGGGGTATCGGTTTTCAAAATAAAATAAATATGACTTGATAATAATCATTGAAACCTACCGTGGATTCCCGGTAAGTTCTGCTTTGCCGAAAACGTCCGTAGCAGATGCTCCTGTCGGTATGGAGTATCCGTCAGCAATGTCGGAAATCTACGGCACCAGTCGCCGATGAAAATTCCAGCAGGTGCTAACTTTTAAGTTAAGAGATCGAGGCATGACTAGATCAATATTGTAGCTCTATTTGTCCGATATTTGTCCGATTGGAGGTGAAATTTGATGTTTTTGTGGAAGTATGATGGCTGTGGTCTGTCTCCTATCGCAGATATTTTGATTGTGCCACCGCATGCCCAGTTGCATGGGGTGACCGCAAACCGGCACGTAATTGCGTGTTTTTCTGGTTTGCGGCCGGGGGTGTCAATACACACATAACATGCGGGATCGTGTATGATGGTATGTGTGCTGATGTGTATACCCGCTATGACCCGATAGTTTTTAGTAGTACGTACCCCCGTATGGGATGATCCATTCAAGAAAAAGGTGAAATTGTTTAAAACTTGACAAATTTACCGTAGCAACAGATAAACATGAGAATTTGGGTTACCCGTAGTAATTTGGTACATGCTTTGATCGTGACGTAGCGCATAAAGCTTTGTGACGTACGCGTGCAGCAAACCGGGTAATGCGTGCCCGCAAACCGGGGAACTCGAAGCATTTCGAAACGTGGTCAATGCTGACCACGCTGTGGGTCAGTTAGGTTATTTGTGACTTCTATTTAATAAGTAAGTATATGGACTCTATATTGAGGGTATTGAAGTATTCTGTGAGTATTTGCATAAAAATAGAATCGGCAGTTCCCGCCGATCGGCCGCACACCGGAGCCACTACTCTATGACCCGGCGGCCGGTATATTTCAAGGTCAACCTACGCCAATGGCCAATCAGAGCACTCGTTTCGTGGGAGTTCGTTGGTCAAGCCGGGCCGACTCGTACGTAGCTACGGTATTGGACGTTCGAAAAGAAAAAATGAATATTCATCAACTAAAACCAAGACGGATAATGTTGTCGACGAGACTTTCTCGGATTAATCATTAATATTTAGGATCTAAATGAGCAAGCTATCGTAGATCTAGATCTAAGTCAAATAAGCTAAATATTATAGATCTAGGCCTAGATCTAGATCTATGTTATTTTTAATTTTTATTATTAATTGCAGCAGTTATGAGGATGTAAAGAGTGAAAATTTCGTTGCATATCTCATTCATCGCGGTCCGGTCGAACCGAACCATTTGTTCTGTACAGTCCCTCACAGTACTAAGAGTCTCTATAATCGGAGGTCTAGTGGAGCCAGACGTAGTCTCAGTGAAACAACCGACGATTAGAGAGACTGAAGTTTTCGGTCTAGGGCCTAGGCCTAGTAATACGCACGTAGACCTAACTGTTAGATCTATTGCGTAACTCACCTGCATTGGAAAAACAGCAGACTTGTTCCCAACATATCCTGAGACAACATGACTCTGGATTGAAATCACTCTATGGTCAGGAAGTGCCATGTTTGGAGTTTTATACTAAGATCTTGATCTAGAAGCTAGTGCACAGACACTATACAGCAGTCTGAGAGTCTCAACAAACGATTATATGCTCGCATGGGACTAGAACTACATGTGTACGAACGTACGTATATGGCACGCCATTTGACCAATAACCCCGATGAACCTTGTTTATCGCCGATAAACAAGGTTTATCGACGAAAAACAAGGTTTAGGCCAAAAAAAAAAAAATGTTTGGTTGTCCTCGATTATTTTTCTGGAGTAGGGGCGGGCGGGCGGATTTTTTTATTTATTTTTTTTTATTTTTTTATTTTTTAATTCATTTTTTGTGTGTCTTTTTTTGATTTTTTCTCTTTTTTCTCTTTTTTTCCCCCATTTTTTTTAATTTTTTGTTTTAATAATTTTTTTTCCATAACAAATAAAAATCATTGGGATTGTCAAGCATTTAAACAAACAGAGTCTATAAAACACTTTAATATGGTAAAAGACTAGTTTAATGTACAATGAATATCAAGACCAACACAGAAAGTATTTTGGGCTTTGAAATACAGCACCTTTTAAATCTCCATTGTACTACGTATAGCTACTTGCGCCCTTTATGTAGCAAACAATGCCTAATCGGTGACCATTGGTCCCCCATGATCCTCTTTATCTTATATTAACTGAGAGCTGATTTGATGAGATAACCACCTGTCCAGTGACCTTGCAGGGTGGTCTAATCCCTCCTGTAAACCAGTACAGATGGGCTTTAAAATGAGTTTAAGAATGCTCAGAACCTGATTTGAATGTACGGCATTTTGACATAGAAAAATAACAATGGCAAGTTTAATAAATACCTAATTGCGTACTGAAAAGACCAAACTGGCAACGGGACGCATTTTGATCCTTGCAAATGCATAAAATGGTATGTTTGGCATTAAAGATTGCTCCCCCAAAAATAAGTATTAAAAAAAAAAAAAAAAATGAATTAAAAAAAAAAAAAAATATTAAAAAAAAAAAAAAAAATACGAGCGGCCCGAAAATGACGAGCGGGCGGACGAGGACAACCAAATGATTTTTTTTTTGTTGGGCTTTATCGAGAGAAAAACAAGGTTTATCGAGCTCAGGGGTTTTAGGTATTTAATTACGGTCAGATGAGCATCCAGGGGCCCGCCTTAGAACCCTTGGTGGTGTCCAAGGGGCAGAGCCCCTGGAAGCTCGGGGGTTTTAGGTATTTAATTACGGTCAGATGAGCATCCAGGGGCCCGCCTTAGGTCCCTTGGTGGGGTCCGGGGGCGGAGCCCCCGTAAGCTCTGGGATTTTAAGCATTTAATTACGGTCAGATGAGCATTTTTTTGCCTTATTTGTGACATTGGCAGGTCACTTATTTTTGTCTCCGTCTTTCTTTCTTTTTCTCTTTAACATACTTTTTCAAAAAGGAGGGGGGGGGGGAATCGAGCCCAGCCACTTTGCAGACCATGCCATAAAGGCTTCTAAATAAGCGTATTTTGCCTGACTGTAATTTGGGTATTTCTTATTTTCCAACGAACGCATAAAAAGGTATGAGTTTTTACAAAAAAATGGAGAAAAAATGCCGGAAAATCATGTCACAACATCAACATTTGTAAATCACTTGTTTCGAATAAGAAATAACCCCCCCCCCCCCCCCCCATCAGTACGCCAGCGTTCAGGGTCTCATGTCTTCTCACCCCTATAACAAAAAAACGGACACGCTTTCCCATTCTCGCACAATATGTCCACGATATGAGCCTATCGCTATTATAGAGACCTCCATTGATAAATACCGTATAGGTGGCATGCACAATGTTTATGAAATTTAATTCCTGTAAACTTACCTTTTTCTTTGAATGGAATTGTATATGTGATTTAATTCAGGTTTTTATTATTGTTACGTTCTTTTGGATTAAAAATACAAACCATGTTTACTCCTTTACTGCTTTTTTTTGGGGGGGGGAGGAGGGGGGGGGGCGTTTTTTTTTTTCCGGCGCCTATGGTTGGGTGGAGTCGTCTCGTCGAGGGAGCGTTTTTTTTTTTCCGGCGCCTATGGTTGGGTGGAGTCGTCTCGTCGAGGGAGCAAGAAAGAAACGGGTAAATATGCTGTGTCGGGTCAGCTGTGTCGGTATTCTTGCTCAAACCCCGTGTACTATATCAATGCAGAAGTTTGAAGTCGGTGAGATGTATATTTTTGTCGGTCGGCCGACAAGTTTTTTTACCTTCGAACTGTGACTTTTTATCCGAAGTGACTACAACTACAGAAGCGGATCTAGAGGGGGGGGTTGGGGGGTTGCAACCCCCCCCCCCCCCCTTGGGCGGCCCAAAAAAAAAAAAAAAAAAAAAAAAAAAAAGAAAAAAGAACGCACGCTGGAGAGAAACCCTTTCAAGTGCAAATATTGTGAGAAGATATTCAACTCATCTGGTAACTTAACCAAACACATGATAACTCTGGATATAACTATGTATTAAACTGTTACTTGATTTAAAAAGACGTTATCATGCACTGCTTTTTATGGTCTCCATTGTGTTAATAGATGCCAGGAAAACATCACTTACGGAGTTCAAATAAACACCCCAAAAAAAATCGGCTCGCCGCTTCGCGGCTCGTGGACGATGCTCCGCATCGTCATTATTTTGGTCAAACCCCCCCTTAGCAAAAAGCTAGATCCGCCCCTGAACTACGATACAATACTAAATTCAAACAAGGTTTAAGAGTCAACAATGGTACGACGAATCGTCTTCCTTTCTCTATAATTGTGATGAAACGCTAAAGAATCCGCGCTTTGCGCGGAAGGGAAAAAATTCATTTAGACGAGTCGAAAACGGTACAGCAAATCGTCTTCTTTTCCTAATAATTTAAGGAAACGTCTAAGCTTCCGCTTCGCGCGGGAGGCCTATCACCCACACCCACTAATTCGCTTGCTCTCTACCGTCCCACCCTAAAATAAGATCATAGCTCCGCGCCTGCTTTACAATATATAGCTATGATGCTGACTAAGTTGACGAAAGAGGAAAAACAATTTAGCCTTCGGCCCCGGGTTTATAGGGTTAAATTTGTAGATATTGGACATTTAATGTTGTCGGTAATTAGTGGCTAGGTTGTCGGTAATCGTTGGCCTCTACACCCCCCCCCCCCCCCCACTGAAAAAGGTCTAGCGACGCCCCTGTCCCTCACTCTCCCCCTTTCTTTCTCTCACTCTCTCTTTCTCCTACCCTCTCAATATAACCCTTCTGTCTTTCCCTCTCTTTCTTCTATGTCTCTCTTTCCCTTTCTCTTTCCTTTTTCTTTCTCTGCACTCCCTCTCTGCCTCCTCCCCTTTTATCTATTTCCCCCGGTATGAGAAATAGGGTAGAGATAGATGGTTGGAGAGATAAATGAGAGATAGAGCATGGGAAAATGAGAGATAGAGCGGGGATAGATGAATTACTTCATCAAGGTCATTTTTTTTCTATTGTTCAGTACTGTTTTTTCCCAATATTTCTTATCAACTAAATTTTGTTCTACATAATACTGAATTTACTTTGTTTATATTATATTTGACTGTATTATATTATATCTGTTTATATTTTGTTTGTTTTGAAACGGAAATAAAATCTGAATCTGAATCTGAATCTGATATAGATGGAGAGAGAGAGAGAGAGAGGAGAAATAGAGGAGAGATATTTTAAAGATAGATGGATGAAGATAGAGGAGAGGTAGAGCGGGGATAAATGGATGGTTATTGAGGATAAATAGAGGAGAGATAGAGCAGGGATAGATGGATGTTGAGAGAGAGATAGAGAAAGAGGAGATATAGGGTAGAGATAGATGGATGGAGAGAGAGGAGATATAAATGAGAGATGGAGGAGATAGAGGAGAGATAGAGCAGAGATAGAGGAGTGATAGAGCGGGGATAGATGGATGGATAAAGATGAAGAGAGAGAGAGATATATATATATACAGTGCGTCCCAGAAAAAACGAAACCGAGAAGTATCGATGTTTTATCATAACTTAATCGCAACCATAATTAATGAATGATACATATTTGGAAAGCTTAGAGTCTCCCGGCCCTTTCATGTGATGCTACTTAGATAATGCTAATTTCACGCATGAGTGATTAAAAGCAATTTGAAGGAAGGAAACCAACAAGACATTTGGCGGGCGGTATCTGAATTTCGAAGAAAAATTCACATTTCTAAAAAGTTGAGTTTCTGCCCTTTCATAATGACACCTCAATCAGGAAAAATGAGCGAAGAACGACAAAGTTCTGTTTATTTAAAGTAGTGCTTGCATTTCCATAATTTTATTAAACGAATTCGTTTTCACTGGCTGCCTGCCGTATCAATAAACGAAATTAACAAAAGACTTAACTCCGTTTCGTTTACAATCAGCCGTAGATGAGAGTCTTCATGCATGGCTGATTGTCAACGAAACGGAGTAAGTCTTTTGTCAAATCTGCTTTTTGCTACGGCAGGCACCAAGTGAAAACGAATTCGTTTGTTAAAATTATGAAAATGTAAGGGCTACTTCAAACACACAGAACTTTGTCATTCCTCGCTCATTTTTCCTGATTGAGGTGTCAATGAAAGGGCAGAAACTCAACTTTCTAGAAATGTGAATTTGTCTTCGAAATTCAGATACCGCCCGCCAAATGTCTTTTTGGTTTCCTTCCTTCAAATTGCTTTTAATCACTCATGCGTGAAAAATGCATTATCTAAGTAGCATCACATGAAAGAGGAGACTCTAAGCTTTCCAAATATGTATCATTCATTAATTATGGTTGCGATTAAGTTGTGATAAAACATCGATACTTCTCGGTTTCGTTTTTTCTGGGACGCACTGTATAAAGGAGAGATAGAGCGGGGATAGATCGATATCTCTCCTCTATCTCTCCTCTATCTCTCCTTTATCTCTCCTCTCTCTCCATCCATCTACCCTGCTCTATATTATCTCCTTTATCTCCATCTATCTATCCCTGCTCTATCTCTCCTCTATCTCTCCTTCATCTACGGGGATAGAGCCTTCTCTTCATCTGCTCCGCATCTTTGGAACTCTCTACCTGTCCAACTTCGAAATTGTAACAACATTGATACCTTTAAATCTGAACTCAAAACCTATCTTTTCCGGCAACATTGCGAATAATATGTGACATATTGAGGGAGCCAGGCGCCTTTGAATGCTTTTGCAGATAAATGGCGCTATACAAATGCTGTTCATCATCATCATCATCATCATCTCTCCTCTCTCTCCTTTATCTCTCCTCTCTCTCTCTCCATCCATCTAGCCTGCTCTATCTCTCATTCATCTCTCCTCTATCTCTCCATCCATCTATTCCTGATCTATCTCTCCTCTATCTCCCCTCTATCTGTCCTCTATCTCCATCCATCCATCTCTACCCTATCTGTCCTTTATCTGATTTTATCTCTCCTCTCTCTCCAACCATCGATCTCTACCCTATTTCCCATACCGGGGGAAATAGATAAAAGGGGAGGAGGCAGAGAGGGAGTGCAGAGAAAGGGAAAGAGAAAGGGAAAGAGAGAATTAGAAGAAAGAGAGGGAGCTAGAGACAGAAGGGTTATATTGAGAGGGTAGGAGAAAGAGAGAGTGAGAGAAAGAAATGGGGAGAGTGAGAGAGATAAGAGAAGGGGAAAACCTAGAAAGTTTGAAAGAGAGAGAGAGAGAGCTAGAGAGAGTATAAACATAACATTTCAAAAGTTGGGGGAAAAGCCTGGAATTAAGAATACGTCGCCATACCTCCGGCTCAGAAAATGTCGATCGTGGTCATGAGCGCGAGCAAGTGTTACGGTGTTGGTATATTCTACGGTGTAAAGCGCACGTGCAGAGCAGTGCTCTGAGCTGGGTGCAACTTTAAAAAGCGCCCACTCCTGACGAAATACGAATAACCGGTTATTCGTATATACACGGCCGTGTTTTTCGATAAACCTTGTTTATCGATAAACCTTGTTTATCGAGAGAAACTGTGTTTATCAGTCGATATACAGAGTTTCTCACGATAAACAAGGTTTATCGCTCGATAAACCTTGTTTTTCGTCGATAAACCTTGTTTTTCGGCGATAAACAAGGTTTATCGGGGTTATTGGTCAAATGGCGCGCCATATACGTACGCTGCATTAATATCCTTATAATCACGTGACAATTCACGTGCCGGTCACCAGCTGTTCACTCGATCACGATCAGTCGATCACGTGCAAGCACCCGACGGTCATATCATCCAGGCCAGGCCAGCCAGTACCTCCCCCTAAGCCCAGGCATTAACAGCAAGTGTACGAAAAAATGGGTCGTTTAGCTGGAAAAGTTGCAGTTGTGACGGCAGCTGCTCAAGGCATTGGAAGAGCCACTGCTCAGGTAAAGACAAGTCATGTTGACGCTACATATCTGGAGGTGTCGTGATCGTGGTCATATTATTAGGTGGTCTGTCGTTTTCGACAGATCACCTATTGTTTTCGTCAGAATTTTATTAGGTGCTAGGTCGTCTGTTGAAAACAGATCACCTATTGTTTTCGTCAGAATTTTCTTTCTTTATTTATTTTTTTATTTATTTATTTATTTATTTATTTATTTAGATCTATTTATTTTTATTTATTTCTTCACACTTTTTTGTTCACAGGATAACTCAAGATCGGTTCAATCAATTTCGTTCAATTTTGGCACAGTCATAGGTCATTGCAATGAGACGTGACAGTAACATTTTCAAGGTCATCAAATCTTCATGACGTCATCCAGGCGCCATTTTGTGTTTTTTTTTGGTACTTTCAACTCGTGATCATATCTTCATAACGGAAAGGCATTTCTTATTCATATTTATCATGATTAAGGTCAATATCCGTCCGGTCAATTTCAGGTCAAAAAATGCGCGCGCATGCGTACGTCCGCGCGTCAGCGCGCGCGCAAAAAATAAAAATGCTCCAAATTGTTTGAAATTAATTTTGCATACGTTTCAGGCCATTTTAAGCGTTTTGATAGAGTATGAATTGTAGATATGATTTCATGTCTCATTTGACCCTCAATTGACTCATGACGTCATCATAATAGCCTCCAAACTCAAAATTTCAATTTGCATATTATGACGTCAGCACATTTTTTGGAAAATTGATTGTATCTCTGTAAATATTGATCAATTTTCATCCAAATTTTGATATGTTCTAGCTGAGACAAATCTCTACAAATAAAGTCATGACGTATTTTTCATTTTGACAATGGCATCATGGCGTATTTTTGCGATTAAAGGAGGCATGTCAATTTTCACATTTTGCGTGTATTCTCTACAGGACATGACTTTTTCTCAAAACTGGATTCTACATTCTTGTCTTTCGCGAGCAATATCTCCGTCGTTTTATCTTTGTTTACGCAGAGCTTTGAGTATGTTGTAGCTGAGACAATAAGCTATCACAAGTGTGCCCTTTATTTTTCGATCAGATGCCGGTATCATGCTCATATTTCACTTACAAAGTGGGATTTGAGAATTGTATTTTCCGTTTCCGTGTATTCTCTATGGGAAATGTTTTGGTATATCGGTAACGCACTTGACTTCCGACCTCGAGGTCCCTGGTTCGAGTCCGGGCGTCTCCAACAATTTTTTTTCTTCATTTTTTTTTCTTTTTTGACTTTTCAATGATCATAAAATTGAAAACAGACCACCTAATTCGTCACCATGACGAATTCAATTTCTAGTTAGGTGGTCTGTCGTTTTCGACAGATCACCTATTGTTTTCGTCAGAATTTTCTTTCTTTATTAGGTGGTCTGTCGTTCGACAGATCACCTATTGTTTTCGTCAGAATTTTCTTTCTTTATTTATTAGGTGGTCTGTCGTTTTCGACAGATCACCTATTGTTTTCGTCAAAATTTTCTTTCTTTATTTATTTATTTATTTATTTATTTATTTATTATTATTATTATTTATTTTTATTTCTTCCCGTTTTTTGTTTATCGGTTAACTCAAGATCGGTTGTGTTAATTTCTTTCAATTTTAACACAGTCATAGGTCATTGTCATGAGACGTGACAGGAACATTTTCAAGGTCATCAGGTTATCGTGACGTCATCCAGGCGCCATTTTGTGAAATCACGTTATCCATCATATCTTCATGATGCATAAGCAAAGGTCATTCATATTCATATCACATATACTTCAGGTCAAGGGTCAACAGGTCATGTCACCAAAGGTCACATAAAGGTCATGACGCGCGCGTACGCTTGCGTCAAAATTTAAAAATGCTCAAAATCACTTAACTATTAAAGGAGAGTACGAATCAGGTCATTTTAAGCATTTCAAAAATTTTCGTCCGTACCTGTCCCCGCGCGCAGTGCGCGCGCTCACAACGCGCGTTAAAGGTCAAATTCAATTTTTTTCACATGATTTAGCTTCCTCTTACTGTAAATGACAATTTACATTAATTTCAGTCACTCTTGACTTTTCATAAGGCCGTGAGCGTGCGTCAAACCACAAAATCTGCGCGTGCTGCTATGGGCAATATAATGCAAATTTGATCAAAAACATCCCATTTTAAAAATCAAAATAGCTCTTCAGATAGTCTTCAGATGGGTTTGGAATTTTACCGGGAATTTTACAGGAATAGTTGAAGTTTATGAATGCAATTTCGACCAATCAGATGGCTGGATTTCTTAAGTGAGGTATATAATAATAAATATGGCAATCCTTTTGACCGCTGCCACCATATTGAATGATCAGATGTACAGATCAATAAGAGATCATTGCTGTAGAAAATGTTCATGTATAAGTGGCCATCTTGGAAGTGCTTTATTCTGGTATTCCTCCGCCAATCACAGCCTCATTACGCACATTAATGAACTAATGGTGTTGTTAATATAGTACCACAACAAACATTAGATTTTTAGTATTCAAATTGGAGGAATACTAATAATCAAAGACTCAATTCTACTAGTATTCAAACCTAACCAGTTTTGAATACTAGTACATGCAGAATACTAATAATAGAAGACTAAAATTCCTTTAAATGGATGTTAGTATTCGAAGCACAACAATTTGAATACTTAAATTGATTTTAGTGGTTCTGACAATAAGATTTTTAGTATTCAAATTGGAGAAATACATGCAACCACTAAAATACCACTTATTTTGTATTCTGAATATTAAGCGAATATATTCAGAAGACTTATTTTGTATTCCTGTTTGGTAAGGGAGGGCCCTGTCTTTATACAAAGAGTTGCGATTGATCCAAATCAGTTGCAAGTCCTCCAATCAATCGCAAGTTTGTAGTCTCTTATCTCTTATATACATACAGTAGTTGCGATTGATATCAACTCTTTAAAGACGGGGCTCGATCTGGTGTAAGGTACCCGATATGTATAAGAAGGCTTCATATATGACTAGGGTAATAATGTTGGAGCCCCAGGAGTGCCATGGCGCTATAGAGTACCGAAGCTGTGACATCATACAAATCTATTTTTAGAATTTTTCAATTTTTTCTTCATTTTCCAAAAGAGCATCAAAAAAAATGTCCAAATGTCGAAAACCAAATGAATATGTTAAGTATTGGTTGAGATATGACCATCTGAATAAATAAGTTTCCTATAGGAACCCAGTGTTATTTGCTCTGGTTCCTAATTGTTATGAACCAGAGCAAATAACACTGAGTCCCTATAGTAAACTTTTTTATTTACCGGTAGATGGTCATATCTCAAGCAATACTTAACATATTCATTTGGTTTTCGACATTTGGACATTATTTTTGATGCTCATTCAGAAAATGAAGAAAAAATTTAGACATCCTAAAAATAGATTTTTGATGACGTCGCACTTCATCACTCTATATACATGTAAGAAGCTGCCATTGTTCTGAAGAAACCAGGCAAAATGTATTTTCTATGAAATGATGATGGCCTACATGGTCAGCGATGGGGACTGAGCTGAGCTATCAAGACCTGTAGATACATCAGAAAGATCGGAGTGGTGCTTGTTTAAGTGTGGTCAAGGTCAGAGCTAATTTAAATTTCAGGGAGCTGAGCCTGAAGCCTACAGCCATAAGAGTTGAAGTACGAGGACAGAAATATGAGGAATTCCTTCTTTTATAATGATGACGTGAAACAGTGAATCATAATAATAATAATAATAATAATAATATTAATACTTAAACCAAGAATACTAATATTTTAATACAGTCAAACCTGCTTTAGTGACCACCTGTCTACATTCAATACATTGGTAGACCACATTTTTTGTTCCCCTTGAAAATGGTTTCTCATTGAAACATATACAGTATACTAAAGGAACCTGTCTACAAAGACCACTTTTTGTGTTTCCCTTGGGCAGTTGCTATTCACAGGTTTTACTGTAATAATACTATAATTAATAGTAAAGGAATGATAATAAACATGTATCTAATTATAATAATAATTAACATTTTTTTATTTCCCCATTAAACAGACATTCTCACCTAACAGTAAGAACTCTATAGATTTAAGGCCAATGAAATATAATTCCTAGTTTGTCGTCGGTGCCCCCATCCTTTTTTTGTTTATAAATTGAAACTAGTCTCCTTCAATCATTGAATCCAGCTAATTTTTTAATCAGCAGACTTAAAAAATAGGAGTCGAGACAGTGTGTACTTATATTTTGCATTTCTAAAATGCTTGTGAAAATTTAAGTTCTTTTCTAAATGACGATTTATAATTTGATATTGATCATTCATTTGATAATTAATTTTTAAAGGAATACATGCAGTTAAAAACTAAATTATTTAAACCCTTACTAAGTGTTGTCATTTTTTAAGTATGTGAAAATTGCAACATATGAAAGCTTTAACATCTAAACATATTCAACAAAAGCCCTATTCCTCCGTTCGTCTATACCTTTAATTTTTGAGTTACAAAACAACAATAAAACATCAAATTTACAAGGTGTACAGTGTATCAATAATGAATGTTAACTCTATTCATCGTATCGCTTATCTATTAGTTTGTGCTTGGCGGTTTCACTGGAATATCTTTCGACTGGAAAACATGTATATTTTCTTTTTATAAACTTGACAGGCCTTTGCTCGAGAAGGTGCTACTGTTCATGCGACAGATATCAATCTGGAGAAGCTGAATGAACTCAAGGATACAAAAGGTAATTCAGGGTTACGATTATTGAAATGTAGCATGCGGAATGATGGTGGTTGCGCCTCGATTTTGAGGTTATCTACATGTAGCTGCTTCTACCGTTGTTTTTTTTTCAAGTCTACTTGGTGCCCTCTGATGGCTGGCAGAGACATCAACAGGTTAGGGAGGCAAAGTTTGGAGTTAGTTATTACATGTAGTATTAGTATTATTGTTATCATTATTATTATAATTATTATCAATATTATCATCATTACTATAATTGTTGTTATTGCCATTATTAGTATTATTGTTATTATTGTTATTGATATTATTATTATCATTTGTATTATTAGTATTATCATTATTATTATTTTTTTTTTTTTTTTAATGAATGTTCACTAACTTTCACTTTCAGTGCTGTAGCTGTCCACAGTAATACCACAATTCATGGTTAGGTTACTTAGGTACATGATATGAACATTATGACTGCCAATCATTGTCTAATATGGCAGCAATGGGATGCAAACATACACTGTCACAATGAATAGTGACTGATGAAAAATTAATACTAGTTGGTAGTAATAATATCATTGTTATTATTATTATTATTATTACTATCATTATTATAATTGTTTTTTTAAGGTTGTTGTTTTTGTTATGAATGTTCACCCCATTTCACTTCCAGTGCTGCAGCTGTGCACTAGTAATACCATAATTCATGGTGAGGTTACTTACATTAGGTTCATGATATGAACATTATGACTGCCAATTATTGTCTATCCCTCTCTCTCTCTCTCTCTCTCTCTCTCTTTCTCTTTCTCTCTCTCTCTCTCTCTCTTTCTCTCCCCCTCTCTCTCTCTCTCTTTTTCTCTCTCTCTCTCTCCCTCTCTCTCCCTCTCTCTCTCTATCTCTCTCTCTTTCTCTCTCTCTCTCTCTCCTGTGCAGGTCTCACCGTGAGCAAACTAGATGTCACAAACAAGGAGGAGGTGACAACATTTCTGGCAGGAATTCCCAAAATTGACATTCTCTTCAACTGTGCAGGGTGAATACCTCCTCAAGCATGAATAATAAAGATCATGGGGGTGTTTCACAAAGATCCTAAGTTGAACTTAACTCTAAGTTGGACTTAAAAATGATGGAGAGCCGTTAGCATCTTTGAAAATATTTTGTAAAAGTTATTTTAAAAGGCATAAAATGTTGATTCAAATCATTCATATCTTCTATTATCAAGGATATTTCATGTTCTTTAGGTGGAATTTATAAAAAGTCTAAAATACTTGAATTTTTGCTTTTGTAAATATTTAATTTTAAGGCTACAAATGGCTCTCCATAATTTTTAAGTCCAACTCAGAGTTAAGTTTGACTAAGGATCTTAATGAAACACCCCCATATTTCCAAATAATGGTTGGGCCTTTGCATGAGATGAATGATAATAATAGTAATAATAAACATGGACTTTTTAAATGAAAAATAGGCTGGGAAGTTTCACTGTAGGCTTATCAATACAGCTAAAACAAAATGCAATTTAATGCTCAAAGATTGGAGATCAATTTAGAAATCAGGAAATTTAATAATTTAAGGTATTTTAACAATTTGTTAAAACAAAATAACTTGAACTTAAAACTTGAATTTCTATATATATATTTATATCCTGCATCAAAAATTTGTTGGCTTTTGATTAGTTGAGAGCTCGTCACATGACCAAAAATATTTGAACTATTTTTAGAAAGTACTAGGTATATGAGAGTACTATTTGGGAGTACTATTTGGGAGTTGAAAAAAAAAAAAATCTTCAAATCTTAATTTAATGAAAACAAAATATTTTAAATCTTTTTAGATAAAAATTGACATTTTTTATATTTTTTTTTTAATAAAATAAATTTTTGATGCAGGATATAAAACAAATATATATACCATGCCTTCTATTCGAGTTACTGGTTAAAACTATGGGCCTCGGTGACTCCAAATGTACCATTTGCTTCGGGGCTGCACCCCTCAGCAAATAGTACTATTGGAGTCACCTCTTGCGCATAGTTTTAACCAGAACCTCTCAAGACAGTGTATATTTGTATACTATTCTGTTAAGGCAAATTGCGTAACTTGTAAATTAGTACTGTTCTATATATATTCAGTTTTACATACATTTGTTATAAATAGATTAGACACACATTTTTACAGTTTTTTCCCAATAATTCTTTTGCAAGTAGGATATCTGCTGTATTTTTATGCTCTATGTGTTCAATACAAGGACTCAGAATTATCAGGTTGATAAAATTCATATTTTAATACTTTTTATTTTTATTTCCTTTCTGGCAACTCTTTGTAGATTTGTCTTCAATGGTACAGTTCTGGACACGGAGGAAAAAGACTTTGACTTTTCTTTCAACTTGAACGTCAAATCCATGTTCTTCCTCACAAAAGCTGTCTTGCCTAAGGTGAGTACATGTATATCAATGGCAATTAATTATATGGAAATGGTTAAAGCGAGTTAGCTCAGCAGAGCTTCAGAAGAGCTTTTTAGCACTGAAATAATGTTATCATTATTATTCCACAATTTACTTCCGAAATTCACATGATCCAACGTGCAAACTCGACACACTTTAACTCTTACCCAGTATTCAAGTATTCAACCCTCCAGAAATCGTTCATAAACGATGCAAATACAACGAGAAACTTTTTTTGTTTGTTATTATTTGTATGTTTTATTAAATCAAAAATAATTTCACAATATTTACAGGTCATCAATAATGATTGGTACATAACAAAAAAAAGATACATATAAAAAATAAAAAATAAAAAGTGACAAGAAATACAAGATATATTTCAATCAATAAACATAATATAATGCCTAATATGATAATATGAAGCCACAGAGAGAACAAAAATAGAAGACTGTTTATTATAACGGGAGTCCCCCTAGCTGCCAAGACCAAAAAGGTCCTGTCAAGGTCCACCGAAGCCTGGACACACTCCACCAAACCACACGATCTGCACGAGTACAACAAGAAACTTGACCTACATGTACTCCTGGCAGTGATGGCAATGTTACAGATTTATCCATTTAATACTATTTAATCCATGATTGTCTTTTTATTCTCCCCAGATGTTGGAGCAGAAGAGTGGCAGTATTATCAACATGTCTTCCGTAGCATCAAGTATAAAAGGTACCTCGTTAAAATGATTGCAAAAAATGGAGGTCAACTAAACCTCCATATTTTCATCAGAAAACTGTAATTGAATCAAAATGATATATATCTGTAGAGGAATAAGAGCCAACTTACTTATTTAGTAGGACAAATGTTTCTGAGAGAAAAATTATCTTTGTGTAATGCAGAGTTTTGGGAAATTTCAAAAAATTGGATTGATAGTAATTCTTTACAATTTTGATATATTTGTATGCCTCTGTGGGTGTATTATAAGCACAAGAACTTTTAGCTCCTAAAACACTTCTGCTTTCGAGAACTTGAATGATAAAAAATTTACTGGTGCTCCCGGTAATTTCAAATATTTCAAATAGCGCGTAAGGCCATTCCATGGTAGCTGCGACCATGAAAATCTCAGAATATGCAGTTTTGATATATAATTTCCAAACGGTAATAGCAAATCGGTCCATCGTAGTCAAGAAACACTGTTTAAGAGCTAAAGTAATATCAGTCTTGAGAGGGCGCTATACAACATAAAGAGTTTACTATCTACGATTTCATCACTTTAGACTCGATTTCAACCGCGACAACGATCATTGAATATTGTAAAATCGCATATGCTTCCAATATGTTCATTTGAACCAAATTCATGACCCCATAAACTTGGTAATACCTTTAAGTCCAACTTAGAGTTAAGTTTGACTTAGGATCTTTGTGAAACACCCCCCAGGTCCTCCCAATAGGTGCTTGTATTCAACAACCAAGGCAGCAGTGATAGGCTTCACCAAGGCGGTGGCAGGAGACTTTGTCTCCAAGGGGATCCGATGCAACGCCATCTGTCCCGGGACCATAGATACACCCTCCCTTCATCAGAGAATGGAAGCTACGGGGGATAAGGAGCAGGTATTGTGATCAAATCAAATCAAATCAAATCAAGATACAATTCGTCCCTATTTTCACGAAGTGACGGTAGTGAATGAAAATCGCATACACTTTGCGTTACGATTTTCCTCACTACCGTCACTTCGTGAGAACAGGGACGAATTATGCCTGTCAGAGTCTAGTAAAAATGCATGAAAATTTATTAGCATGTCACAACAGTAATGACAGGTGATATTCTAATTTGATCTATAACTTTTTGTCTCGAATCCGGACACCTTCCCCTGGATATACACCCCCAGGAAAACCAACCCCAGTCAACTACCCCCTAGAACAACTACCCCCGGACAACTACCCCCTAGAACAACCACCCCCTAGGACAACTATCCCCTAGGACAACTACCCCCTAGGACAACTACCCCCTGGATAATTACCCTTTAGGACGACTACCCCCGGGACAACTACCCCCTGGACAACTAACCGACGGACAACTACCCCCAGACAACTACCCCGGACAACTACCCCCGAAAAAAGTACCCCCTGGGATAGTTGTCCTAGAGGATGGTTGTCGTAGGGGGTAGTTGTCTGGGGGGGGGGGGGTAGTTGTCCGGGTAGTAGTTGTTCGGGGGGTAGTTGTCCTAGGGGGTAGTTGTCCGGGGGGTAGTTGTCTCGGGAGAAGTTGTCCTAGAGGGTGGTTGCCCTATAGGGGGTAATTGACTTGGGGTGGATCGATGTCCAGGGGGTAGGTGTCCTAGAACCCTTTTGTCTATGTATGATCTTCTACAAAAAATATGAAGTCCGGCTGTTTGATCAGCATGAACATTTGAAATAATAAAGATAACAACCTCCCCCCCCCCTTCCCCCTTCCCTCCCCTTCCCCTTCCCCTTCCCTCCCCTTCCCTCCCCTTCCCCTTCCCTCCCCTTCCCTCCCCTTCCCCTTCCCTCCCCTTCCCCTTCCCCTTCCCCCTCCCTCCCTTGCCTTGAAAAACCATCGCGGCTTACTGTGGGCATACATGTATGTGAACAAGACTTAAGGGATATGTTTGTAAGTATTGTAATTGATTTAGTTTCTCTACATTTCAAGATAACGGAGAGTGCATGGAGGCCTTTGCTTGTGTTCTATATGTCTGACATTAGGGACTTTTAGATTTGCGTGGACTGATACTGATATGTGTGACGTCCATTCAAGGCAGTGCATTAAAAGGACGTCGACCGTAGCAATCCACATTGTCTTTGTGCAAATCTAAAAGTCCCTAAATGGCAGTGGCATGACGACTCTTCTAGTTGTTGAGATAGTACCCAATTTGTAATATTGATAATCTCTCCCTTCTCCTCCCGCTTCCTCTCCGTCTATCTCTCCTACCCTCTTTTTCTCTCCATCTCTCTTTTTCTCTCCATCTCCCTTTCTTGCATGCTCTCTCCCACCCTCTCTATCTCTACCTCTACCTCTCTCCTCTGGCTCCCTCTCTCCATCTCTCCTACCCTCTTTTTCTCTCTATCTCTCTAACTTACATGCTCTCTCCCACCCTCTCTATCTCTACCTCTCTCTCCTCCGGCTCCATCTCTCCTACCCTCTTTTTCTCTCCATCTCCCTTTCTTGCATGCTCTCTCCCACCCTCTCTACCTCTACCTCTCTCCTCTGGCTCCCTCTCTCCATCTATCCTACCCTCTTTTTCTCTCTATCTCTCTAACTTACATGCTCTCTCCCTCCCTCTCTATCTCTACCTCTCTCTCCTCCGGCTCCATCTCTCCTACCCTCTTTTTCTTTTTCTTTTTCTCTCTTTCTTACATTCTCTTTCACCCTCTCTATCTCTACCTCTCTCTATCTCACACAAACACACCCACACTCCTCCGTCCTCTTCTCTTTCCTCTGTGTCTCCCAACCTCTCTCTTGCTTACTCTCACCCTCTCTTTCGCTCCCTTTCTCCCTCCCCACTCTTTTTATGTTTCTCTTCTGTCGCTCTTCTGTCCCTCTCTCTCTCTGCCTCTCTTTCTTTCTCTCCATCTCTTTCTTTCTCTCCATCTCCATCTTCCCACTCTCTCTCCATCTCTCTCTTTCTATTTCTCCAACTCTCTCTCTCCATCTCTCTTTCTATTTCTCCAACTCTCTCTCTCTCTCTCTCTTTCCATCTGTCTCATCTAGGCCATGAAGTCATTCCTTGCCCGTCAGCCCTCGGGTAGACTTGGTACTCCTGAGGAAGTCGCCAATACAGTAGTCTTTCTCGCATCTGATGAGGTAAACATGCTTGATCCTGTCCTTTAACCACAAAGTCACGTTGCTGGTACATTGTCAAACCACTGCAGCAAATTTTATGTACATGTATGAATAAAGTGGCAAAAAGGCAATATTTGGGGAGTAACCATTGATTAAAATTCCAGGAATTGAAACCACGCTATGCTTATCTCATATTTTTTTCTTTTGCTGCTGTGTTACATGTATATTTTAATTTTTTGTTGTCATTTTTTTAGGGGGGGGGGGGGGGGTTGGACAATGTTTATATTTTCAAAGACATACAGCTGCATATGAGAATAGACCCGTTTACAAGCCTTTCCAAATTCATGATGTTTCTTTCCTGGGGACCTAATCAGGAGGCCGTTATTCCATTAACCCGTTATTAATGAGTTAACTACAAGACTTGGAATCCAGGCTGCATACATTATCTGTTGCTTTGTCGGGCCAAGCCCTTGGGTTGACAAGAAGAACCTTTATTCTTCTAAAAGTATGCGTACAATTTGGATATAAACGGGTCTTCGGCCTGAAGTACTCACCTTGCCTTTTTTTAGTAAAAAGTTTTTTTGTATTCAATTATTTGATACATTATTGAAACTAGGCTGATTTAGAGATCGTTGAAGCTTTTTAAATTCAATTATTTGATACATTATTGAAACTAGGCTTATATAGAGATTGTTGAAGCTTTTTATATTCAATTTTTTGATACATTATTGAAACTATATAGGCTGATTTAGAGATTGTTGAAGCTTTTTATATTCAATTATTTATTACATTATTGGAACTAGGCTTACATGAATATAGAGATTGTTGAAGCTTTTTATATTCAATTATTTGATACATTATTGAAACTACATGTAGGCTTAGATCTATATACAGATCGTTGGATGGAATATTAATTGTGACTATTTGTGGATGTAATACCGTCTTGTCTTTGATGTAGTCCAGTTAAATCACTGATCTTTACTCATGTATGTATCTCTTATCCTTGCAGTCTAGTGTACATGTAACTCCTTATATGTCTATATTTTTCTGTTATGGGCTTTCAATAAAAACATACTGCAAAAAAAAAACTCCTTATCTGCGGCCACCAAAATCATCTCCCTATGCCACTCTATTTTATTCATCATGGCATAGGTATAAACAAGGCTTCAAGATTGTTTTGCAGCTAGTGCAGAAATGGGAAATTCTGCAAAGCCATAGAGTACCTAAGCTGTGACGTCATACAAATCTATTTTTAGAATTTCTCAATTTTTTCTTCAATTTCCGAAAGAGCCTCAAAATAATGTCCAAATGTTGAAAACCAATTGAATATGTTAAGTATTGGCTGAGATATGACCATTTGAATTAATAGATTTCCTATAGGAATTCAGTGTTATATGCTCTGGCTCATTTATTCAGATGGTCATATCTCAGCCGACACTTAACATATTCAATTGGTTTTCAACATTTGGACATTATTTTGATGCTCTTTCGGAAAATGAAGAAAAAATTGAGAAATTCTGAAAATGGATTTGATGACGTCACACTTCACCATTCTATTGTGTTTGCCATAGCAATCCCTCCGTCAGGTGGTCCCTACTGTTTGTGCAAACTTGCATGTGTGGCGAACGAGTGAACGTGGAGAGAGGCGAAGAAAGCTACCAGAATTATAATCACTGGTTTATGTATGTTAGATATTATTTGATGTGTTTCCTAATCCTAATCCTAATCTTTGATTGATCCCTACAGTCCAGCTTCATCACCGGGTCCGAAATCAAAATAGACGGAGGATGGGCTAATTAAACCTGAAGATGGCCTGTGAAGAAGACCAGGACTAACCAAGAAAAGACCAGGGGGGTGTTTCACAAAGATCCCAAGTCGTTTGTAGCCTTAAAATAAATTATATTCAAAAGCGAAAATTCAAGTATTTTCAATTTTTTATAAATTCCACATCTAGAACATGAAATCTCCTTGATAATAGAGAATATACATGATTTGAATCAACATTTTATGCCTTTTAAAATAACTTTTACAAAATACTTTTATAAGTAAGCAATTACTAAGTAAATGTCTAAGCTAAGAAATGTATTTATCTCGTATTCAAAATTGCATATTTCTCTATTGTTTTTTATTATTTTGCTCAATTCTTTACAACTATTTTCTTCTGATTATTCTGATTTCAATCAATCAATTCAACTCGTTCAAAGGGTTGGTCTGCCCTTTAAATATTTGATCGATTCCCAGAAAGAGTGTGTGAATTTAGACAATCTTTGCTTCGAGAAAGATCTTTGAGATAAGTGTGAATCCTATCTTTCAATTGGAAGGAATCTTGAGAAACTCAGAAATACATGTATAAAAAAGAAAAGTTTATATCTTTACCTCTATTTACCTTGTTTATTTAAAGGGGAAGTCCACCCTGGTTTTAATAAAAGCAGAAAGACGAGATAAACAAATTAAGGCAAGTTTTAGCAATTTCCAATTAAATGTAGGAAAGTGATGACTTTTTTTCAGTACAGAGCAAATGGGAGGGGACCTCGCAAGATACATCACAGAGTTGCTAATTTGGGTTGTTCCTCTTGTTTTTTTGCTTCTATTAAAACCAACTTAAATTAGGGTGGACTTCCCCTTTAAAGGTACTATGTCCCTTTTGCAGCCAACCTCAAATTCTGTAGAACTTTGCAGGAATTATGAATATTTCATGTATGTCCTATCTGTGAAATTTAAACGTTAGCAGTGTCCTCATATTCAAATTATTCAAGGAAACCCGTTTACTTGCTAGACTTCATTGTCAGACACTATTGAGTGACTGACTCACTTTTTTTCTTCTTTGGTAATAACATACATGAAATGAGTTGTAAAGGGTATATGAGCATTTGTCTACATCAATAACCCACTTCTTGTGATGGCCAAGATTAAACTGATTGAATCTTTGCGCAGCATAAAACGTGTGACCCTCCGGTACAATTGTCTGAAAATCAAGACTATTACTTTTGGGCTCTATAGCCCTAAAGTCGATTTGACAACTAATAGTCGTTATTTTCCCACTTGAAGACTTTTTCAAGCCCCACCTTTTTTAGGGAAGTTCTAAATTAGTATTATCTTTCAAATGCAGTTGGAATTTAACTTTTTCATTTTTTTGGCCTGCAAATGGGACATAGTACCTTTAAAGAAAAAATATTTAGCCTTAATTTTGATGTTGCATAGCAATAGAGTTATGTCGCCAATTCTTTTACGAGGCCGCCATCCATTTCCAGCCTAACCGCTCACGATGGTGGTCTCCTGCGTTCCAAATTACCTCTCTAATTTATTGAAAATATTTCATATTTCTTATGTTATTGTATGCTTCGTACATGTTTATCGAATGATATAATTGTACATGATTTTTTATTTAATTACTTTTGTAAACATTGTATTCATTGTATTTGTTATTGTTCAAAATTTTGTACTTTGACTTTGAATTTGTATATTTTTGAACGCAGAAATAAAATCAATCAAACAAACAATATATACATGTATATACATATACATATATATCATGTACATTATCACCTCGCTACAGTTAAATTTAAGATTTATTGAAAAATTACTTCCAGTTCTGATGATCGTTTTTAAATTGCAGATGCATAAATGATTCAGTACTACTGTAAAGAATGTATTGTGGTTTTCTGTAAATATTGTGATTAATTTGAAGAAGAAACAAATTATCAAGGTCAATACATGCACGTTTATAGAAACCGCAATTATAAATTTTGGAAGTTTGATGTGGTGTGAGTGAGCCTTCCACTATGTGCTCTTAAGTTTTGTCATATTTTGGTGTTGTTTTAGAAAATCATTCTTGTATTTCTGTGTCACCTGTATTGCATGTGCTTTGTGAATCTCCTGGACCATTTTTGTGCTAAGTAATTCAGAAATTTGGAAGTATATCAGTAATTTGGATTTGACTTTTGAGGTGTGTACACTTGAACTGTCGTCGACAGAAACATTCAAATTACAACTAAAAACTTATTTGTTTCTTTCATTGTAATTATTGCAATATTCTAATTCACTATTTCTAGGAGAATTTTGAATTTGTTTTTCGGTTTATTATTTTTTCTTTCTTATGTCCGTTACATGTACTTTTCTCTAAGCGCCATGAGCACCGAAAGGTGGACCTGTGCGCTAAACAAGTAACCACTATTATTATTATTGTGATGAACCGCAATAATACCAGTACTTTCTTCATGGAATAAAAAGGAAACTTGATTCTATTCTATCAGACTATGAGTGTGGTAGGCCCATTGCTTTATTGACAATTACACGATTATGTACATATTTCATCTGATTAATCCTAAATCTCTTGATTAATATCTTTTTATACAACATATTATTATTTGCTTACATTGATCAAGGGTCCACATACATCAAGACCTAATGTGTCCCTAATATCATTGGCGATTTGCCGAACAAACACTGGGGGAAAAGAAAATATGGTAATCTTCATGAATATACGAACATAAAAAACAAGATCACACAAAAGGCTGGACAATCAACTGGAGGTCAATTTCAATACAGGATTTTATATCTCAAAGAAATCGTGTTCAGATTATGTACGTTGCTGTAAAAATCGTTTGCATAATTCAATCTATGATGGGCAATTAAGGCCGTCGAAATAGCCTAAGCCTGATCATGTTCAAAGTTCTATTGAGTTATAGGAAGAGTTCTCATCTCATCAATATGCAAAAGTTGTTACACTGCTTTCCGTTTTTGACTTCCCGCTTGTTGAAACTAGCCTTCCCCTCTCCGCTGCCTCTCCTCCGCTCTGCCTTCCTGAACATCTGATAACTGAGCTTCTTGCTGTCATGCTGGGCCACCAGGTCAAAGTTCAAACTGTCCATCATCCGTTGAAAGAGGGCGTGGTCTAAGTAGCGTGAGTTGTCTAGACACGCGCGAGGTAGAACGACCTGCAGATGAAAGTGACGTGTGAAAGGTCATTAATAATCGAGTGGGCGCACTTTACTAGGAAGATGGAAATATGATTTGTAAATCTAAACAAAATTTGAATTTAGCAATTTGGATATGATATAATTGTCCTATATTCCTGATTAAGAGGCAACAGAGCCTGAAAATGGGCAGAAGTCTGAAAACAGGCATCCCTTCACCTGGTAGTGAATTTTTTTTACACAACAGCCGAGCCATGTTTGTCAACTAATTTGTAGAATTGCTCTGGTGAAAGAGAATATGTCATAATATGACATTAGTGCCATGCCAGGGGATAAAACCCACAGCAAATTGTATTTCGTGCCAAGTTCGACAACGACACCTGTAGACGACAAAACTTACAAAGATGTGTCCATCCTGCCGGCAGAGTTTCTGGCATCTCTTCAACATCTCCCCCCTCTGAGATGCAGAACTCACGAAGTTGAGGACCAAACTCAGGACAATAATATCGTAGGCATCGGACTCGCCAACCTGAAACCAATCAAAGTTCAACACTCAACACTTTTGGGAAATTTGCATCATTTAGATACAATAATAATACAAGGTCTTTCTAGATGAATTAAATCAGAATTAACAAGGCCAACTGTTACAGAGGGCACTATCATGTTTTCATTCTCTACCCCCCCCCCCCCCCCCCACCCCACCCCACCGGCCCCCGGCCCCCAGACTCCTCCATCTTTTCTCTCCATCTCACCCTGTAGATTTGTTGCTGTGCTGGAATATCTTCTTATATTTTCTGGAACATAATAGTGACACTTTTAGTCTAAGTCATTGAAATTATCCATCAAGCTGACTTTATTGTAGTTATGCAGGGGTATGCAACATTTACTCCAGGATTTGATGTATTATGTCAAAGATATGATTGCAAATGGGCTTCACTCTAGGTTTAGGGTTAGGTACATGTTAATACGTGTTTGGTCCAGGGATTAAGTTTTGAAAATTTAACAGTGCAAGAATTGATAGTGGCTTAATCAGGCCAGGGTGATAGTGAGCACTAAAAAAAAAAAGTTTTTTTGTTTTCCCCTCAACCACGCCCCCCTTGAGTAAAAAAAAAAAAGAGGATTCGCTGGGAAAAATGGCATCTAACAACATTCCCCCCTTTTGAGTAAGAAAATTGGGACAAAATTGGAGAAAAAATAGGGCAAAATAGGGAAGAATAGAGAAAATAAGAGGGAAATCGGGAAAATCAGGATAAAATAGGGAAGAAAAAAAAAATGGTAAAAAAAAAAATCTGGATTTCTTTTTTTTTTTTTTTTTTATCGGGAAGAAGAAAAAAAATCCGGAAAAAATCAGGAAACCGATTTAAATCGGGTTTTTATCAGGCCTGCTTAATTGTCACTGGATCCTGTGTTGTAGAACCTTCCTAGGCTTTCACTTGGTCATTGCTGCTGTAGGCTGTCACTACTAGAACACAGAGGTTAGCAACACTTTAAAGAACAATTAGGCCAAATAAGAAAAAAACATGTTTAGCGTCCTGTTTTTTCGAAAAATAGGAAGGAGGGGGCCCTTTTTATTTTTTATTTTTTATTTCAAAATGGCCGCTCAGTACATTTTCCTTGACAGTCGGGGCTATTTTTTTTCAAGATGGCCGCCGACAATTTTTTTTTTTTGTTAAATCAGAAATAGAGCCATTTTAGCAGTGTTTTTCATGTTTTTTTTCTTTCCAAAAAAAAAAAAAAAAAAAATTACAAAATTACAAATAAAAAAAAATAGGAGGCGGCCCCCAAAAAGGAAGCGGGCGGGGACGCTAAACATGTATATTTTTTTTAATGGCCTTACGACAACCCACGATTTGAACACCATTTTTCCCACTATTATGCAACATTTTTATTCAAGAGCAAAGGGCGTCTGAATGTTCTAAACGGAGAGAATTTGAATGCAGTTTGTTTAAAAAATGTGGACATTTATGTCACAACCCTTTCTATAAAAGGATTCAAATCATAACCTCGGTCACAATGCCAATGATTCAAACCCTGACCCCAATCCAAGGGATTTCTAACCATTGGGGATAATGCCCTGATGTATAAGTTTATACCTTGAAGTCAAAGAAGTCTGACTGGATGATGCCTTCACACTGCGGATTCAGGTCTATGGCCGCTGCATCCAACCACTTGGTGTGTTTGGTGTAGTTCAGCTGCAGGGCACCAACATCCAGGAGACACAGCTTGGATCCCTGAAGAGAAACATTGTACATGTGTATTAAACAGATTGAGCTTTGACCCCTTCTGTCCTATAGGCATCAACCCCCCCCCCCCCCCCTCCCCCTCCCCTCTTCCCCCTTTCCCAAATAGAATTCCAGTGGTTCATCATAATCTTGCGATCAGTAGAACAATCATTTTACCGAAATGACCTGGTGCCCACTTACTTACTAGAATTATAAATATGCAAACTGATTTCTTCCTACATCATATAAAACTACCATTTTGTCCATGCTGTATTCTATAAATCATCTTTAACGTACAGGTTCCTTTAATTCATATTTGAACATAAGTCCCTATTCAAGGGAAACCAACAACAAGAAAGTGGTCTCCGTAGTCACTTTAAAAGCAAGTCTGACTGTATTTCCATGGTAGTGCAGTGCTCAGATTGAACACAAAAAATGGCAATTCATCCATCTCGACCTCTGTCTCTGGAATGTGGGTCAAGTGATCTCTTATTGAAGTTACCTGTGTGGCTCTGACATTGGATTCCTTGAGTTTTTGCAGCACCCATTTTGATGTGTTTATGTTGCCATGGAGATGCTCACCGAGGAGGGAACTTTGCTGGTAGGCATGTAGTCCCCCTAGCTGCAGGAAAAAAAAACAGATATTTATCTTCGATATTAGGCCTAAAATAAAAACTTGTTGTATTGCCCTTTGCGACCGACCCAAAAATCTGAAAATCTACGGTCGGCATTTTAAAAAAGTTTTTTTTTTTTTAAACCCTTTTTTTAGATTTTTTTTTTATTAATGAATAAAAAAAAATATGTATTTTGTTTGTTTAAATGGGATATAAATGCATAAAATCAAATTATTTCAAAATTCTCACTCATGCAAACCATGGATAATTATGAAGTGAAGGATATCAATGGAATGATGACACTGAAACACATGTATTAAAGCATTAAAAACTGAGAAATATCAGCCAAAAGAGAGCGGGGAAAAAACGGTAAAAAACTGGAAAAAAAAACAAAACATTCAAATCTGAAAAATATCGGCCCAAAGAGGGCGACAAAAAAAAGTTATAAAAAAAAAAAAAATTCTGACCGACCGACCCATGTCTTGGCACCCAACAAGTTTTTATTTTAGGCCTAATGCCTCAGTCACAAAACAAAATCAACTCTACACCGACTCTAAAGAAAGTCATTCTTGGCCATTTGGGATAAAGGACCTTTTTGTTAAGTTTGTTTGTCCGTCCTGTTTTGACTGGGGAATAATCATTAGTCTAAGGATTCATTGCTACCAAGGGAATAAATAACCAGTGCAAGAGTGAGCGTGGCATCCTGGGGGGCGTTTCACAAAACTTGTCATCAGTGATAAATGACAGTTTTTTGTTATAAGCTACTGAAATCCTTGCTTCTGATTGGATATCAGCAGATTTGTCACTGATTTTTGTCATTTGTCATTGAAAAGGGCTTCGTGAAACGCCCTCCTGGTTTGAGCCCTAAAGGCTGGTTCAGATATGGCGTGGGAAACTGCAACAACAAAAAAGACGCTGAAGTTTTTTTTTAACATAAACGAAAGGCAACTGCATGCAACAAAGAACTTGCATATATTCACCGAGTTCTGTGTTCCAAGAAACAGAAATGTTAAGCGTATTACACTTTACTTCATCATAAGAAAACTGCAGTGGTTTTGCCGGGTCATATCTGAACCCGGGATCTGAACGAGCTTTCAAACTAAAGGATCTATATACTCGATCCTAGCTACCTCAATGAAACTATGAAGCTCCATGTGATTTTTGACCCCCCCCCCCCCCCCTCCCCCTCCCCAACCCTGTTTAACAACTGTGCTTTGAGCCACTGAAATAACAAAACATGGCGCTAGTTCAGAAGTATATCCAGACTTTGACCCGTAACTCCGGCGTGGAGTACATACCCAAAATGAAGTCAATATTCATCATATGTCCAAATAAAGGTCATGATTTAAAAGTTGTTATGTTTCCGAAAAATACTCAAAAAAACAACAAGAAAATTGACACGAAACAGGTAAGAAACATAACAACTTTTAAATCATGACCTTTATTTGGACATATATGATGAATATCTACTTCATTTTGGGTATGTTTTAGTAGGGTATCTCCACGCCGGAGTTACGGGTCAACATCTGGATATACTTCCAGTGCCCAAAACTGTACCTCTTCTATCTTGAGTTCCAACTGCTGAACCTTCATCTTCTTTTCTTCCTGAGAGACAGTGGGTTCTTGTTTGACCTTGTCGATGTCCTTCATGATGGTGTGTAACCTTGATATGACCTTCCTCTTGCTGACCTTGGAGCCGAGAATGCTGATGAATTTTTAAAAATGAAATAAATAACAGAACAGAAATACATGTATAATGGAATGTAAAGCCAGAAAATCATGAGTATGAAAGTTAAACCATCAGCAAAATCTTTCAATACAATTCAACGTATGTTAACTCAATTCAAGAGTATGATATTGATAAGGGTCGATATTAAAGCAAAATGCAGACAGAGGTTAATAGGTTATTATTCTAGATTTTGTTCACCTTAAATAATAGTCTGAATTAGACTTGTAAGTTGTATGTTGTAACTTACAAGTATCTGTTTAACAATAACACCCTGTATCATGACATATATGAAACACTGCCCGGTCTGCAGTACGTAGACTACTCAGTGAAAAATTAAAAACACACAAACAAAAGTAATGCCACCAAAATGCAATATGGAAACTAGACCGAAAAATCAATCTACATAAACATGTATTTCATTTTCAATATTTTGTTTGGGAATATGTTACGCCGACTCGACCGAGACTAGGTTTACTTCTGGCCCTGGCACTTCACCTAGAATCTAGCTGTTATTAGGGACTTTTAGATTTGCGTGGACTGCTATGAGTGACGTCCTTTTTAATAAGGCACTGACAGTGCCTTAAAGTTAAAAAGACGTCACGCGTAGCCAGGCGCGGATCCAGGATTTCTTAGGGGGGGGGCCCAATTTGAAATTATGCGAGCCAAATATTGGTGCGTAATGGTGACCAACAGTGACGTAATGCGGGGGGGGGGGTGGTCGGTGCAGGGAGGGGCGAGTTTCCCCTTTCCTCCTCCGCGAACGCGGAAGCTTTGACGTTTGATTAATTTTTTAGAGAAGAAGACGATTCGTTGTACCGTTCTCGAAAATAATTCTTGTCCAAATTTATTTTTTTCCTCTCTCGCGCGAAGCGCGGAAAATTTTACGATGTATTAAATTATTAGAGAAAGAAGACGATTCGCTGTAGAGTTCTAGACTCTTAATCCTCGTCTGAATTCAGGTTCCCCCCCTCCCGCGCGAAGCGCGGAAGCTTTTAAGTTTCCTTAAATCATTAGAGAAAGTAGACGATTCGTTGAACCGTTTTCGAAAATAATCCTCGTCTGAATTTAGATTCTCCCCCCTCCCGCGCGAAGCGCGGAAGCTTTTACGTTTCATTAAATCATTCGAGAAAGAAGACGATTCTTTGAACCGTTCTCGACTCTTAATCCTTGTCTGAATTCAGGTTCCCCCCTCCCGCGCCGCGCGAAGCGCGGCAGCTTTTAAGTTTCTTTAAATCATTAGAGAAAGAAGACGATTCGTTGAACCGTTTTCGAAAATAATCCTCGTCTGAATTTAGATTCTCCCCCCCTCCGCGCGGAAGCTTTTACGTTTCATTAAATCATTCGAGAAAGAAGACGATTCTTTGAACCGTTCTCGACTCTTAATCCTCGTCTGAATTCAGGTTCCCCCCTCCCGCGCCGCGCGAAGCGCGGCAGCTTTTAAGTTTCTTTAAATCATTAGAGAAAGAAGACGATTTGTTGACCCGTTTTCGAAAATAATACTCGTCTGAATTCAGTTTCCCCCCCTTCAGCGCGAAGCGTGGAAGCTTTTACAATTCATTAAATCATTTGAGCAAGAAGACGATTCGTTGTACCGTTCTCGACTCTTAAACCTCGTCTAAATTCAGTCCCCCCCCCCCCCTCCCTCTCCTGCGCGAAGCGCGGAAGCTTTGACGTTTCATAAGATTATGAGAGAGAGAAGAGGAATCGCTGTACCGTTCTCGAAAATAATCCTCGTTTGAATTTAGTTTTTCCTCTCTCGCGCGAAGCGCGGAAAATTTTACGATGTATTAAATTATTAGAGAATAAAGACGATTCGTTGTAGAGTTCTCGACTCTTAATCCTCGTCTGAATTCAGGTTCCCCCCCTCCCGCGCGAAGCGCGGAAGCTTTTAAGTTTCCTTTAATCATTAGAAAAAGTAGACGATTCGTTGAACCGTTTTCGAAAATATTCCTCGTCTGAATTTAGATTCTCCCCCCTCCCGCGCGAAGCGCGGAAGCTTTTACGTTTCATTAAATCATTAGAGAAAGAAGACGATTCGTTGTAGAGTTCTCGACTCCTAATCCTCGTCTGAATTCAAGTCCCCCCCCCTCCCCTCCTGCGCGAAGCTTTGACGTTTCATTAAATTATTAGAGAAGAAGACGATGCGTTGTACCGTGTTATATACTCTTAAGATGTTCTTTGTCTGCTCCTTTTTCTTCCTACGTCCTCTTCCGATTTGGGGGGACCGCCCCCCCCCCCCCCCCCCCCCCCCCGCCCCCCCCCCCTTCCTTGGCTACGCGCGAGGGTCATAGTGGCAGATAAACACATTTTGATACCTTTTTCCGACCCTTATTTTTTTGTGACACTGGCAGTTCACTATTTGGCGTGGGGTCCAGGGGGCGGAGCCCCCGGAAGTTTAAGGGTTTTTGGGCATTTAATCACGGTCAGATGAGCATAATTTTGATGCCTCATTATTTTTTAACACTGGCAGTTAACTATTCTTTCTTTCTTGCTCTCATTCTTTTTTTTTTCTCTTTTATATACTTTTTCAAAAAAGTGGGGGGGGGGAGGGGGGGGGGAGGGGAGAGCTCGAGGCTCCCGATCCCTGCCGTTTCTCGGGCCCTGACATGTAGGAATCTCAAAAATCAAAGTTCCTGCCTGGCTGTAAATTTAGGAATTTGTCATTTCCAACAAACACATACAAACGTATAATTTACAAAAAAATGACGAAAAATCTCGGAAATTACGTCATTTCAGCATTATTTGTAATCCACCGTTGTGGAATTAGAAATAAACCACGTTTGAATTTGATTTTCCCCAAGCCCCCCCCCCCCCCCCCCTCCAGTATCTCTTTTCCTCTTTTCTTTCCCTTTCCTTCCTTCTCTCTTATTTTTTTGATTGGGGGGGGGGTGAACAGCCTTGGAGGCAAGGCCCTTTCGGCCCCCCCCCCCCCCCGATCTCCTTCTTCCCCCTTTTCTTTTCTTCTTCCTCTTCTTTCTTTCCCTTTCTCTCCTCTTTCCCTTTCTCTCCTCTTTCCCTTTCCCTTCTTTTCCTTTCTTCTCTCTTTTTTTTTTTTTTTTTTTTTTTTTGCGGAGGGGGGGGGGGGGGGGGGCCAAGGCACGCTCGGCCCCCCCCCTGGATCCGCGCCTGCGCGTAGCAGTCCACTATGCAGCCGGGCAAATCTAGAAGTCCCTAATGTTAACTCTTCTTCTATTCCTAATTGTTAAATGCTACTTGGTTTGGATCTTGAATTGGATTCCTTCGGAACATTCCACTAGGGAATTGTACTGGAGGTGTGGCTTTGAGTGGTCAGTTACTTTTGGCTTGTGGGTTTTAAGAAAGTGAGCAGCTCTGTAGGCTACTTGGCGCTACTTGGCGCTAGTGTAGTTCCGTATCCATTCTTTTAGCAGTTTCATATCCATTCTTAGACTTAGCAAAGGAATTTTAGCCCAATTTTTACTAATTTTAATCATATAGATTTCTTTCACATGTTCCACCTGAATATGGATCACATCCGACATCGGGAAGCCTCCGTTGAGGGCTTTGATGTCGACGTCGTCGCTCAGTACCGTCTCCGCACTATACTCTATAGCTCTGCACCTCAAACTGAAGCTATCAGTTTAAAATTATGCAAACTTCTCGTATATTTTATCGTGCATGTGCGTAATACCTTAAAGCATACGCAAAATTTGCATAATTTTAGACTGATACTTGAGCTGCAGCGCTATAGCCCGGAGACAGTACTGAGCGACGACGTCGACATCGAATCCCTAAACGGAGGCTTCCTGATGTCCCATGTGATCCAAATTCAGGTGGAAAATGTGATATGTGATTGTGATTATGATTAAATTTAGTTTAAAAAATGGGCTAAAATTCCTTTGCTGGATATAAAACTGCTCAAAAAATGGATACAGAACTACACTAGCGCCCTGTACTTCATGCAACAAAAATTACGCACTGTAAATCCCTTTCCAACAGACAAAGTATCGTTAAGAACTCCTCCAAGCAGACAATATTTTTTGTCTTCATGGGAAATTGGGAACTAAGTCTACCGTAAGTTGGAATCTCATCAATTCTGATGCGCATGACACTCAACTCTCAAGACTCTCACTTCAGTCTAGCCTTAAGGGCTGTGGAATTTACGATCTCTACACAATGGTGATGACCTCTGACTGGCACTTCCGTAATTGTGGGTAAATTGTGCTGCTTCCGTATAATGCGCTGTATGAGTGTTATTCAGCGCATTATACGGAAGCAGCACAATTTACCCACAATACACCAGTTTACAGTTGTATCAGTGCGCATGCGCAGACAGTTGACCTCGGGTCATTGGCCCCAAAATTGGGCCAATAACCTCTGACCTCTGGTATTTATGCGTAAATTAAGATTGCGCCCATATGCAAATTATGATGTGAGCGCATGATCGAGTAAATAAATTTAACTAGACCTCTCTAGGCCATGTCATCAGTGTAATCTTTTCACTGTGACGCAACAATACATGTTCATCTGAAAACGATGACATCACTGCCTGCGCGCTGCGCTGTGCGCTCACATCATAATTTGCATGGGCGCAATCTTAATTTACGCATAAATACATGACCTCGAGGTCATTGACTTTGTTTAAAATGGCGCACACAACTGTAAACTGGTGTATTATGGAAGTGCCAGTCAGAGGTCATCACCATTGTGTAGAGATCGTAAATTCCCACGGTACACGTGAAAAGGAAGCTAAGCTGATCGGTCTGGTAAGAAAATTGCTTTTAATTTTTTATTTTTACCTCTGATTATGATATTCTGGGATTAATTATGATCACAAGTCCCACACAATTTATCAAAGCCACTGTCCAATATTGGGCGGGTGCGGGAAAGTGTGATTTTGGACACATTTTTGATGTTGTTTACCTACCTCTCCGTGGGGCCCTATGGGAGCAAGTTAAGGCTCTCTCGAATACTATCATTAAAAAAACTACTTCAGTCTCAGTCTCACTCATCTCACTCACCGACTCAATTTGAATATTTTCTAAATTTCTGCTCACCTATTATTATTCTTCTCGTTGGTGTTCATCACTGTAACTGGTTTCTTTGGTTTCTTGCGCTTTTTGTTTGACCTCATTATCAAGTTTTGTGCCCAATAAATTATCCGTTAACAATGATCTAGGTTCCCTTGCAAACAGCCTTCTTACGGAGAATGGTACACGGCAAGCTTGTGATCATCGCATCGCACGGTCTAGTTTCGGCGGAGTCGTATGGCGAGTTTCCGCTATAGCGCGACACAAATGCAAGACATGTTTATTGATGTGGGCATATATACAAAACCATCGCCCACATCTCGTAGTTAGAGGTCTAGCGCCATCTAATGGTAGAAACACTGCAATGTTGAGTTGATATTGTGAGCTAGCAGCAAAGAGATTTAACGGTATTTATATATCTACCACGGTACCATCACAAATTATTACATACGCTTCAATTCGACACATATTGAAAGGCTCCAAATTTTATATATACCTGATCGTAGCATCTTAAAAGGAAAATTGGTTGACAATTTCCTGAAATATCAAGTTTTTATTTGTTTTGAACTGGGTAACAATTAAAAATTGTCTTGTCTTTGCTTTTTTAAAGTCCTTAAATTTTCATTCAACCACAAAAAAGAATTGTTTTATTTAAAAAAGAGTTTAATTTGGTCTTAATGAATATTCATAAATTATGTAAATATTTCTATTACGCACTGCATCGGTCCTTACTTTAAAAAGATAAGAATAATCAACATAAATTGTTTGAGTAATACGTATAATTTCTGATTTTGAGTTAAAATTACTAAATTAATACAAGCTGAAATTACTTAAAGTTCTTATGTATTTGATTTTACTTAAATATTCCACGTATGTTCTACTAAATTGAAAGTTTGAGTTAGCAAGACTTAAATTTACGGTGCGTAAGTGGCAAAACTAATGTTTTCAAGTAAATTCTACATGGAAAAAATACGTGAAAATTACCAATGAACACATTTTTTTTACAGTGTGGGCTCGTTATATATAGAGCAAGGTTCCTAAACATAATACCTGAATGCTTTAATTACTTTGAAGAAAGAAAAAAATAACAACTAAACTACCTTATAAGACTAGAAACAATTACACATGTGAAACATTTACAAAATATATAGATTGGTGTATTCATGAATACGAGAAGATGTGAAGATACAAAAAAGATGGAGAGCGAAAGCGCAAAACGGAGCAAAACAACAAGAGAAAAGGTTATATAGGGGAAATGATTCTGGGGATGAAGAGAGAGAGAGAAAAGACAAAGTACAATAGAGCAAAGCAGAACAAATAGGGGAAATGATTTTGGGGAAGAAATACTAGAGAGAGAGATCGAGAGAGAGAAAACAATAGAGCAAAACAGAACAAAGCGAGTTTGCTAATAAATGAAGAAATGTTGGTAAAGCAAGATATAAAGGCCATGCAGCCTGGAAAAAAGGGGGGGGGGGGCAATTATGAATTAAGGCAATAAGACAAAAAAGTAATTACATACTTTATCATATGATGACATAGTTTTTACATTAAATATTTTCAGCATAATTGCTCAATCAATGTAATCTCAGTTTACGTTTAAAACAGAGACACTGCATGATAGAGCGAGTTACATCAATAGGAAGTTCCAAAACTTGGGACCGGTAGGCCGCGTAAAATCAAACCAGGGATTTGTGATCCCTGATCAAACCAAATTAAGGCAGTTCTACACGTAGGCCTACGCGGTAAAAGAAGGAAGCATTTTTTTGAGAGGGGTGGGGGGGGGGGGATATAGTTGAATTTTGTAGAAACATCTGTGCGCCCGCTTTTTAGGGGGAGGGGCAAGGGTCGATGGAGACCGGGGGATGGCACGTCTTGAAATCTGTTCATACCCCCTCCTTTCCCTATGGTTGAAGAGAAATCCTCCTTTCCCTATGGTTGAAGGGAAATTCATTTCAGTTTCAAACAATGATGATCCATAACATCGCCCTCGTCCGGTTCTTCCTCACCCGGCCTTAATTCACCTTTTTTTTTCCAAAGGAGGGCGGCACAGATTGGGGCTTTAAAAAAAAAAAAAGAGGTCTTGATTTAACCCTAACCATAACCCTAACCCTAAACTTTCCCATAGCTCAACACGCACCTAACCCCAATCTAATAAAATAACGCCGGCGGGCCCGGGGGGGGGGGGGGGAGATGAGGCGCGAGGATCGAAACTAAAGGACGAATTTCATTTCAGATAATAACGTTAGAGGTCGCTATATATTGTGTGAGAAGCATATATTGGCACCAAGATTAACGGCGATATGAATATTCATTATTCCCTACGTCACAGACGTGCGGCGTGCGTACTCTGTCATATACACATGTACTAGTACACGAGTACGTTCGTAAGCATTAGTACATGTACATTGCTCCGGAATGAAGAGAATCATTATAAAGGACGAATTACTCAGTGAAGCCAAGTACAAGCAGGAAATTGAGAATAGCAAACGTTCCTCGGAGCGGCTATACACTCCCTAATCTAGCTAGTTTTGTAATGATAGTTTATCTAGAAAAATGGACATTAAGTACTGTTTAGTTGTTCAATAACATCAATCAGTTTGATTTGATTCGAGATAATGTCTCATTAATAAAACAGTATTAAGGCTGTATGAGTCTCGAACAAACCATCGCCACTAATCTTGGTGCCAACACCGTTAAACCATGCTCCAAATTTAGTAATACGTTTTGTGTGTCTATAAAGACCCGGGTTGGATTATTTAGGAGAACGGAAGATTGATATTGTTAAGTTGTTCCATAATATCACTCAGTTGATTTGATTCGAAATATATCTCATTAATAAAACAGTATTAAGGCTGTTTGAGTTTCCAACGAATATCGCCACTAATCTTGGTGCCAACACCGTTAAACCATGCTCCAAATTTAGTAATATTTTTTGTGTGTCTATAAAGACCCGGGGTTAGATTATTTAGGAGAACGAAAGATTGATATTGTTAAGTTGTTCCATAATATCACTTAGTTTGATTTGATTTGAAATATATCTCATTAATAAACAGTATAAAAGCTGTATGAGTCTCGAACAAACCATCGCCACTAATCTTGGTGCCAACACCGTAAACCATGCTCCAAATTAAGTAATACGTTTTGTGTGTCTATAAAGACCCGGGTTGGATTATTTAGGAGAACGGAAGATTGATATTGTTAAGTTGTTCCATAATATCACTCAGTTTGATTTGATTCGAAATATATCTCATTAATAAAACAGTATTAAGGCTGTATGAGTCTCGAACAAACCATCGCCACTAATCTTGGTGCCAACACCGTTAAACCATGCTCCAAATTTAGTAATACATTTTGTGTGTCTACAAAGACCCGGGGTTGGATTATTTAGGAGAACGGAAGATTGATATTGTTAAGTTGTTCCATAATATCACTCAGTTTGATTTGATTCGAAATATATCTCATTAATAAAACATTATAAAGGCTGTATGAGTCTCGAACGAACCATCGCCACTAATCTTGGTGCCAACACCGTTAAACCATGCTCCAAATTTAGTAATACATTTTGTGTGTCTACAAAGACCGGGGTTGGATTATTTAGGAGAACGGAAGATTGATATTGTTAAGTTGTTCCATAATATCACTCAGTTTGATTTGATTCGAAATATATCTCATTAATAAAACAGTATTAAGGCTGTTTGAGTTTCCAACGAATATCGCCACTAATCTTGGTGCCAACACCGTTAAACCATGCCTCCAAATTTAGTAATACGTTTTGTGTGTCTATAAAGACCCGGGGTTGGATTATTTAGGAGAACAGAAGATTGATATTGTTAAGTTGTTCCATAATATCACTCAGTTTGATTCGATTCGAAATATATCTCATTAATAAAACAGTATTAAGGCTGTATGAGTCTCGAACAACCATCGCCACTAATCTTGGTGCCAACACCGTTAAACCATGCTCCAAATTTAGTAATACGTTTTGTGTGTCTATAAAGACCCGGGTTGGATTATTTAGGAGAACGGAAGATTGATATTGTTAAGTTGTTCCATAATATCACTCAGTTTGATTTGATTCGAAATATATCTCATTAATAAAACAGTATTAAGGCTGTTTGAGTTTCCAACGAATATCGCCACTAATCTTGGTGCCAACACCGTTAAACCATGCTCCAAATTTAGTAATACGTTTTGTGTGTCTATAAAGACCCGGGGTTAGATTATTTAGGAGAACGAAAGATTGATATTGTTAAGTTGTTCCATAATATCACTTAGTTTGATTTGATTTGAAATATATCTCATTAATAAAACAGTATAAAAGCTGTATGAGTCTCGAACAAACCATCGCCACTAATCTTGGTGCCAACACCGTTAAACCATGCTCCAAATTAAGTAATACGTTTTGTGTGTCTATAAAGACCCGGGTTGGATTATTTAGGAGAACGGAAGATTGATATTGTTAAGTTGTTCCATAATATCACTCAGTTTGATTTGATTCGAAATATATCTCA